>JAVXUO010000804.1:0-142817 GCA_033065855.1 Escallonia rubra
TTGAATCCTATAAGGTGTTAATAATCAAAATTAGGGCCTAATATAAGTAAGGGTAGAGTTTTATAAGGTGTATAATTGGCTTCTTAATTTTATAAAGTCTACAAATATAGGGTAAATTATACCTACGAATTTTCTAATAATAAATCATAGAAAATAGTTAAATAAGGTAGAAAAAGAAAAGAACACCAAAACAAATAGGATTCTTAAATCTTATATATCCAATTCAAAAAAGTTGGACTCTAAATGAAGAACCAATTAAGTTAGGGAAGTACCACATGCAAAGTAGAAGCTTAGGTGGCAGAAGGAAAATATTTCTAAAAAATCCTACATGTCGCAAAGATAGAGTTTTAAAAATCCTACGTGTCGCAATTTTAAGTGAATGTCTCAGCTTTATATATATATATATAGATATAGATTTTTCTTCTGGGACAGAAATAAGAAAGTTCTTCTTCTATATGTGTACACTTTGTTTTATCTGCTTGGTCCTTAAATGTGAATAAAGCAGCATTTGATTTGCAATGCTCTATTCAATTAAATGATGTTAAATTAATAACTACTCCCTTTGTCTAAAAATAATTGCTCAATTTTCACTTAGCACACATATTAAGGATATTAGTCATGCATTATGTGTTTTCTATATTATCCATATATAGCGGGGAGAGAGGGGGGGGGGGGGGGAAGTGGTCCAGAAGGACATAGTTATCAATACCGTATTCGTAACGGTTTACAACAACAAAGACGTAAATTGCTTCTTTTAATTTTTTTCATTCCATGTTCTTTTCACCACGTAAATAGCATACACATTTCTTCAGTCCAACATCGAGTATGAAATTCTGTTTACTCACTTTAAACCAACAAACAAGATTCCAAAATATTCAACGCCAATCACAATTGCAAACATAAAAACTATTAAAACCAAAACAAAAAACATGGAAAACGTTTCAAAAAACTAATGATATGCCGTAAAAAATTACTCACGTGCTCCATTTAAGTAAAATAAGAAAGTGTAAAAACAGTAAATATGATAAAAACAACTACATATATAATCTTTTATGATTTGAAAAGTAATCATTTTTTTTTGGGGAAAAAAACTGATCAATTATTTTGAGAGGAAAGGAGTATTATACTTGGGGTTTGATTAATTGGGTTTCAACTGCCAGGGTATAAGTAAAGTATAGGAAAAGCGTGTGCACTCCACACTCGTGCACGAGTTAAGCAGTAGAAAGCATACACTGTGCTCGTGCATGCTATGCAATGCACGCGAGCTTGTACGTCCGGCTCTTGCTCTCACCCTCCCAATGTGTGTTTTCTCGGGTGAAATGTGAGCGGAATAAAGCATTGAAATGACATCAAATCCTAGTGGTAAAATATGTAACCGAATTCACAGTATTTTAATAAGATGTTAGAGATAATCTTCTATATACTCTGCAAATTGAACGTATAGAAAAGGACTTTCCTAATATAGAAGATTATTAGACTTGATTCTCTCTCTCTCTCTCTCTCTCTCTCTCTCTCTCTCTCTCACACACACACACACACACACACACACAGAGTAAAACCATTGATCAAATGGTTGATAAACTCCAGGATCAAATGGCTTGGGCTAAAACCATTGATCAAAATTTTCTTGCAACTGGTTGTTTTTATTGGCTTAAGAACATATATAAACGTTCGAGTCGCTTTAATTTGATCATGTTTCACTTGATTTCCATGGTATCGGAGAAGACTACAAAATGAAGCATATGACAAATATTCATTTCAGTAGTATTCGCCTAATATTTGATCGAAAACGGAACTTCCAACAGAGCTGAAAAGCTTTGGAGTTCGGCCAATGTTCTTGTTTGTGTATGCATGTGCATGGTTAGGGTTACTTGATATATATATAGGGACCTCAATGTAAGAATCGCTTTGTTCTGGCTAGGTTTTATCTTGTAAATTGCTTGTAGCCATATTAAACATGTCTAAATATTGTTTGAATTGATGATCAAAACTAGCAAATACCATAATAGGAAAGAGAAATCAAATTTTGCTGAAAAATATTATGCCTAAAAGTCTATATATGTCACTTTCTAACTTATTTTATAGGAAACAATCTTTAATTCTCAAGCTGATGTATCTTCATACGTGCTCTCCAATTAACAATACATACCAACTAATGACAGCAGTTTGTATAAATGCATCTTCATTAGCATGTCACTTGCTTATTAAAGAAAGTTCCAACGCCTCCAGTCAATCTAAAGATGTTAGCATTATCCCCTCCTTTGTTTTCAACAAGCGGATGGCTCCTTGAGGATGATCCCATAGGCCATGGAAACTACAACAAAAGTACAGAAGCGGAAACTTCAGACTCGTTCTTACAATCTCCTCTCTCTCGCCCACAAGTTGGGCCCTTTGATGCGACGAATGTGAAAAAGATTAATCATAATGCTAGTGAGCGTGATCGTCGCAAGAGGGTTAACATATTGTACTCTTCTCTCTTTTCACTGCTTCCAGCGGCGGATCAAACGGTATGTTCTACTTTGTTACTCAATTAACTTCCAATGGATTCGTTCAAAACTTTAGATTTCAATATTTTCACTGCACTTTACTTCCGTCTCATACAATTTTAGCTAGGGATTTGTTGAAACATGTTAAAGAATCCAACAAATCTCTATTACTATATATGAGTAGTGAGTAACACCAGCCAATGTAATGTCAAGATCATTTTTGTTGGATAGGGCAGAAATTAAAGTTTCAACATTCCTGTTCCACATTTGAACTAGACTTTCGGCCATCACTCGTATGAAGTTTAACTTCCTTTCCACTTACATGCTTTGGTACTTCGTTGGAGTGACATGTTCTAATACTATGTATTTGGGGGTATAAGCGCGTCACTCCACTACATGGATCCTTTAGCGTTCCAAGCTGAATTACGCTCTACTGGATTTAGCTACTTAAGGGTGACATACCTTCTCAATAAGTAGGTTTATGTCGATCAACGTTTGTCACAAGATCAAAAATTTTCACCAAGATTGAAGATTCTGATTAGTAGTTTTAGCGATAACACCTGAAAGTAAGTTAACGATGTACTTCAATCTTCTGTAAGATCTGATCATTTGATAGTTATGGTATTCTCCCATACTATATTTCCATTTCTTCCGCATACTAGTCTCTCTGTAGTCAGTGTCCATATTTACTTTGGTGTTGCAACTGCTGTGCTTTTACAGAAGAAACTAAGCATTCCAGCCACAGTGTCACGTGTGGTAAAATACATACCAGATCTACAAAAGGAAGTAGAAAGATTAGTTCAAAAGAAGGAAGAGCTTTCTTCAAGGATTCCATGGCAAGAAGATCTTGCTCATGCTAAAAAGCGAAGAAAAGGCACCGTCCGAAGCTCCTCATCAACTGTTTCAGCCACTCCACTAGGTGATAGGGAAGTCGTACTTCAAATATTCACAGCTGAGGCTAATAACTCCCAATTATGCGAAGCCTTGCAGATTTTAGAGGAAGATGGCTTTTGTTTACTGAATGCATCTTCTTTCCAATCCTCTGGAGAGAGAGTATTCTACAGTCTTCACCTTCAGGTATTTATAATAACATCCATTCACCTAATTATATGAGCTTTACTAGCTTCTACTTTTCTAATCTCGAGAATCTACAATAGCACAGTTATCCTGGTTTTTAAGTAGAAAATGATAAACGCAAACGCCCTTATCTTACAAGAAATAAGGTAGTAGTGATGCTTAAGTGTTGTTAGAACGGTACAATATTCCTTCCTCCTAAAAAAGTTGATCATTTTTTTAGGCTGTCCTAAAAAAATTGCTTACTTTTTAGATTTAAGATTTTATAATATTTATCCATGTTAACCCTTTTTATATATTTTTTTCTATTTCTCTCTCTATATTTAATTTTCTACTAATCAATTTTCTCTCTCCTGACCCACTTCCTCCCTCCTCCCTCCCTCTCCCTCCTCCAGGCCTCCTCCCCTCCCTCTCTCCAGGAGTAGAATGAAAAATATATAATAGATGACTTATATTCTTAATATATGTGCTAAGTCAAAATGGAACGGCTTTTTTGAAATGGAGGGAATATAAAGTTGTCACTGAACCTACAAGTTTTTGTTATCAAAAGAGCGGTAATTGTACGTAGATCTGTCACTAAAGACTTTAAGTGACAACTGTGTGAAAGTTGTTACTAATCTAAAATTCATTGCGACAATATCCAAGTCATCGCTTTTGCTTGCACTCTAGTGACAAACATTCTGTCATTGACGGTCCAAAGATCTTTCATAGATATTATGGAATCTTTACACGCATGACATAGTCATTGTTCACGAATCTTTAAACTAAAATTGTTCACTTTCTTCTCATTCATGTATTTCAAGGGGCAGAAAAATTGTTCACTTTCTTCTCATTCATGTCATTGTTCACGAATTTCAAGTAACTTAAATGCCAAAAATTAATGGAAGTCCTTAACAGTCAAAGTTTGGTTATTTGTAGGACTCCTCTTTTTTCTTATTTTTGTGGTGGTTAATGCCATGTTTTACTAGCTTAATAAATATAATTTTTTTTTATTTATAGAACTTGAAATGTTCTAATTAAGGAAAGCCAAAATGTCTTCGTGAACTTGGTAATACCATCTGTAGGACTTTCCTATCTCCTAATCACATTAGCAAGCTTTCTCATATAAATCTCTTTACAAGGTGAGAGACATAGGCAATTATAAAGATTGGTAAAACTGAAAGTGTGGCTTCACCATTTTAAAGTCCTCCCCTTATATCCAATTATAGCCGCCACCAACGTCGATCATCCTCGCCGCTGCTGCTGCAACCTGCGACAACCGAACACCACCTATATCCTCACTATCTGACAATCCCCACTTTGATTATTGAGTTCTCTATCGCAGAGCCATAAACTTGCTTGCCAAGCTCGACTCTCTATTCAAGAGCAAAGGGAGTAGCTCCATCTGTGGTTTGGTAGCCCTAATGTGACGGGGTTCAAATTCCTCAGTAGATACACACCCAGTAGCTTGGTTATCATCTAGAATTTAAGTTCCTTCGACTTTTTCAATATAATTCTTCTTCAAGAAACTTTGTTTTCAAGCTACTCCTCGTTCCAAATGTCAGGGTTCGATGGTGGTTAGGATGAAGATATGAGTCTACGGAGAGAACGAAAAATCGAAAGAGAGGAAGCACATTACATTTTCAAATACTTTTCTCAGACCCATAAATGTTTTAAACATTGAGAAAATTTCTATAGCTTTTAACTTCCTTACGCTAGTGGACGGCGTGATTTAATTGACAAAAATTAATACGTTGAGCTCAATTGTCCAAAAGATTGAGGCGAAAATTTTAAGTAATATTTAGGACAAAGAATGTAATTTAAACGGTATGTAATCATTTGTTAACTACAAGTAAATAGGTGTGGTAACGAATTTCATGTTTTCTGTGTTCAACAGGTGCATGGAGATCATAAAATGGAGATGGAGGTGTTGAGAGAGAAGCTCTTACTATTGTACGAGAGTAGAGAACTACTGTTGCCTTGAAAGTTTTGCTCAGAATGTATAACCTGATATAGGAGGCTACAAGTCGTAAATAATTCATATCCTGTCTGTCGTTCTTATTAGAGAAGTGCGTGCAAGTTCTTTTTCTACGTAAATAACCTTAATCCACTCCTAGAAGACTGCCCTAAAGAAAAAAGCGCGTGAATCAATACATGCAAGGAAAATGTGTATCGTTCATAAACGCTCGGTAAAAACCATCACAGCGAAAAAAGTCATATTCGAAAATTGTGACAGGTTTTAAAGGTAAAACTACGGTTCCAGCCTCCGGAAAGGGGATCCTTAAAGATAAGAAGGCCCGAATTCCCTTTTGAGGCCGAGGCTTGCAAAAAGCAACATCAAGGAAGAATGCTTATTTTCTTAAAATGATATCACAGAGGTCTTCAATGTGATACTATAACCCCGAGGCAAGATTAAGGCATGCTAATTAAATGTTGCAGCTAAAAACTGGATCGGGAACCACACCAGAAATCAGGCATGCAAAAGAGAACACGGAGTGACCGCCGGGTGGTGTTCCGGTGGGGGAACGCTCCGATGCTTAAGTCAGAGATGGCTAACAATGTAGAACTCTGAGAAGCAGTAAAGAGACAATGTGTATGTGTGTGAGCTCGTCTTTACCTGAGGGGGCTTGACCCCTTTATATAGTGGTGGAAGGAGGAATCCTAGTAGAACTGGGCTTTGACCAACTCAAATCAGAATCTAATTAGGATCCTAGAGGATCCCTTATCAATCTTTAGCTGATAGAGCCAGAGCCTCTTTAGGATTCTGCCCTGTGATTGATATGGTAAGTACCATATCAGTAATGAGCCAGTATGGGTTACGTGTCATAACTGTCACGTGTCGTCCGTAGATTGGAGGGGTATTTTTGGCTATATCATAGGCCCCCTGCTTTTACCGACGCTGATGAAGCGGGTGGAAGCACACTTTTTCCACTGGTGATATTGAAATATGTCAAAAACAAAATTGAATCTATTTTTATGACATTTCAAATATTCAAAGCGTGTTCTGCTTGGACGCGGTTCTGTTCGGATGGGATTCTGTTCGGGCATGAATATGTTCGGATGAGATTCTGCTCGGACATGAATCTGTTCGGATGGGATTCTGCTCGGGCATGAATATGCTCGGCCAAGATCACTCTGCTCAGGCAGAGTGTTCGGACATAATTCTGCTCGGACGGTATTCTGCTCGGGCATAGATCTGTTCGGCCAAGATCACTCTGCTCGGGCAGAGTGTTCGGACATGGTTCTGCTCGGGCAGAATTATGTTCGGCCAAAGGTCACTATGCTCGAGCAGAGTGTTCGGACGTGATTCTGCTCGGGCAGAATTCTGCTCGGACGACATTCTGCTCGGGCATGAATTTGCTCGGCCGTGGTCACTCTGCTCGGGCAGAGTGTTCGGACGGGGTTCTGCTCGAGCATTAATCTGCTCGGCCAAGATCATTCTACTCGGGCAGAGTGTTCAGACATGGTTTTGCTCGGTTCGGGCAGAGTGTTCGGACGGAGTTCTGCCCGGGCAGAATTCTGCTCAAACGGCATTATGCTCGACCGTGGTCACTCTGCTCGGGCATAGTGTTCGGACGGGATTCTGTTCGAAGAGAATTCTGCTCGGCTGTTGTCACTCTGCTCGGGCAGAGTGTTTGGATGCGATTATGCTCGGCAGAATTCTGTTCGGCCAAAGGTCACTCTGCTCGGGCAGAGTGTTCGGACGGTATTCTGCTCGGGCAGAATTCTGTTCGGCCGTTGTCACTCAGCTCAGGCGGAGTGTTCGGACGCGATTCTGCTCGGGCATAATTTTGTTCGGCCAAAGGACCCTCTGCTCGGGCAGAGTGTTCGGACGTGATTCTGCTCGGACAGAATTCTGTTCGGCCAAAGGTCACTCTGCTCGGGCAGAGTGTTCGGACGTGATTCTGCTCGGGCAGAATTGTGTTCGGACGTGATTCTGCTCGGGCAGAATTCTGTTCGGCCAAGGTCTTGGTTCTTTCCACGTGTCTCATTCTCCTTGAATGCCTTTGAGCGGGAATTTTTGGAATTTTCAAGCTTCTCTTTGCTCGGTTTCTGATACGTGAAGGGGGGGGGGGAGACGAACCGTTGGGTTCCCCAAGTGACGGTTACTTGGAGTTTCTCTATAAAATGAGTCTTTCTCTTCATTTTTTCCCCACTCGAATCATTTGGAAGCATACTACTCTCTCCAAGTAAGTCTCTTTTCTTCTCCTCTTTCTGTTCAGCGCTTCAAGTTTTTCGTAGTTTTCTAGTTTAATAGAAAACATGTCCGAAACTTCAGAGTCTGTTTCTTTGTCCGAAGAGAATATTTATATAAGTAGTTCATCTTCAAGTTCGGAACGAGTTCCAACTTTAGGAAGTGAAGTTGGAACTTCAAATCCACAACTTCCACTACCTTCGACTTCCCAACCATTACAACCTTCATCTTCTCAACCTCCACAACCTTCCACTTCTCAGCCTTCGCATTCTTTGTCTGAAAAAAATGCCTTAGGAGATGTGAAGGATCAAGCCGAGGATAAAGCTAATCCCAAGCCTTGGTATACTGCTGATGAGAAGTCAAGCAAGATGTCTACTGAAGATTTGCTGGAGTTAATTCGGGAGTATCCTCTTCCCGAAGGTTGGTATGCTCGTCTTCCTGGTTTGTAAGAACCAGCTAATTACTGCACAAAATTTGAGACTGGGATCTATGAAGAGCAGGTGAAGTCTGGGTATAGGCTTCCTCTTCACCGTTTTGCTCTTCGTTTCTTTGAGCATTATCGAATGGCTCTCGGGCAGCTTGTTCCAAATGGTTGGAGGAAGCTTCGTGGTCTTATATATTTGGTTCAGACTTCAGGCTACAAACCAGATGCAACAGATTTTATGAGAGTGTTCTTTGAAATCTGTTTCGTCAAAGGAGTCGCTAACTGCTCGGGATGATATTACATTCATAGTAGGCAACGGTTTCTGAAGGGAGGCCCGAAGTCAAATAAAGGCTGGCATTCCAGATACTTCTTCATTGGCTGCATGGACAAGGGGGAGCTTCCGTTTGATAAAGTTTGGAATCCTTATAGTAAGGATTTCGAGAATCCCCGCAAGCCCACTCCCAACAATCTCACTAAGCACATTCTTAGCCATATTAAACTTCGAGGCGATCTTTCTATTGATGAGCCTCTTTCGGAGGAGCAATTGGAATGGGCGAAGATCATTCCTCCAAAGCCCATTCTAGTTGGTCTTTCGATTCCTCCTCCTCCTTCAGCTATTCATAGCGTTTCGTTTGTCGAGACCGTTCTTCTAGGTGTGCTTTATGGAAGTCATTGATTTCAATTTGATTTTCATGTTTATTCCCGTATTGATTTCTTTCTTCATTGCAAAAATGGCTAGCGGAAGTGGAAAATCGCAATAGGGAGGCTTCCTTGGCGTTATCCAGAAAGCCAAGGGGAAGTGGAAAGAGAAGCAGCCAAGTGTGGAGTTACCCCCTACTCCTAAGAAGACTAGAGTCACTTCTTCAGAACGTTCTCCGCGGATCCTGGATCAAGTGTCCATTGATGATGATCCCATCTTTCGACCGAGATGGACACTTAGGCATGATGACCTTGGGATGCCGGATAGCCAGGTCTCAGAGCAGCATCTTTTACATGGAATTCTTCCTCGAGATAAGGAGGTCTTCCAGACTCAGACACACGAGACCTTTGCTTGCTCCTTCGCCTAGGCCGTGTATATGATAATATCCTTTTATCCTAACTAGATTTATGTTTTGCTTTCAACTTCTATTTAGCTGATCGTTCCAACCTTCATTCCAGATGTATGCTAGCGGGTCGAAAATGCTTTCTCGCTTTGAGATGGCAAGGCAGCCGATGAGGCTCAGCTCAAGAGTGAAGCCATTAAGGAGGCACAAGAGGCTACCCATCGTGCTGAAGAGCTGAGCAAGCAAGAGGAAGATCATCTTGCTCAGATTGCGACTCTGGAAAAGAGGCTGGAGCGAGTGAAAAGGAGGGCAGCAGAAGAGGTGACCAAAGCTCGAGACCAAGGCATCCGCGACTTCTTGGATGGGAACGCTGGGGATGAATGGTTGAAGAAGCGGACCGAAGATGGCCTTGAGATTTATGAGCTTGGCTTTGCGAAGGCCAAGGAGATGTTTGCTGAGCGCTTTCCTGACATCCCCTTGGTTGATTTCGTGCTACCTGCGGTTAGGGCTGTATACGAACCGAGTTCGAGCCGAACATAGGTGTGTTCGAACTCGGTTTGTTTAAGTTTTAACCTGTTCGAGCTCGGCTCGTGTTCGTTAAGAGTCAAAATATCAATGTTCGAACTCGGCTCGAGTTCGTGAGTGTAAAACTCGGGCTCGACTCGTTCAACTCGTTTAACAATACGAGCCGAACTCGAGTTTGAAAACTCAGCCCTTGCTCGTGTTCAACTTTTAACCAAATCCCTAAATCTGCTCAAAAACCTCAAATCCATCAAGCAATCAAACTGCAATGAATCAAAATTACAACATACAAAAGATTCAAGGACGGTGCAGAATAAAAAATACTAGAAAAATAAATCTTGATCGGAGGCGATGAAGACACAAACAACGGATGTAGCATGCCTCTTATGAATCAGATCCCTCTCCAAGTGTTCAAGGTTGAGCCCTTGAGTTTGCAGCTTTGCTTCTAGTCGTTACCAACCCCTCAATAGCTATCGACCGCTTTCTTCCCTTTCTATTCTTGTATAATCAGAATCCGACGAACGGCGGAAGATAGGCGAATCCGGCGAAGGCAAGATGACAGCAGAAGACAGGCGAATCCGGCGAAGGCAAGATGACGGCGAAAGACAGGTGATTACGACGTCGATGATATGATGTCCATGTGCGAAGAGGGGGAGAGTGAGAAGAGGAGAGATAGGGGGACTGTGCGATCTGTGTGTGTGTGTATGACGGAAGAGAGGATGACAGACTAGAGGGAGACTGCTTGTGAGTTGTGAGTATTTAGGAAGAGAGGACGGCAGACTAGAGGGAGGCTGCTTGTGAGTTGTGAGTATTTAGGTTTAGTTGTTTAGGTTTTAGTTTATATAGTTAGGGCTTTAATGATGTTGGGCTTTATATTTTGGGCTATTTAAGGGGTTGGGGCTGGGCTCTATGTTTATAATTGGGCTTGGGATATTGGGTTAATTGACTTTAGGGCCTGGGTCAATTGATGTAGATATTAATTTTTTAAACATATTATAATTATAATTAATTCATTATTTAAATGGGTTGTTCGCGAACATGTTTGTGAACATTTTGGAGTGTTCATGCTCGGTTCGTTTAATAAACGAGTTCTAAAAACTTGTTCATGTTCGGTTCGTATATTATACGAACGAACGTGAACGAGTTTTTTGGAGAACGAACACGAGCCGTTCGTGAATGGCTCGGTTCATTTACAGCCCTACCTGTGGTAGTGCTCCATCTGGAGAGACTGCTATTCCTTCAGAGGCAGGAGATGCCGCAGCTTCTCATCTTATAGGGGAAGGTCCTTCTGGTGATGCCCCCGAGGCTTAGATTTGTATCTAGGCTCTTTGCTTTATTTAGACAGAGAATTTCGATGCCCTATTAAGGGCTTATTGTAAAACTCTTTATCTTTTATTTCATGGTATTTTGCTTTACTATGTGTTTCTCGTGGTTTGTGCTTACCATTCACACAATATTATTTATTTTTACTTTGACTCAAACTCTTTATTCATCACTTAAAGAGTTGGCAAAGAAGTCGAGCACCCTCGCTCGGCCTAAACTTCGAAGAAGCAAAAGCTTTGGTGGAGTGATGGTGCCCCCATTAACTTTTGTTTCTTCACGGACTTAGATCTGCAGCTAATCCGTTTGGCCTACTCTTGTATTTTAATAAAACCCAAGAGTTGTACACTTTGTTCGGACATAGTGTTCAGCCATCACTCTGTTCGGACATAATGTTTTGTCTAAGTTGATCACTTTGCTCGGGCAGAGTGTTCGGCCATTACTCTGTTCGGACATAATGTTTTGGCTGGGTTGATCACTCTGTTCGGGCAGAGTGTTCGGCCATCACTCTGTTCGGACAGAATGTTTTGGCTAAGTTGAACACTCTATTCGGGCAGAGTGTTCGGCCCTCACTCTGTTCGGACAGAATGTTTTGGCTAAGCTTACATTACAACAAGGCTGAGAAAAATAGCTTTATTGCTCGAGCAAAAGATAAAGTTTACATTGGATTTCTTAACAACCCATTTATTCGAAAAAAATCTGCTAAAGACTGTTTCCAAAATTTTGGGGTTTTGATAAGGTCCGGGCCCCTTATCCCCCCAAAAAAAGAAGTGTCTTGGCTCGGGCCAAGACACTACTGGTAATATCTGCGCAAGTTCTCAGCATTCCAAGTACGAGGGATATATTCTCCTAAAAGTGTTCCCAGTGCGTAGGCGCCCGGTTTGAGCACCTTTATAACACGGTAAGGTCCTTCCCAATTTGGAGATAATTTTCCCGTTGCTGCCTTTGGATCGAAGACTTCTAATTTGCGAAGGACTAAATCTCCCTCGTTAAACTGCTTGGATCGGACTCTCTGATTGTAATAGCGTGCGACTCGTTGTTTTATGACAACGGATCGTTCATGGGCTTGAGTTCGAGTTTCTTCTACCAAATCAAGATTTGCTCGGAGTCCAACTTCGTTGTTTAATTCGTTGAAATGTAAGGCCCGTACTGTTGGAACTCTTATCTCAACTGGCAACATTTCTTCCGTTTCATAGCAGAGTAAGAAAGGCGGTTCCCCTGTGACCGAATGTGGAGTTGTTTGATAGGCCCACAACACTTTGGGGAGTTCGTCCACCCATGCGCCTTTAGCTTTATCTACCTCTTCTTCAATTTTCTCTTGCCTTTCTGGCGCAAAGGTCCTCTTCTTTTGCTTAACAGGTTTTTTGGATGGATCAACATTTAGCCTATGGGTAATGATTTATGGATCAATTCCAGGCATGTCTGCGGCCGTCCACGCAAATATATTTGCATAGGTCCTCAATAGGTTCACCAGCTCGAGCTTGGTGTCTTCCTTAAGATTCGAACCTATCCGAACCATTTTGTTTTCTTCTCCGGAATATACTTCAATGCTTACAAGATCTTCAACTGGTTCTCCCCTTTTCATCTTTGTATCTTCCCGGAGGTCTTCGATAATGAGTGCTTCCTTGTTCTATGATCGGCATGAAGTCACGTAGCATTGACGAACTGTAGTTTGGTCTCCTTTCACCTCTCCAATCCCGTGTTCCATGGGGAACTTCATCTTGAGGTGATAAGTTGACACTACAGCCTGTAATTGATTGAGTGTTGGTTGTCCCAATATGGCGTTATATGCTAAGGGGACCTTTACCACCACAAAATCAAGCATGAAGTTGGCTTGTGCCGGAGGTGTGCCAATCGCGACTGGGAGTGCGATAATACCTTCGACCGCAACTGAATGATTGGAGAATCCATACAACGGTGTATCCATCTTTCGGAGATGGTCCGTTGTAATGTTCATCTTCTTGAATGCGTCGTAAAATAAAACTTCTGCGAAACTTCCGTTATCAATCAAGCACGCTTTACATCGAAGTTCCCAGCCTTTATTGTGATGACTAATGGATCATCATGAGGAGTTTTTATATCCTTTGAATCTTCATCGGAAAAGGTGATCGTCGCTACGGGTACTACCTTCTGTTTCTTATTCGGGGGCTGACTTGTTATGCACACTTATCTGGCGTATGCTTTTCGAGCCTGTCCTGATGAACCTCCTGCTGCTAATCCCCCAGATATAGTGTTGATTGTACCCGCATTCTCTTCCCGATCTTCTCTTTCTTCCATGGCCGGAGGTGTCTGTTGTCTTCCTTCTTTAGGAGCTACAAACTTTCTCAACTGGCCACGCTTGATAAGGGCCACAATTGCTCATTTAAGCGACCCGCAATTTTCAGTTGTGTGGCCATGATCGTTATGAAAGTGACACCATAAATCTTTGTTCCTTTTATTTCGTCGAGATTTCATTTTGTCTGGCCACTGGAGAGCTTTATTGTCTTTGATCTCTTGAAGAATCTGTGATGGTTTTGCATTCAGGGGTGTCAGATTTTCTGAAGCAAATGGGTCTTTCAGACGCCGGTCATCGCGTTTAGATTGTTTTGCTGACTTTCCTCCTTGAGGAGTTATCTCTCGAGATCGTTTCTTCTTTCTTCCTTCTCTTCTCCACGTCGTCCGCTGTGTGCCTCCAAGTATTCTTCAGCTTGAATATATTTGTTAGCCTTCTCGAGAAGAACTTTCATATTACCTGGAGGAATTTTGTTTACAGAGAACGCAAACTTGGATGTCGGTCAGAGGCCTCGGAGGAAGGCAGTATACTTCACGGATTCGTCCAAGTTATCGATTTCCAAAGTAGTTGCGTTGAATCGTCCGACGAAGCATGCCAAATATTCATTTTTCTCTTGCACGATGTTTAGCAGACTCGTCGAGTTTTTTCTTTGGGAGAGACTGCTTACAAAGTGTTTTTGAAAGAGATCCGATAATTGGCTGAAGGAGTAGATGGATCTTGGTTGTAGAGATTTGAACAATGCATGTGCAGCTTTCCTCAGAGTGGTAGGAAAGGCTCTGCACATGACAACATCTGAAACTTGGAGGAGTTACATGTTTGTTTGAAACTTATAAACATGTTCTCCTGGATCTCCAGTCCCGTCGTAGAGGTCACACTGGGCATGCGAAAGTTGGGAGGTAGCTTTGCCTTTTCGATGGTTTCGGATAACGGATATCCAGATTCTTCCCTTGGGGGAGATTTTCCTGGAGAGTTATATCTAGGGACCATCTTCCAAGAGTCTCGTTCTCGAGAACAAAACTCAGGCTTCCTCTTTCTGTGGACAGATCTTTGAGGGGTCTCAGCTCTGGCGACCCGTTTGGGGGAGGGGTTGGTACCGCCTTCGACTGATGGATCCCGTCGATAGCATGATCACTCCTGGTCATGTGATCTCCACTCTTCTCTCTAGGATCGTAAGTTGGATCGGCCGTTGATCTGTATTTGCAACCGTAGCTTGATCTGGAGGTGAGACGAAGACGAAGGTCGCTTGGGTCAAGATGAGAATGGTGAGTGGACGGTGGAGCCACCGCCATGTCAAGCTTTCGCTGAAGAGTGTTTACAACATTCTTCAGTTCATGGATTTCCTTTGTAAGTTTGGCATGGGGTGTTTTGAATAGCTGACGGTTCAGACGATGACGAAGATCACCGTTTTTCAGAGTAAACGTTGGAGATTAATTTCTCTGAGGTCTTGCTTCTAATTCGGGAGTAGTAGATGTTACGTTGACGAGAACATCTTCAGAAGGGCTGGCGCGACGGTGGCGTAAAGGAGTCGAGTGTTGGTCATGTGAACGACCTGGTCGATGGAAGCTGCTAGTTCGTGCACGATGGTTCTGAGAATGACTCTCTGAAGAGTCATCGGAAGAAGAATGATTGGCCATGTTCCCTGTCGTGGTCCCACGGATGGCGCCAATCTGTTGCAGCTAAAAACTGGATTGGGAACCACACCAGAAATCAGGCTTGCAAAAGAGAATACAGAGTGACCGCCGGGTGGGGATCTGGCGGGGGAACGCTCCGATGCTTAAGTCAGAGATGGCTAACAATGTAGAACTCTGAGAAGCAGTAAAGACACAATGTGTATGTGTGTGAGCTTGTCTTTACCTGATGGGGCTTTACCCATTTTATACAGTGGTGAGGAGGAATCCTAGTAGAACTGGGCTTTAACCAACTCAAATCAGAATCTAATTAGGATCCTAGAGGATCGTATATCAATCTTTAGCTGATAGAGCCAGAGCCTCTTTAGGATTCTGCCCGGTGATTGATATGGTAAGTACCATATCAGTAATGAGTCAGTATGGGTTACGTGTCATAAATGCCACGTGTCGTCCGTAGATTAGAGGGGTATTTTTGGCTATGTCACTAAACAATGATGACATTCTGAAGTCATGAGGTAGGATCGCAGCAGAACGATGATGTACTATAATCTGCTTAAGGAGGCACAATAACGCTCTAGCAGAACGAATACGTTTTGAGGTGGAAATGTCAACTTCATAGCTACAATCATCATCACATACCCGAGGCTAGGGCAATATTCTTGTTGTTCAAAAGGATCTTGGATGAGTTGAGGTTCAAAGAATGAAGAGCAAAACATATCGCGGATCAAATACCTTGCCAATCTTTACTGATCTAAAACACTTTGAAAAGACTAGTCACTCTAATAATATACAAACTCGAAGAAAAAGATCGCACAATCTTCTAAGTAAACTAGGAGCGTATCACCTCTGGTTCAGTGACCAGAAGACCACCTCTGCCAATAACTACCCCACATAAAAACACAAAGAGCAAGAGGACTACGCCCCCGTCTTATGATTCATAACAGAGCGAATCATCGAGGTTTCTTTGCTCTTCCATCTATTCCATTGTAATAACTCTTGTCAATTTTGAAAAATTATAACACCATGATCCTCATACCCCAGTTACTATAATACCTCGCACGACATTATCTACCTACATTTTGGTGGCTTCTCTTGGGGCCCAAGGCTTAAATCAACAAATACAGTCAATTTTGGTGTTCATTTTTTCTAAAGAGGGTTGTCTATGCTGCAAAAGCTTGTTAGCAGGTAGCTACATCGACCGAATCCACCTATCTGTATGACCCAATCACAAAACTAGATTGCTACGATAGTTTATCTAAGTTTGATGAGCCAATCGCGGATCAGGACAGAGAAAAAACACCAGCGACGATTTTGTAACATCTTTATACTAACAACTAACTGACTCCTATTGATACATGTGGTAGCTAAATTCGCTGACAGCTCAACCCCAAAGTCTTGTAATTACCACCGCTAGTACAAATTCGGCTGTAAGCACATTGACGGTGATGCCACAATCAATCTGAGCTAGTAAAAGTTCAAATTCCAAATCCACCAGTCCTTAGAGCGGCCGGTCCTTCAGCAGCCGCCCTCCCAGCATCTTCATTAAGTTTTTTCATGATATATTGGTCGAGTTATGCCCTATTTGGTGGTTGTCTAGCGCCACGTCACTTACTTACGTCACGTTAAACTACCACTAATTTTGCGACAACTAGACGATGACATCATATGGTGAGGTTACTAAGCAAGAAGACTGTGATGGTAAACCATGGTTAGTATTGAAACTTAAAAAGTTTAAATTTAATTTTTTGGTGAAAATTTTGAATACCACGCCCACTCGTGTTTGGAAAGTTATTAGAATTTGAAATGAATTCCAATTTTTCTGTTTGGAACAAATTGGAATTCAATTCCCGGGAGTTCTTATCTTTTGTTTGGAAGATATAAAGAGATTGGAAAAGGGATTGTGCTTTTGACGATTATATCCTTTTAAGACTTCTAAGTTTAAAAACAAACATTAGTTAAAATTAATGTAAAGGGTAAAAACGATCTCTAAAACAAATTTAATACGAAAAAACTGCAACTACCCAAACAAGACTGATATTAAAGAAAATCTTATAAAAACAATAAAATATCACGAGATTAAACTCATGTCCTTATTTAAACATCCTAAATGGACTTAAAAAAGAGAATTTTAAAACAACAGCTTCAATTCTATTTGGAAGGATTGTTCATCTTCCAAGTTAACCAAGAGACACGCATCTCGAGTGGACATCCAAAAAACCCTTCCGCAACTCTTTGATCAGAGATGAGAAAATCATAAGCAACAAAGGGAAAATTACTATCGGCTCCCTCAATCTTATTCAATTATGCATAAACTTCTTGTCCCGAATAAATTTGTCGTCTGCCTTGTTGAGCCACAGTGGTAGCTCTATCAAGTGCACTTGCAATTTTTGTCATCGATGTTGTAATCACGGATATATTTTGATTCAGTTCATCAAACTTTGAACTTTTTTTCTTCCCACTCTTTGACGAAGGGCCAGGTGCAGTTGGCACTTACGAGACATTTGATCGGCGAATACCTCCTCATGTTCCCTTGAAAATTTCAAGCATGATGTCATCAAGTTCTACCATATCTTCTATATCATCATGCCTCGTGCCTCTTCCTTCACTACAAGAGAAACGGTTTATGCCTACGGTACTAAAGCGTTGGCATAGCTCAAAAATACCGTAGCCATAGTCTATGCCTATGGTAGTATACCGTGGGTGCTTCTTCCGATGGCATAGACATATGCCTACAGAAGTAAAAACATAAGCCAACGGTTGTTCCGTAGGGACATACATATGCCGAGTTTGGCATAAGTCTCTTATGCCAACGGTTTTTAAGACTTTTGCCTACGGATATACCGTAGGCTTTTTCATTCCTATCCCTACGGTTTTCAGGACTTTTGCCTACAGATATAACGTAGGCTCTTCTCCTTTTGTGTTTACGGTTTTCATGACTTTTACCTACAGACATACCATAGGCCTTTTTCCCTCTGTGCCTACGGTTTATGACTTTTGCCTACGGTTGCACCGTAGGCCTTTCAGACATATGCCCACCATTTTTCTGATTTTTACCTACGGAATTACCGTAGCCTTTTCTATCTATGCCTACGGTTTTTAAGACTTTTGGCGACAAATATGTTGTTGCCTTTTTTCCACTTTGTCAACGGCGTTTAAACTTTTGGCAACGGATATACCGTAGGCCTTTCCTGCTTTTCCTGGATACATATTTATCGTTACTAATTATTGCATCTAATTCATTTCACAATAGTGCACGGAATAAACATCATCGAACCATAACAATTTTATAATCCTCAAACACCTAAGGCAGCAGAAACAAATTTCTCCGATAATTCAAGTTCAAGAATGAGTTCATTTATGTTTAGTGAAGCCAATGAAAGTTGAAGTAATAGTTCCAATATGAACAGTGCTAATGTCGACGTGAACCAGGCGCTGCTGGCCAAGGTCAGCGGCGACGGCAAAATAGACAGAGCGGTCGGAGGAGCCGAGGTAGAGGACTAGCTGCCAGGGACAGAGGCGGCGCTGGGCAGCGTAGGGGAGGGAGGCGAGCGAGTGGAGGAGGACATCGACGCTCCTACTGTACAAGTTCTTGGAGGATTGCCTTTTCGTGTGTTTTGGTTTGAAGTGGAGGCGAAGCTCTGTTTACATTTTATGTTTTAACTGAAGGTGAGGAAGTGGTAGCCGAAAAAATTGTGGTAGAGGGATCATGGGTGACATGGCTAGAGATTATGGGAGGGTGGTTATACTTAATGATAATTATGAACCATTTATTGTATTTGAAAAATAGGTAAACTAATTGTTTGGCCAATTAGATGTTAACACGTATATTAGTTAGTATTTATAAAGTAGGAAATTGTTAGAAAAAAGGATTTGGGGTTTGGAAGACAAAGAAGATGCCAATCGAATCCTATTATATATAGTATAGATTTGATATTCAAATATTATGTTTTGTGATACTTAGAAAAATTCTTATGATGCCAAGTGTCAACATTTTCAGTAGGTAGTTATGTAACATTAAAAGCGGTGTTACACCAAAAGAGGTATTCCCATTATATATAGTATAGATATAGACATACATTCGTCAATAGAGTTTGAACACATGGATATTGATTTTACCAGTTGTTTTGCTTTTGTGTTAGTTTGACTTATCAAATAATTCTTATTTGGTCATTAATTAGTATTCGACTTTGAGCCACTGTCTTGCTTCCAAATTATCCTAGAAATTCGAGAAAAGTCAAGTGGGACAATATGGAAGGAGTAATTTACATGCTATTGATTGGACCAGTAGAAAGTCGCTACTACGTTTTTCTCTTTGTAAATTCTTTGGATATATTACACGCCATAGATTGGACCAAAATGCCGCCTTTGATGACTGAAAGTAGTTTAGGCCTTGGGGCTTTTGCCTTTCTGCTAACCAAATTCTTGGAAAAGTTTAGGCATGTCTTAAAAAAAATTCCAAGTCAAGGGGTGTGACTTGTGAGTATAGTTCAGGAGATGTGACTATGCAAGAGATAACGGCTGTTTTCTTCCTTGAACTAAGGTGGTGCAAACCTCCAAAAAAGTGTTAGCTTTTTTACAATTAAACTTTTAAGTTCCCATTATTTTTGCAATGCCACAATGGTCTATGTAATTAGGTACAAAAATTTGGTGCAAAATTTGAACACGGCATTGGGGCACAGTGTTTTCTCTCCTCTCATTTTTGCGTAAATGTGTCTGTCTTGATATGGTTTTGTTAATTTAGGGACTTCTTGATTCTTAAGCAAATGCAAGAATCTCTGTTAATGTTGTGTATGCCACTGTTTGTGTGTATCTTACTTGTACCGAAGCATGGGTGGGAGCGGGTGCGAAGTTTTGAAGCAGGAGCGTCACTAGTATAGTGCATTTTTCAGTTTGGAGCAAGAGTAAATGTAGGTTAGTGAGAGAGGTTTTGGATTGGGAACTTCATTGTAATTGGAGAATCCGACAACTAAGGTTTGTGTGTGTAGTGATCATGCATTTGCTCACCGTGTTATAATGATATTTAATTATTACTGTTACGGCATACACCAAGTACTTATATTATGCGTGGTTGCAGAGAGAAGAGATCAGTTTTTTACCGTATACAGTTCCAGACTTCTCCTCTCTTGTTGTAAAAAAGCTTGACAATGAAAAATGAATGAAAAGCCACTATTTAGTCGTATGTATGTGAACATAGAGGAATGTATCAAACGGAGGAATAGATGCAATGGGTTTTTTTTTATTAGAGTTGAGATTTTATCAGTTGAGTCGTCTTGTTTAAGGATGTTTTGTTGCAACCTGTGTTTGAAGTTTGATGAAGTTTGTTGACCTGCATTTGCTGGTTACAGTAAGGTGCTAACCAGGAAAAGTTCTGTTTGCACAATAATGAGGAGAACTTACGAGTTTTAATCATGTAGGTGTACTTCTTTGGCAAATTAAAGAAGAGGCATGTGGCAGTAACTGTCAAAATTTCTAGTGATACACTTTGTGCATTTGACTTATGGCTCTATCTAGAAAGGAGGAAAATAGATCTCACTGGTGAGCTTACATCAGTAAGGTTTGTTATTTAAGTTGGTTGATTGAAGCATTGAGGAATGAGTAAGAAACAAGTGGTTTTTAAAAAGGTTGAATGGCGATCTTCTTGCTCTAATTCAACCTATATATCAATTGACAGTTCCCCCTGTGCAAATATACAACCTTATGGGATATTGACACTTGAATGGTAGATATGTTATATTTGGCTCGAGTTCTACCTTCAAGCTCCAGCATATTTTTAGTGGGTTATATTTATTTTCATAGACTGCTTTCGTACTGGGGAGATAGATTTGGAGGTACACTTCGTTGCTAATGAGTTTGTTAATTGAAGTTTTGCGGACAATGAGCCTAGGTCACTTTTCAGTCACGTTGTTCTATAATTGTGTGAACCTGTTAGTTGGCATTTTTGCTATCCGTAAGGTTTTGCAATTCTTGTGATTGTTAAGTTTTCGGTTCACTGTTGGAATTGGGTTCAAGATTCCCCCAGCCCCTTCTCCAGTTTGGATCATATCTAAGGGATTCCTGCGACAGAGAAGAGATTTGGGAAGGACAGATTGAGTTGTAGTCTTCTATCTGAGGTTTTCAGTGTTCTTGACAACTCTGGTGCAGGTATTCTATCATTTAGTTATCAGAACAGACATCAACCTGGTGAGGATGTCAAATTATAGCCTAGTGTAGTTCATCCATGTAGCATTTCAAACATATCAATTATTTCTATTTGTTATGGAAATCAGACGCATAATGGTGTCAAGTGCTGGTTAAACTAAGCTAACAAAGTTTGTTGATGGTCTAGTGGTAGTAGATAGCAGGTACAATACACTAAGATTATTGGGGTTCCAATCAATATAAAAGACACTATTGGTCTTGTGTTCTTAAAGTCACACTTTTGTAACCGGCTGAGAAACCGGCTTTTATACATAAATAAAGAAATTGGCTTGGGATTCAGTACCTAGTCGAGTTCTTCTGCAACAACTATACTTATGAGGGCTCACAACAGGTGACGAGTCATTTCTCAACGTGCACCTTATCTAGCATTGTTACTTGTTTCGTGTCTTTTATACCGTCCAGGCGTTGGTCGCCGATACTCCTGAGAATCAGACGAATGTCCTCTGTTATGACATGGCTGGTGAGAGGAAATATCGTTTCGTCATGTGGAACAAGACTTTGTTTGTTCGCTTGACGTGGGTGTGAAGAAGACAGGCCTTGCAGGAAATTTATTTTGTTTAGAGTGGATGAAGCCTTGTGGCATTGGGTGGTGTCTTCCAGATATAAGAAAGAAGAGGTGGATTAATATGCAAGTCGGAGAGTCTCATGGTGTGATTTTTGTAGAAGCCATTGGAAGAGATTTGGGCAAGTTCCCACTTTGAGATAGGATAGGTGATTCACATGTTGTTAAGTTCTTTCATTGTTTTCTTAGATGAAGGTAAAAATTTAAAGGTCACCTTTTCAAGGGATCTCCAAGACTGGAAGTGGAAGGAGATTTGGAAGTTTGTTCCCAGAATATTGTTTTTCCCATCTCGAGTATGGGCCAGAGTAGAAATAGTAGAAGTTCATTTAAGTTGGTGCCATATCCGCAAGAGAGACATAAATATTATAGACCATCTTTTCCTCCATCTTGTGATGTTGCTTAGAAGTGCTGACACTTGTTTTTCTTTTTGCTTACTTTGGTGTCTTGAATGGTTGATCAGTTATCTTTAATTTTCAGAATGGATACTGGGCATCAGTTCGTTGGGAGCTGGCTGTAGAAACAGTGAAAGTTCATTTAAGTTAATGCCGTATCTGCAAGAGAGACGTCAAGACTGTAGACCATATTTTTCTCCATCTTGGTGGTGTCTTTTAAAAATGCTGGCATTTTCGTTTTGCTAGCTTTGATGCCTGGTACGGTTGAGGAGTTATTCCATAGTAGCAGGATAGATACTGGGGATCACAATAGCTCATTTCGAGCTGGCTGGAGTCGAATGAAAACTGTGTCTTCATAGGTATCGTGTAGTTTACAAGAAGTGGAAGTCTGCTTATTCTTTTCTCCGCTTTGCATTTATTATGGGAGCGAGGGAGCTCTCCGAAGCTCTTGCAGCTCTCATCTAGTGGTTGCGTTGGTTCATTGGTTATGTAACGCCCACAGTTTATTTAAATCCTTGGATAAACCCATACTCATCATGCGTCTCTTTAATTTTGTCAGATTTGATGCTTTGTGGTGTCTTAGGCTAGTTGAACTGTGTGGTTGCTTGTGTTTTCTTTTACAAGGGAGTGTTGAACGTCTAACATTCTGGAAATTTTGATTCCTTCTAATGTTGTTCCGATGTTGTAAACTGGTGGTGGCCATATTTGCTGCCTATCATCATGAGCTGTTGATGTGAGGTTATATTTCCTTGATTGAGTTGCCCAATAATGTTATTCCCCAATAAGAAAGGAAGTTAGTAAAACATCCTAGGCAAAGAGTACAATTAATGTGTGCTGCCACCTTTAATTATCGGAAATTCTCCTCCCCCAATGATGCTTGGAGTCAAGTGGTTGATTATGTTGCTGAACAGTTTGATTGAACTCGGATTAATCTGGAATGGAACTCTAAGCTTACTAGAGGGTGAAGCTGCCTGTTTTAGGTTTTTGTTTTTTTCGCAAGTTTAGGCCAGTGTTCAAGACTTTGCCCATACTTAATGGAGAATTTCTATCATCCTTATGTTTACGAGTGCAAAATAGCAGACGACGGTGGAATGTGATGTAGAGGATCCGAAAAGGAAGATCGTTGTTGTATCTTGCATGAACTTACGACTCGTTTTTTCTTTCATTTTAAGCTTGTAACTAGTGAGAGACTTATATCGCTTTGGTTTCCTACCTGTTTGCAGAGCCAGTCAGCTGTGACGTCTTCAATTTTCATGTTGCCATGATAATTTTTCATGTGAAGCGTTGATCAAAGCATTCAAAAAACTACCGTTGCTGGAGGAACTTCGCCTTACGTATACATATATGTCCGAAGAAGCTATTGAAGTCGCTGATCGTTGTTGCCCAAATCTGAAGTCCTTCAGTTATAACCAATTCGGGCTTAAACAGCTCCACATCGTGTCTGATTACAGGGCTGAAGCTATCGCAAGAAACATGCCCAACTTATGCCATCTGCAACTCATTGGGAACGCTTTGACGAACTATGGACTGCAGACTATCCTTGATAAATGTCCTCGCCTTGAATCCCTTGATTTGCAGAAGTGTTTCAACGTTAGCCTTGAAGGGGATTTGGATAGAAGATGCTCCGAACAGATTAAGGATCTGAGGCGCCTTGACGACTCCACTAAAGAATTATGGAGGTGACTATTCTGACTATGATTACGAGTGGTATTAGAATCCTAACCAGTCCTTTGCTTGTTGACAATGCTGCCATAGGAGGAACCCACTCTTTTTAGCTCTCAGCAGCTAACTCATGGTGTATCACTGTGTTTAACTCTTAACTGCTAAATGTTTGTCAGTGTTGGTGTTTGGTGTCCCCAATGCTTCTACATTCTTCTCTTTATATAGGAGAGGGGTAGGCAAGTTTTCTTTGTTCAAAAGCAGCAAAATGAGCACTACATGACCCTTGTTGCCACGGATAGCCACTTTTTCAATAATGGTAATCCATTTAGTCATTTAGAAGCGATGTACTTATAATGTTCAATATTTGGCTTGATTTGGAAGATTGAAGTTTTCATTCACTCCAAGTTGCTATGTGGGTTCCATATGTTGAAACTTTCTTTTCCATTTTTCATTCACATTTTGATGGCATTAGTTTCATACTTTATGTTTGTGTCCATAATGTTAAGCGAACACCAACAAATTCTCCACCTTTCATCTTTATTTCTCACAAACATTCTCCAGTTGTCTTCGCTTTTGCTGCCTAAGGCCTCTTCAGTAGTACATCATACCGACGAGCTCAATGCAGAGTTCGAAGTTTTCTATGGGAATAACATTCATTATCTCATCTTACGGATTCTCATCTATATAGATCTTCTTCAGCTTGATCATATCTTTTTCAATGACTTCGCGGGTAAGGCCTGACAGTGCTCATGAGAGGCTGTTAATTGGCTTGCGGCCAGCTGCTCACGAGCTCATTAGGCCCAAAGTGTGTTAAGGGCATTTTAGACTGACTAGATCCTTTTGTTAGTTTTTATTGGGGTGTCTATATACTCGATTATTACTAGGCATACTAAAAGAAAGAGAAAATTTATGACGTTCTAAGAGCTAGTTTGCTTGCTGTGAAGTTCTTCCTATCCATCTGCTCGTATCCTGGATTTTCTAAGTTTTACATGTTGCTCCTAAAGAGTTGATTGAAAACCCTGTGCTGGAAAGATGACCTGTAAGATAACATGGTGTATGTGTGTTAATAGTTATTTTAATGACATGATACACAACCCTATCACAGGGCAAAGGCGCTCTCAAAAGGGCTAGCCAAGGTAGGTACTTATGACTTCATGGGTAGGGTCTTATAAAGCCAATCCCAAATTATACCACATGTGATGTGTGATATCATAATTTTTCTTCCTTATACCTTAGCATTCTCGCTAAGGCTCGATTACACATAGCCCAAAATCTTCCTTTCAAGTCAATTTGGGCTATACCCAGCTCACTTTTTGTTCCCCCAACCATCCTCTTGATATGGAATGTACCTGAACTTGCCTTCGTTTCCCCTTACCATCGACAACCCAAATGAATAACCAGCCTGATCTTTCAAGAGTTGACTTTGACATCATTTGTTATGACCCAGTCCATGGCCCCACCACAAGACAATGTCTCCCTCAAAAGAGCTAGCCAAGTAAGTACTAATAGGGTCTTATAAGGCCAATAACAAAATTTAATGTGGGATATCACAATCTCCGCTCCTTATGCTTTGGCATCCTCGCTAAAACTCGATCACACATAGCCCAAAGTCTTCCTTTCTAGCCATTGTTGGATAATACCAGCAAACCAATCAGATCAGACCGATCTGGGTGTAGCTTCCTGTCCCAACCTCCGACGACCCGACTAGATAGCCCAGCCCGAGCTTTCGAGAGTTCGCTTTGATACCTTATTCAACGACCCGATCCACGGCCCCACCACAGGACAATGCCTACCTCAAAAAGGCCACCCAAGTAAGTATTTCTAAGATTACAAACAAGGTCTTATAAGGGCAATCTCATATTATTCCACATTCGATATGGGATATCACAGTTGTCCACATACTTAGGGGGAGGCCCCTTCATATATGCATAGGTGTAGAATCCTAATAGAATTAGAACTAATGGTTGGGCTTTGGGCCCAGTCCTTGGGGATCATGTTAGAATCCTTTAAAATTCTAATATAACCAATAAGGTAACTACCATAGTTCACCGAGTTTGATTAAGAATGCTAGGTACCATTCGATAATTAAGACTTTATTTTGAGATGTGAGCTTAAATTACAAAAGCATGACTTGGAGGATTCTGCCTCTAAGAAGGATACCTTTGATTTCACAATTAGCCAAAGAGGAAGACGAAGAATCGGTGAGATGAATAAAGAATTGGATGAGGAACGTACAAATTCTTACAACCAAATTCATAAAGTTATTAAAGTTCATAGGTGGAAGGAAGAACTTTAGAAGAAACACAGCGAAAGTACAGGAAGAGAGTGATATGATTGACTACAACGAGTGCTTCAAGTATCACAAACATGGTCATCATGCCAAGATTGAACAAGAGAGAGACAAGCAGTCCTAATTGGAAGTACGAGTGAGAGTACATCTCCAGCAAGGAGAAGAAGAAACAAAGAAGAGCATTTATCATATGGTATGACACCAAAGAAGAAGGTCAACCTTCTTGAGACACGGATCAAATTATTAGGAAGTCTTTGTTTTTGATAATTTCTCATAAACAAATTCCACAAAATCCAACCTCTTTTGGTGGGATTTCAGCATTTTAAACCAAGTCCCATGAAATCCAATTCCAAATCCATTTTTAAGTATTCCAAACAGCTGAAATTCCATTTTCAATTCCAAATCCCATGAAATCCATGGTTCCAAACAGACTCTAAATTGGTAAACTTATGATACGAAATGGAAAGATTTACAAAAAATACATGACTTGCACTTTCTCTGCCACGTCTCTAACCTCTCTTCTCTGTACCTGCTACCCAGAGGAATGCATATCCACCATAGCCGGAACCTCCAGTGTCAGAACTAGCTCTACCACTGGCGACATATGGCTTCTGAAGTCCACGGCCTTAGCAGTTCCTTCTTTCCTTCCACTAATCGTTTCTATCTCCACCGTCCCACATCTCTTTCATCGTTCATCTACCCAAGACATTGCACCACATCTTAGGTGGCATTAGTGCCATCGCCTTGAAAATCCGTCGGCGATTTGGCAAGTTAAAGCAGTGATTTGGCAAGTTAAAATGTTGATTTGGTTTTATATTCATGTTCAAATCTTCAACGTTATGTTGAAATACTATGAATTCATCAAGAACTTCTTACTGAATGGTAAGTACTTGATTAATTGTTATCATTTTTATGACAGGATTTGTTCACTTCTTTGAAGAATTTCAAAGAAGGAAGGTAACATGGTTATTGAAGTGAATTTCAAAAAGGAACGTACCATGGAGGTTGAAGTGAACTTCAGGTGGAACGTGACATGGCGATCGAAGTGAATTTTAAGGAGGAATATGACATGCCATTGAGATGAGCAGTTGTCATTTTAGGGAAACTGATGAAATTGTTTAATGTTATGGACTTTATTGAATGGAAAAATGATGGTACTATGAATGTAGAGATTGGTACATGCTTCCGATTGGTTGTATTTTGATTTGTCAATGATGCTTAGAAAGTTCATTGAGAGAAATTAATTCTCATTGCTAAGATTGAACACAGAATGTTCACCAAATGGTTTGAGTGGGCAAACAAAATCATATACAATGTGGGAAAGTACAGGAATATAAAAAATTTGACTGAGGAAGGAACAAAAGAAACAAAAATCTCTTGATTAGTTGAATGGTATCACTCTCATCCTTGTAAGCTTCTTCCCTCTTAACTAGCTGACAGTAGTTACATTAAGCATGTACAACCTCCTTAACTTCTAAAGCTGCACCCGCAACGCATGTATAAACAAAGGCAATACCGCCTAAACACTGATTACAAACATGAACCACAAGCAAAACTCAATATGAAATACCCTTTTTCAGACATTTTATCAAACACGTTGCATTCAGTTGAATATGAAGACAGCAAAGGAACATTGACACATCGACGTAAACCACAAAAAGTAAAAAAATGGCAAAACAAAAGCAACTGAAACAAATTTCAGTTTGAGATGAGTTATTTTCATCTTGCATTAGAACTTTTTCTAAGTAGGCGAAGTCCATTATTGTCTAGAAAATTGTGGTTTTGTTGGAGTTTGTTTGTTGCCCACAACGTTGTTGTTGCCGTACACGTAAGGTATGGGCTCTAAAGGAGATATGTCACCGGATTTCTCACCAGCTTTTGTTGCTTGAGATGGTTGCCTCAGACCGGCTTCTTGCCCAATATGATTTGTGCGATCGTTAAAGAAAATGTAGAGTGTGGCCATAGAGAAAATGGCAAAAACAGAAGAGTTAGGGGAGAATAACCACCAGCCTTCCTTGTATTATGTGGCTTTGGAGTTGATAACCATGGCGTTCAAGGGCTGGCAGAGAGAGAAACAGAGGGGAGAATAAGAGATAAAATAGGAGAGAGAAAATAACACTTTATGTTAACCGTGAAATACAATGGGCAGACTTTTCAAAATTTTCACCAAAAAATTGAATTTGAACTTTTTTAGGTTCAATACTAACCATGGTTTACCGTCACAGTCCTCTTGTTTAGTAACCTCACCATATGATGTCATCGTCTAGTTGTCACAAAAGTAGTGGTAGTTTAACGTAACGTAAGTAAATGACGTGGCGCTAGACAAGCACTAAATATTTTCTCCAAATGGAGTGGCCTACGAGGCTTTAGTGTATCCTAGTATGTTTCACATCATCCCTGTTGCAATACATGCTGTAATCTTCAAGGTCTTAAATATTTCCATTCCATGACTTGAAAATAATTCTTGATTTGTTGGTATTGAAATAACATGCATAACTTAAGCACCATACTTGCACATATACCTCTCTTTTGTGTATTTATAGTGAAGCTGTTACCAACGAACTCATCAATAGGGAAAATGGGGCTAACAAGACCAGATAAACAAATTCTAACCCCGATAAGCTTGGTTCGTCCTCATCATCAGTTTTTTGGTGTATTCACGCTCTTCACCAGGTCACCATTTCTAGTATCATGCAGCACCAGGGTTGGGACAAACTGCTCCACACCAAAATGATTGGAACCACAATTGAGGAGATCCACTTTTCCCCATACACGCCGTTCATTAAACAATAAAATGTTCAAATGAGGGTGTACACACAAATTTAGAGTATGAAGATAAGACATAAAAGATAGCAACAAATGAAATTTAATTGATATATATGAAAAGCGAGTATAGTTCTCTGGGTAAATCTTTATACAATGAAAAGTCTTCTGATTCTTCTCTTTCTTTGACTAACGCTTGACCCAAGGCTCGATAGCTTGTTTCGGGATCAAACGATGCATTTGACTTAGTTCGTCAAGAACACTTGATGAATTTTGCGAAGAACAAGCTTGAACTCTGAACTTAGGGCTGCAAATGAACGAGTACTCGGCTCTTTTAGGAGGATTCTAGCTCGTGTCCGTTTATTTTGATAGTGTTCAAGTTCAGCTCGTGTTCATCACAAGCTCAAATCCATGCTCAGCTTGGCTCAGCTCATAAAAAGAGAATTAATAAAAAAATTAAGAAGTTAATCCAATCTCATAAATCGAAAGCCGGACATAATTTTTATTTCTAACTATAAAAATGCCTAAAAAAATCAATGTTTAGGTTTAGGTTTGATTTTGGTTTATCTCGATTGGGCTTCTGAAATAATTATCCATATAATTGGACTTCTGAAATGATAAACGAGATGTTCACGAGCTTTTCATGAACGATTTTGGATGTTCATGCTCGGCCCATTTATTAAAGGGTTAATTACTCACGGCACCTTTGAGGTTTACCCTAAATTACACACGGACCTCCCTATCTTTTGAAAATTACACTCCGCTCTCCCAGGTTTGTACCCGCATTTCACGGAGCCCCACAAAATTGACGGGGACCCTAACTCCGTCTAAAGATTCCCTGACACCTTACTTTTTTTTTTTCATCCCCAAACTACCCTCCCTTTCTTGAATAAAACCCCCATTTGCCCTTTAGGTTTTTCTTCTTCTTCTGTTATATCTTTTTTTTTAACTTTTACCAACAGTGATGTTGTACAGCCAACAATGCATGTTGTACAACCAAAACTTCACACTGTACAACCAATAATGCAGGAACAAATGGGGTTACTGGCTGCTCTCATTTCACACATCACCATCCATCACCGCCGACGACACCTTTCGACACACGTCCGACGACATCCCGGTGACCATGCCGGCATCACCCACTACCCTTGCGTATCTACTCATCACGCCGATCCACCACGCCAGCCTCTACCTCCCAACGAAAACCACTCACCCAAGACCCACACCGCCCGCAACACCCACTGTCCATACCAATCAACTATCCCTATCACCACTACCCACCACCACTGGCCACCACCTCCCACGAAGATAAACTACGACCACCTACGACCACACCGGCGCACCCAAGGCCGCCAACCTCACCAAGGGCCATTATAGGCGACACCTTCGGCTGCCTAAATCAGTCGCCCACCCAATACCCATCCACAACCGACACCGGCATACAGACAACCACAGCGGAAACCGATCCCCATTCCCAAGGGCTACAAAACATACATATACAATCTCGCACATCGAGGATAGCCAACGAGTTAGGTAGAGTTGACTCGTCGATCTTGTTCATTTTCTTCTTCGACTCGTCTATCTTGCGTTCATTCTGAGCCACCTCAGCTTGCATTGGTGTCTCCACCGCCTCCGGTTCCTTCGCTTCGGCGCACCTGCCGTATCTCACCGCCTGATTTTGCAAAAATGGCGGCGCACGAGCAGGTAAAGACTTAGGCAAAGTCGACTCGTCGGCCTCGTTCCGTTTGTCCTGAATATGTATTCCCATCGACTCCCGCTCACTAACCTCGGCACTCCTGCCGTCTCTCACCTCTTGATACAGGCGATTCGGCCGAAAAGATGGGGTGCGCGTAGGTATCGACTTAGGGCGAGCCAACTCGTCGGCCTCGTTCAGCATGTCTTGAAATTTCGGCCCCACCCACTCCGGCTTGCTCGAACCGGCATTCCGGTTGTTCTTTGCCGGTTGATGCCGGTGAGTGCTCGAATCCGGTGTCGTGCAATTAGAGGAGGAGTTGGGGACACTGGTCACTCCGTCGTCGTTCAGCTTTTGCTGCTGCTAGTGTTGCTGGAGCCATCGGTCTTTAAGGTGTGCTAGGGAGACGTAGTTGGAAGGGAGCGATGGATGCTTCTTTTCCTCAGGGCCTTCCATTGTCATTTCAAGCTTCTAAACCACAAAGATCAGCTCCACCTGCTAGATATTACCCGCGTATGCCAGTATCTTAGCGACAAAATGATGCGTAAACAAGCATATAGGAGCGCATACAATGTGTACTTATATACAAGGGCATAAATGTCTTTTATGTCCTGCCGTTAACACCGTTAAAAAAAGTTAGATTTTAGGAGCGAAGTGTAATTTACAAAGATAGGCGGGTCCGTGTGTAATTTAGGGCAAACCTCAGGGGTGCCGTGAGTAATTAACCTTTTATTAAATGAGTTCAATATTTTTTGTTCAAGCTCAGTTCGTTTGTTTGACAAACGACCATGAATGCACTTTTATTGAACGAATCACAAGGTTGTTCACGTAAAGCTCGGTTCGCTTGCAGTCCTACCTGAACTTGAATGATGTATTCTCCGACTTGAAGAATTTTTGTCTTCAACTTGGCTGAGCTCTGGCTTAGGAGTGAACTTTAGCTTGAGAGAATGATCATGTTCTTGTGTCTTGAGAGAATAGTTGTGTTCTTCTTACTTGAGAAAAAAAAGTTATATGGCTTGAAAGAAAAATCTTAATCCTCTGACTTAGGAGTAAAACTTATATCTACCCCTTGGGGCATCCCAAATGTCTAGGGATAGATGGATAGATGAGAATGTTCCTATCCAATTGCACCACTTCGATAATTATCACTTAATTTTGTAAAGAGATAAATACCAAAGTTATGAACAATCACATTGGCTAAAAATTTCAGTTGATACATGGTGCACTCTGATTTGCTAGACCACCTCATCACAATATATCTTCACAGTAAATTGAACCTTTAGCTGGCTTAGCAACGTCATTATGTCAATCTAAAGATAAATATATAATTTATTTAGTTGTCCATTAATCTTTAGTTAACCAACACATGACAAGTTTTTATTCCACCATGAAATAATATCTTAACAAACACGTGTCAACTTTTTATTCGTCTCTAAATGTATATTTTAACGATGAATAAATAATACCTGGAAATTTATGAGTGGCATAAATTTACGCTTCTACGGAGCTTATGTGGTTGTCCTTGTGTTCTTTAAGAACATGGTCATACTCTGATTCTTCCATAGAACTAAATAGTCCTCGAAAATGGGCTTTAAGCTATGGCTGAACAATGTAAATTAAGCGGTCAGTGTTCTTAAACTTAGAGCCAAGATGATTAGTCCCTAACAGAGCTGCTAACCAAGGACCGGAGCAGCAACCAAAGTCAAACAACCTTTCTTCAGTTATTACGCAAACTTGGCCAACCAAATCTGTAAAAATGCTACATGTTCTTTTTCCTCAACGAGACCATCATAATTCTTAGCTACAACATAAAAAATGATGGATGAAAGCCACCGGTCTAACACCAATTTAACCTTGATTAGTTAGATTGAGTGAAAATCCCAACGCATCCCTAGAAAGCATGTTAAAGGGTGTTTGAGATTGATTTTGGGATGGTCAATCCTGATTGATTACATCAAATATTTAGTTTTTTATAAAAAAAAATTAAGAGATTTAATACTCAAAAAGTTAAAAATTGATTAAATTCATAATCCTGAAAAATGAGGACTATGAAATGATCACTTTCTCATAATTAGGTTTGACCTTCTAATTTACCATACTTTACTCGTATTTTTTACAAAATGACATCTCATATTTAACTAATTTGTGAAAGTTATTATATTATAAGCACTAATGTCATATTGTGGGTGTTTCTAGTTTAAAATAAGAAATAAACGACTTTTGCGCGCCGCCGGGGCCGGGGGGGGGGGGGTGGTTTGAAAGTAGGTTTTCGATAATTTATTTGTATATTATAGTTATATATATAAATGAAAGTTATGATAACATTACCTTTCTAAATGGATATTAAAAATTTATTTATCAAGTGTTCTCTAAGGACATTTTGTCATAGTGGAACTGATTTAAGCACATTTAACCCAAACATTTTTTGTTGCTTTAAGTTAAGGGTCTGTTTGACAACATTGTAGTTTTTAGTTTTGGTTTCTAAAAAATAAAACCAAAACTAGTTGTGGCTTTTGTTATGATAAAAAAAAAAAAGTAGATGTTTGATATGTCAGTTTGTAAAATGTCAGTTTTTGTTTCTTTGAAGAGGATTTTATTTTATTTTATGTTCATTCTTCCCCAAAACACTAGTTTCTATTACAACCAACCAACACCATCACGCACATTATCACCGCCGCCCATAGCCAGTAACCATCACCCATCACGACCAATTGCCAAAACCACGACGAAGTTACTGCTACCCAGAAACCAAATCTGATGAGATCGACAGTATTGGAGAGACGGCAGTGGTAAGATCGACGGCGGGGTCGTTGGGAGTGGTGAAATCGACGGCATCGACGTTGATCAATAGTGGTTGTGATGTTGTTCGATTGTGGTATTGCCTGACGTTCATCGATCGTCGACAATTACATATGGCGGTGTGATTGGTGGTTAAGATGGTGGCAATGATGCTTAGTGGTTAAGATGGTGGTTGCGATGTTGCCCGCTTGGTTGATGCGAGGCGGTGAAGCAGATCTGTTGATGGCAACGGCGGGATTGTGGCGGCAATGTAAGGGATCTGTTGGTGTGACAATGGTAGCATGGTGACGGTGAGGCAGATCTGTGGTGGCGCTGGAGTGGGGTGATGAAGGTGGGGTGGTTAGGGCAGCGGTCGAGTCGTGACGGTGGTTGTCTGCTGATGGTAGGTAGGTGGTGACGGTTTAGAAGGTAAGTAGTGGTAGTGGTGAAAGTGATGAAATAAAATGACTTTTTAAAAACGTGGATAGTAAATTGCATCCAATGAAGTTTGATGGTTAGATCTCAGAACAAAAATTAAAACTGAAAACCCAAAACTCCAAAATGGAGTTTTTAGAAACAGCCCCGTTTGAAAAATTGATTTTCAAAACTGAAGCCAAAAATATATATATATAAATATATATATATATATATATATATATATATATATATATATATGAAAACTGTTTGTCAACAGGGACAGATCGAGTAACTCTAATCGAGGGGGCGAGAAAGTCATGAAAATAATTGATGGCTAACATAAAAGGGAATGAGAAGGTTAACTCTTACTACATAGTCAACAACAAATTATTAATCTTGTATGAAAGAAGCTTAACTCATACTGTATAGATGTGCTACAAATGTAATTCTTAATTGTCTGAGTATAATAGTCAAATATAAGTTAACATACATAAGAATTTGAACTAAAAAAAAAAAAAGGAGAATTAACCTTGATCTATTCTTTTTTGTAATCTGGAGAGTTTTAGAATTATGAATTTGGAATAGTGAAGATGGAGCAAGGAACGAGAAAGACTGAAAACAAAACATAACAAATTCATGTTAACAAGAAAGAGAACGAGAAAAAACATAACAAAATGAAATCCTAACAAATTCATGTTACAATATAATGATATTTTTGCAAATATTTTAGATATAATTACCTATTATTAAAATAGTTAACAATTTATTTTCCAAAAGTTGGGGGGTGCCATGGCACCCTCCAGTCATGCGGCAGCTCCGCCCCAGTCTGTCAAATGGATTTTTTTCTTCAGAGAAAAAACTGAAAACAAAAATTCTGTCAAATACTACCTTAGTTTAGAACTACTTTTGCCAACAACAAAATGATCTGTTTAAAGTAGATTAAATCTGATTTTAAAAATTAATCAAGATTTAAGTTGAAATCTAATTTTTAGAATTAATCTCATATGGGCTCCTAGCTAATAGAAGGAAACACTACCTACCCAAGTGTTCCATTAATTTTTACTACAAATAGGCGATTGTCTAAATAGGCTGGTCACCCGGTAACTTTCCCACAAAGGGGACTATAACAAAATAAAGTAAAATAAATTATACACGGCACCCCTGAGGTTTGCCATAAATTACAAACGGCTTCGCCTATCTTTTTTTATTACACTCCGCACCCCGACTCTCGATTTCTCTGACGGTGTAAAGCAAAAAGACATTTTTGCCCTCATATATTACAAACATAGTGTCCTCCCTTCTCCCATCTCCATTGCAGATTGAAAAAGCTCTAATTCTTTATTTCAACACTCTCGATAATGGTCTTTTTAACTTTGCGATAGTGTTCAACGAAATGTGCATTTTTTGAAACAATCTCATGACAAAGGGATGGGCTGGTCAACGTTTATGATAGGACCAAAAGCAAAGTTACCTATACATTAAAGTGAGGTGAAATTATAGCATCATATAGCAGTAACTAGTCTCTACGATAATGCGGTCTGGATTTGAACGATAGTAACCTCTTTGATGTCTTGAGGAAGCTGTTGGGCCTGGATAGAAATTGATCAGGCAAGAAAAGTGATTGAAGAGGAACTGAATATTGAACACAGAGGAATTTGAGATTTGATGATTGACGAAGAAGAAATCAAAACCTAAGGCGACGATTTGGTTGTAATTGATGGGTACCTAAAGAGGATAGAGCCGTATATTTAAAGGAAAAAAAGATACTTGTCCAATCAAATAGGATTCCTTCCAAACGTAGTAAAAGCAGCATGTAGAAATATTAAATCTAGAGGGTGATTTTTCTTTTCTTAATGATAAAATCTTTGTAGAGTTATGTAAGCCAACATTTCGGAGAATAACATGGGTAGATGACACAATTAAATCATCCTTGCATTTTGGGGTGGCGTTATTTACACCCTATAAGAGGATTGAGTCGATAACACATACCGATGGCACCCGTGCATACGGAGAAAAAAAGCACAGCTAATAAGGAAACAATTTAACAAAGCACATGAGCCAAGCACACGACAATGTGATCGTTTACATTCTATTTGTGAGTTTTTTTTAAGGAGGGAAAAGAGAAGAAATGAAAGTAAAGTGACTCACTTCCTTCCTTTTCTTTAATTTGTGAGTCTTTTAAGAAGAGAAAAGAAGATAAAACAGATGAAAGTTTAGGCTTCTTTCTCTCCAAATCTTTCCTCTCAAAAGTGAAATGTAATGGAGGCTCTTGATGAGATAATGAAAGCTAAATTTTTAATTACCTTTAGTTCTTAAGTTCTGTTCCCAACCTACTCTCGTCGCACCCAAAGGCCCGCTGGGGGTCCTGTTTTGCATGACACGTCACCATGGTCAGCGGTAAATTTTTCAACGCTTCAGCCCATCACACACCTCCCCCCTCGGCGGCCGGCGTGCCTTAGCCCGACGCACACCTCCCCCCTCGGCGGCCGGAGTGCCTCAGCCGGTGGTCGCACACCTCCCCCCTCGACGGCTGGCATGCCTTAGCCGATCACACACGTTCCTTCTCAGCGACCGGTGTTGCTCAGCCGGTCGCACTTCCTCTTCCCTTGAACAACGTCACCCGCATGCCGACTCACCCTCGCCAGTGCGCCGTCGTTGCGACGAATGTCGTCAGTGCGCCGTCGTCGCGATGCCGGTCGCTCGCACCGGCGTGCTGACTTCGTGACGCCTGTCGCCAGCGTGCCAACTCCACGACGCCCATCGCCCGTGCACCGTCTCTACGTCACATGCCCTCGGCACGACGTCCATCTCCATACACACTCCGCCGCTCCCATGCGCCGCGCCATTGATACAGTCGCGCCCCCTAGCTCTCTGTCACACTACCACGCTACTTGCGTTGTTCCATCCTTTTACCACACCATGCGCACCTTGCCTTGGTCGTGGAACATGCTTCGACCCACACCCCGGAGTGTGCAGCATCCTGTGGGGATAGGCGACTCCTCCGAAACACTATATCCGCTAGGGAGCTTTTCAACTCCCCTTCTGCCAGGACGGCTCCTCCGGGATGCTACCTCAGCCCGTCGGGTAGACGGCTCCTCCGGGATGCTACATTGACGTGCTTCGAGTGCTCCGGCATAAGAACTCACTCGCGGGATATGCTCGATCTCTAAGACACTATCTCTGCTAGGGAGTTTTTCAACTCCCCTTCCGCCAGATAGACGGCTCCTCTGGGATGCTACCTCGGCCCGTCAGGTAGACCGCTTCTCCGGAATGCTACCTTGACGCGCTTCAAGTGCTCCGGTACAAGGACTCACCCGCGGGATAGGCTCGCTCTCTAAGACACTCTCTCCGCCAGGGTGCTTTTCAACTCCCCTTCCGCTAGGTAGACGGCTCCTTAGGGATGCTATCTCAGCCCACGGGATAGGCGACTCCTTCGGACACTGTCTCCGCCAGGTTGTCTGCGTGACTGGCCTACGTGCTCCGGCACTAGAGGCTTCACCAGCACCCCTAGGGACTATGACCCCTAGGTCACTCCGAGACGGGATCAAGTTTCTGGAGGGCATCGCACCTAGTCTACCTGGTAGTTATGCGTCGGGTCTTCCTCACCGCTACTAGGCTTGTGGCACTCTACAATGGCCTTGGATTGGTGGCTAGATCAAGGGGGTTCTCTAGCCACATCGGCGTTGTGGGAGCCAGTCTTTCCAGATAGACAGAGTGAAGCTGTGCGGGGCAGGGCAGGTGAATATGTTATTCGACAGTCCGTGGAACACTGGCACCTGTGGACCCCTCAGTGACGTGTCACTCCCTGGGAGTGCCATGTGTCGTGTGATGACATCATCATCTCAATCTCTATAAATAGGGGTATTGAGAAGTCATTTCGGACACTTCTTCATTCTTGACACATTTTCACTTTCACTTTCTCACTCTAAAAATCTAGAGAGAGAAACATACATGACCTTGACTCTAGACCTAAGCATCGGACTGTGACAGTCGTCTTGTATTCACCTTGCACCAACGCCCTCACGGCCATGCCATCCTTAAACTCTGTCTGGGAAGCCCTTGGTCTCTGCCCTTACTCCACCCTGCTGTGTCTCACATCAACCTACTTGGCATCTGACTTGAACTGCATTCCTTATGGAACCTCCTCGTCAACTGTGAACCCACTTTCCTTGGTATCATTTTGGCGACTTTACTGAGGAGGTGAGCATCGCAGTAAAGTTTGTTCCTTACTTGACACACCCAAACAACCATGCTTCTGCAACGTAGGGCTACCAAGACTACCAGCCAAAGTCTCAACCCAGCCATCAAAGAGGACAATCACCTTGAGGACCAAGAGGAGACCAGCCACAACCAACTCTTGCCTCTCCCCGGGATGGATGCACCCAATGTGGCCACGATCGTCAACACCACAATCCAACACCTTACTCCTACCATCACTGAACTCTAAGACTCTCAATCTTCTCTCATGGTTGTCATCTTAGAAATACAGAAATCAATCCAAGTCTTGGCCTCACAGTCACCGAGTTCTCAAGGCCTCAGAGTTCCCCACCCTCTGCTCACCCCATGTCATCTCCAGCTCTAGGGTTGGCCCCTCATGTTCAGATCCATCCTTCAAGGCCTAGGCTAGTTCTGGACACTCCTCAAGTCCCAGTGTCGTGACCACTGCTGCCTTGGTCCTCCGGGCCTCGGCGGTAGGACTTGCGGCACCTCAGCCCGCAGCGCCATGCCTTTCCTTTGCGCGGAGTACTTCAGAGACTCATGACTCAATTAAGATGAAGCCTAACGCTAACATAACCAATCGACACCTAAACCCAACTCATGCCCCCGACGTGCTGCAGTCAACCCTTCTTGACGACCGGCCTCCAGCCGCTGACACAACCCCTATGCAAACCATACTCTAAAAAGTTGTTCCCCACCACCAACCCCTCTCTACCATTGTCATCCCCTCAATGCCTCAGGTCACCCCGTCTGGGGGCTCTAGTGCCAGGATCATCCCGACAGGGCACAAACCCTCGCATGCTTCGTATGTCACTAAGCATGACCTTGACGCCATCATCTGCCATTTCAAGCAGTCATCCTTACGACACTCCCCCTCTAAGCTATCTAGCCATGCTCCATTTGGAAACCTCGCTACCAACCCCCCACACTGTCAAGTACAAGAAACCAGCCTTCACCCTGTTCAACAGCAAAGACGGCAATGCCCACGAGCACCTCACCCGTTTTGCTGGCTCCTTCGAGCACTACGGGGAGGATGACACTTTGAAGCTTCGGGAATTTCACAACTCCCTGATTGGCCTCGCCTACACTTGGCACCACCAGATATCCGACGGTACTATCCCCTCCTGGTCTGACATGGTCCAGCTCTTCCTTGACAAGTTTCACTATGACACAGAGCGTGTGACCATCGTTGACATTACTGGAATCCATTAGAACCCCGATGAAGACCTCAATGCTTATGTAACACGATTTCATCACAAGTGATTGGAGTGCACTGACTTCAGCAAGGATGAGACCCATGTACCCATTTGCATCAAGAACATGAAAGACATCTACACGGTCTACCTTGAAAACCATAGCTTTGGTCTTGGGGACATCTCAAGGAAGCTACGCGACACACATATGACTCGATCGGTCCGTCAAAGACCCCGAAGCCCCAAACTTAACTTTCCTTGACAGCGATGGTGGAAGCAGCCAGCGACGACGACAACAGCCGCAAGTGCCGATCCCAAGAAGGGGACGGGTGCCCTGATAAAATAAGGCAGCCGATGCCTGCCCTGGAATACCCATGCGACTTGAAGATAGTCAGAGCTCTCCTCGAGTCCTGGATCAACGACAATTCCATAACCCTTCCTGATGTGAAATCCGAGCCTACCCCAACAGACTTATCCCATCCCAACTACTACCCATATCATTGAAATGTTAGTCACGGCCTCAAGTGATGCAGGGGCCTCAAGTTCGCCTTCGATGACAAGATTGCATCTAGCGAGCTCAAACTCTAAGTGCGGGACATGTGACCCACCCGCCCAAGCCTTGGCCTGCCCTAGTGCATTTTCCACACTTTTAAATTTTCCTTCATTTTGCAAGTTTCCATGTACTCAACGTTTATGTACCAAGGCATGTCGCCTACTTTTTTTTATCAATGAAGTTATATTTTCTAGACTCAGACAATTTTCAAGCTACATTGTTCTTGCACAAGTCTACTGACAGCACCCCTAATGCGATCACCTACTCCCTTAGGGGCCTCTTGGGGGTCTTCATCCCTTCCTTACCCTAAGCAGGCCAGGTTCTCTCTTTTCCTCTCAGCCTCACATTCCACAACGACTGGGTAGGTGGTACGCAGGGTGGCTCGAGCCACGCTACGTAAGTCACCTCTGTGACTCAGTCGGTCGTCAATGCCAACCCGCCATCCTAAGCCCCCACCTCCTTCCTCCCTCTCACCCTGCCTGCTCGCGGCCAGGTCACCACCCTCATATCCTCTTTCCATACTTAGAAAAATTTTCAACAAAATTTTTCATCCCCCACCTCCCTCTCACCCTGCCTATTCGCGATCGGGTCACCACCTTTCATCTGCCCTCTCAGCACCCTTGCTTGAGCTTTACCATCCCCCTTTCGGAACTTAAAAAAATTTGCAAAAAAAATTTCTTTCATGGTACCATCATCCCCCCTCACCCTCTCTCCAACACTCTTCTCACCACCCTCTACTACCCTCATCTTATCCTCTCTTCCTCATTAAAAAATTTTCATACCCTTCCCACCAACCCTCATTCTCTTTATATACACTTTGGAATAAAAAAATAAAAAAATCAATCAGAAATGCAAATTCAAAGGCAGAACCCACCCGCAAGAATCCGCCCGCCCCTGCTCGACCCTCACCGTGACCCCATTACCCAAAAACTGGACCCGTATCACCCAAACCCTAATCTCTCTTTCTTTTCCTTGCACCACCTAACTACTGCCACCGCCACCCACCCTTCGCCTCTCGGCAGCCCCTACCCCGGCCAACCCCTTCTCTGTGCGACCCCCTACCCCCGACACCCTACTCGTATCACCCAAACCCTAATTTCCCCCAAAACCCTAATCTCTTTTTCTTATCCTTGCGCTGCCACGGTAGCCTTGCCCCTTCTTCACAACCTTCGCCCCCTACTCCGGCCGACCCCTTACTCCGACCTTCGGCCTTCATCCTTCCCCCCTTCCCTTCACCTTCGGCCACCTCTCTCTTCACCCATTCGGTCCCTCTATTTCCCTCCACTTCGTCCGCCCTCCTTCCCACACTTTGGCCTCACCCACCCCGTGGCCAACCCTTTTGGCCTCCCCCAAACCAAGGCCACCACCTTCGACCTCCCCTATACCAAGTCCACCCTTTTTGGCCTAGTCCGCACCTAGACCACCCTCGGCCAACCCCTCGGCCCCCTTTTATCTCCCACATTCGGCCACCCCTTTCACCTCACTACCTAGGCCTCGGCCTCCACCCCACAATCTATCTTCTTGCGGCGCACCCCTCACCACACTACCTCGCCTTCCCCATCCCTTCGGCCACTCTCGGCCTCGGCGTCTCTCCCCTTTCAACCACTCGACCTCTCCCTTCGGCCCTTACCCATCTCACCAACCCAACCACCTTCACATCACGGCTGACAACCAAAGTCGACGAACCACCTACTCGACCGACCCACCACAGTCGATGACCCTTGTTTCACCGTCTCGGTCGAAACCTACATTCGACCCCAAGATCGACCCCTCACTTGAACCAACCTCCCAAAGCTAATGACCACTCTCTCGGCTGACCCTCTTCAACCATTTTCTTTGCAATGTTGACGACTTTACATTACCTGCGCCCCTGCCCCTATTATCGTACTGACATACCCATGATTTAGTAGGTGGTGCATGAGGCGACTCGAGCCACCAACTCCTCACCTCGTTATTCAGTGACGACTCCACCCCTGTGCCTCATTGTCGTGCTCCCAAGTCAACCCCTAAGCATTCCAAGGATTCAGTAGGTGGTGCATGAGGTGGCTCGACCACTTCCTCTTCACCTTCGTCATTTAGAGACAATGCAAGCCACTCTCCGGCCAAAAAACATTAGAAATTCTTCTAATCATGAATTGGCGAATATGAGTACGGTGCCCGTTCGGATAGCCCCTCCGCACCCACCACACATAAGAGGCTTATGTTTTCAACCAACTTTGGTCACACCCAAGGTACCGCTGGAGGTCCCATTTTGCACGACACGTCACCATGGTCAACTGTTAATTTTTTAATGCTTAAGCCCGTCACACACCTCCCCCTTTTACGGCCGGCATGTCTCAGCCAGTCGCACACCTCCCCTCTCGGCCGAGCATCTCCTGCAAGCCGACTTTGTGACCTCCTGTCACCCGCGCGTCATCATCGCGACGACCGTCGCCCATGTGCTGTCTTTGTGAAGCCCGTCACTCGTGCCCGCGTGCCGCCTCCACGACGCCAGTCACCGCGCGGGCTGACTCCATGACGCCCATTACCGGCGCACCGACTGCACGACCCCCGTCGTGGGTAAGCCGACTCCGCGACGCGTGTCGCTCGCGCCCGCGTGCCGTCTCCGCATCACGTGCCCTTGGCACGACGCCGGTCTCCATGCACACTCCGCCACGCCAATGCACCGCGCCACTGATACAGTTGTACACTCTGGCCCTCTATCACACTACCACGCTTCTTGCGTTGGTCCATCCTTTCACCAGACCATGCGCACCTTGTCTTGGTCATGGAACATGCTTCGACCCACTCCCCGGAGTGTGCAACATCCTACGAGGATAGGCGACTCCTCCGGGACACTATCTCTGCCAGGGAGATTTTTAACTCCCCTTCCGTCAGGTACACGACTCCTCCGGGATGCTACCTCGGCCCTTCAGGTAGACAGCTCCTCCGGGATGCTATCTTGACGCGCTATGAGTGCTCCGGCACTGGGACTCACCCTGGGATAGGCTCATTCTCTAAGACACTATCTCCACCAGGGAGCTTTTCAACTCCCCTTCTACCAGGTAGATGGCTCCTCCGAGATGTTACCTCGGCCCGTTAGGTAGATGGATCCTCCGGGATGCTACCTTAATGCGCTCTGAGTGCTCCGGCACAAGGACTCACCCGCGGGATTGACTCGCTCTCTAAGACATTATCTCCGCCCGAGAGCTTTTCAACTCCCCTTTCACCAGGTAGATGGCTCCTCTGGGATGCTACCTTGGCCCGTTGGGTAGACGGCACCTCCGGGATGCTACCTTGACGCGCTCCGAGTTCTTCGGCACAAAGACTCACCCGCGGGATAGGCTCGCACTATCTCTGCCAGGGTGCTTTTCAACTCCCCTTCTACCAGGTAGATGTCTCTTTCGGGATGCTATCTCGGCCCGCGGGATAGGTGAATCCTCCAGGACACTATCTCCACCAGGGTGTCTGCGTTACTGGCCTACGTGCTTCGACACTAGGGGCTTCTTCAACACCCCTAGGGACTATGACCCCCGGGTCACTCCGAGACGGGAGGTTGTCTCCGGAAGGCATGGTGCCTAGTTCGCCTGGCAGTTGGGCGTCAGGTCTTCCCCATCGCACTTAGGTGGTGGGGAAATATATAATAAATTATGTTGCAGCGTATATGTGAAATGATTATCAATCGTAAATTTGATGTCAAATGAATGTTAAATTATTGTCATAGTTGCAATAAGTATTTTGGACTTATATTGCTTCACGAGTGTAAAAGAATCGGTTCACTTCATTGAATTGTAAGCATAAAGTACTTCTTCCATTCGCATTTTAAGTTTGTTTTCACTTCACATTTAGTTGTTATTCTAGCTTACCTTGAATGACTTAAGTTACAACTAGTTTATGATCTTGCTTTTTCTTATCTAACGTAGTTACAAGTAGTTTATCATCGCCAAGAGAATCACCGGGTTCAAGTTTTCAGCCCTACTTCATATGCTTCGATGGTTGAAAATTTGTGAGAGAAGCTTCACATGCCAAAGGTAATAAAACAACATTTGAACAATCGTACTAAAAAATTGAAAGCTCATTTCTTTAAATGCTTTGACATGTTCAGAAAAGATTAAAATAATAGGTTTTCTTGGAACTCAGTGACATCACGTTGGGGTGCACATGTGTTTGAAAAAAATAGGAAGGGTATCTTTCGTCTTGTGTGTGTGTGTGTGTGTGTGTGTGTGTGTATATTTGTTTTGTTAGGAAGATAATTGTACCACTACGAGTAAAAAGTTATGACAGAACTTTAGTGGCAAACATCCGGTGAAAAGAGACTATTCCTACATGATTTATTAATTTCGCAATCATAGTTGTTGCTGCTTAAATATATGCTCCAGAACCCTAGCATGGATCGATGACCTGCAAGACAAAAAATGAGTGACCGCCTGGTAGGGTTTCCAGTAGAAAACTCTTCGATACTTAAGTCAGAGCCATCTACGGGATAGTAACTCTGAAAAAACATTAAAAACTATGTCTTTGTGTGTGTAATTGTAGTTGTCTGCATACCTGGGGGTAGTCCCCTTTATACAGTCGGAGGTAGAAGACCCCTAGAATGATTGGGCTATGGGCCAAATGTGTTAGGATCACGTTAGGATCCTCGATGATTACGTTACGATCTCTGAGGAATCTTTTAGAATCCTAATAAGATAATCATCAATCTCCCGGTTTGACTAGGATTGCCGGGTGTCCCCCAATTATTGGGAGTTATATTTGAGTTATATCATAAGGCCCCCACTTCCTGAGCCAAAATGTTTGGCTGAGGGAGTTATATCAAGTGTCTTGAGACACACATCAGGTTTGTAAGGGATTCTCCATCCGCTTACAGGGGTAAATAATATTTCTCTACTCCATGTGCTTGGACCTAAGCTCTTGGGAGCTTAAGCCATGGAACTGTGCGCAAGTAGGGTGCTAGAACTCTAGCTCTTTAGAGGTAGGTATTAGAATATTGCCTAAGCAGGCTCTTCAAAATCGTCTTTGGGAAGACCAATCATGGGATCTCGAGATCCTTTAGAGGTTGTGCCCCATGGTTGCCTCTTTAGAGAAATGACACAAAGATGTACATGCAAGTTGTTGCATGTGCAAAGTGTTTAAATGTCCCCTCGGGGGGTTTTACTTGACAATGTAGTTTTCACCTATCCTTTGGAGGGTGTTCGTTTTGTGCAAGTGTGTTCCTTAGCTTGAGCTGACTACAACATGCTTGCGTTTTACTTTGACGCGAACTCTTATCATAAGCTAAGAGCTGGCAAAGAAGCCTCGCACTCACGCTTGGCTGCGTTTTGAATTGAAAAAGAATGGTGGGGGATGAAGTCCCACATAGTGCTTTGTCGTTTCATTGGTTATCACTGTAGCTAAACCGTTTGAATAGAACTCGAGCTTTATCCTGCCATTTTTAGGGGTGTTTGTCCCTGAAGGGACCGCCTTAGAAGGCTAGTGGAACATATAGTTCTAGTAAGATCCCTTGAGGGCTGATGGAGCACAGAGCTCATGTAAATACCCTCGGGGGTTTGACGGAACTTAGAGTTCTCGTACGTGCCCTTGAGGGCGAATAGAGCGCATAGCTCATGTAAATGACCTGAGGGGCTGGATGGAACTCAAAATTCTCGTACGCGCCCTTGACGGCGCATGGAGCGCAAAGCTCATGAAAATACCCTTGAGGGTTTAACAGAACTTTAAGTTCTCTTCGTACACGCCCTCGGGGGCGAATGGAGCGCAAAGGGGCGAATGGAGTGCAAAGCTCTTGAAAATACCCTATAGGGTTTGACGGAACTTAAAATTCTCATTGTAAGCACCCTCGGGGGAGGATGGAGCACAAAGCTCATGAAAATACCCTCGGGGGTTGACGGAACTTAGAGTTCTTGTATGCTCCCTTGAGGGCATATGGAGCGCGGAGCTCATGTAAATGCCCTCGGGGGTTTGATGGAACTTAGAGTTCTTGTCGTAAGCGCCCTCGAGGGCAGATGGAGTGCTAAGCTCATGAAAATACCGTTGAGGGTTTGACGGAACTTAAAGTTCTCATCGTACTTGCCCTCAGGGGCAGATAGAGCGCCAAGCTCATAAAAGTACCCTTGAGGGTATGAGGAACTTAAAGTTCTCGTTGTACGCACCCTCGGGGGGAGGGGGGGGATGGAGCACCAAGCTCATGAAAATACCCTTGAGGGTTTGACGTAACTTAAAGTTCTCGTCGTACATGCCCTCGAGGGAAGATAGAGTGCCAAGCTTATGAAACTACCCTTGGGGGCTTTAGTGGAACATAAGTTCTTGTAAAGGCCCTTGAGGGCTGCAGTCGAAGAAAACACGTAGTTTATCGTCGTGACGCTCCTTAAAAAGGCGTGGGGCATTGAGCCCGCAATATGACTATGGTTATGAAGACCCCCTGTATCAGAGGGCACAAGGCATTAAGCCCATAATATGGCTGATATCATAAGATATAAAGCCCCCCTGTCTTTTAGAAGGCGCAGGATGCTACAGCAGAAACCCTGGGCGTGACTTCTAGTCCCAGGGTGCTATGAATTTGTTCCTCGCTTTATGAAGCGATTTATACGTTAGTGTTGATGCTCGTGAGCGCAATTTAAACCCTTGCAAAAAAAAAAGTACGTGACTGAAAAAATAGCCTTTAAAGCAATAAATCATATAAGCTTACAAGTGCAACTATGTTTTTTAACACAGAAATAATAGTGATGTTCATACACAGCGGCCCCATTAAGGCTTTTCAGTTAGCCGATAGTGGTGCAACGCACGGCGTGTCGCAAGTGAGCTCAAAAAGTTGTAACAGTCGGTAAGATTCGACATGCAATGTGCTAGCGCCAATTGACGCAACTAGATAACGCTAACCCAAACAACTAGGTCTACATAATATAAGAGCGTGCAGGGGAAGCACTTTTTGCCTAAAATCATAGTCACTTAATTTTTTTAGCGACAAATATGCGATGAAGTATACGCCGTTCTTAAAGAGTATGTGGCATATGTTAAATTATTGAGACCCTGTGGGTCTTGAATTTAAATTGACCTTTTTCCCTGTTTAATGCTTTAAAAAGCATATGGCCTAAGTCGAATAAATAAGACCCTGTGGGTCTTAAAAAAATATATATACATTTTTCTTGGGTTAAAAACTTAATACTTTCAACAAATGTGGCTTAACCCAAATTAATGAGACTTTTGGGTCTTAAACATAAATTTCAATTGCTATAGGGTGCAAATTAAATGTTTTGAAAGGGAAGATGTCACCTTGGCATTCAGTTTCTTTCTCACGGCTGAAAGAGACTTTGACCGGCGCTCCACCATATTGGATGGTCCCCACTCCCCACCAGAGCAGCAGCGATGAAGGTGGCGTACCGGTAGCCACAGCTAGTGGCACCGGTAGCCGCGATGATGCGGGCCCGAATAGGATACGGCGGTGAGGCTGTGGATCTCATTGGGTAGGAGATCGCCGGCGGAAGGAATCTGTCGAGGCTGTGGATCTCTTCCTGGTGGTGTCGGCCCTTTGTCGATAGTGGGGCGGTGACATAGCGGTGAGGCGACCCAGATCTATGGCGTGTCTACTGCGGGGCGCCGATTAGCATTGTTACTGCCGATAGTTGTGGCGACGCTTCGCCAGAGCTTGTGACGGTGCATGGATTCGGACGTGGCTGTCATCGACTGAGTGAACAATGTCGATACTCTTCCGTTGGGCGTGGTGGCACAGATCAGGAGTTAGACGACGGCCGATGGTGACACAGTCCTGGAGGGAAGCCGCGATGGTGCGACAGCCGTGCATTGCTGGAGGGCCTACCGTGGTGGTGGCAATAGGGCGGTGCCACCATGCGACCACCACACCAGTCAAGATTGCCGTCGCGGCAAAGGGTCCAACGGATGGCATCAATCTATTGCTGCTAAAAATATGCTCTGGGTATGCTCCTGAACCCTAGCCTGGATCGATGACCTGCAAGACAGAAAACAAGTGACCGCCGAGTGGGATTCTCGACGGAAAACTCTCCGATGCATAAGTCAGAGCGCAGCTAATGGATAGTAACTTTGAAAAAAGCATTAAAGACTGTGTCTTTGTGTGTATAATTGTAATTGTCTGCATACCTGGAAATAGTCTCTTTATGTAGTCAGAGGTAGAAGACTCCTAGTAGGACTGGGCTGTGGGTCAGATGTGTTAAGATCACATTAGGATCCTCGAGGATTAAGTCACGATCTCTAAAGACTCTTTTAGAATCATCAATCTTCCAGTTTGATTAGGATCACCGGATGTCCCCCAAGTATTGAGAGTTATAATTGAGTTATTATATCTGTAGTATTGCGCTCTCGTATACACACGGAGTCAAAACTAGTACGGTAATAAAATTACAAAATCTAAAAGCAACAGTTCGATGATTTTGCAAACCATTTTTAGGTTAATATTGATTTCACGGCAGACATTAGGCTACTTTAGTTTTAGTCTCTACCTGCGATTACAGTCTACGTTACGGTCACAACCCTGTCGTTATCTTGTACGCATTTGTTTATGAAATACAAACATGTTGTTCGTGGAGATCAATCAGTTTCATGATATACAAAGGTAAGCTTTCCTGCCTTACACTCCAATTGCAGCGTGCTTTAACTATGTTAAGAGTAACGGTATTTTACTTTAGGAGTAGGAGAAGGCAATCATGTAGTTTTCCCCAAGCTCTATGCAAACGATCGACACAAGAAATAACGACCAAAAGTTGCATTTTCCAGAGTTGTGCTTCATACAGTTAGTCACTTCTGACTCCGGCTTTCACGCATTTATGTAATCGTTCTGAGTATTTTTCAAGCCAAAAAGTATTAGAATCATTTACCCTCATGTGCTCGGTGAGACATAAGTATCTGTTCATGAATGTGTCTGCTGAGAGGCACCAGCATATTATCATGAGAAATAAGAGAGATCAAGAGAAAAAGGAAAGATGGAGAGAAAGATTGAATTATTTTGGTGGCAGTGAAAACTTTTAGGCCATCAGGTATGCTTGTGAGGCTATTGGTGTGTTTTCTGAGGATTTAATTTACTTGGGTGTTACTACTCCCGTACCAATAATTACAGCTACACGAATATTGGCACGATATTTTGTCGTACAAACCTTCACAACAAGCCATGGATACCCGGTATCATGAAAGGAGGATTGGTACTGGGGTGGTCATGTATCTAATAAGGCCATCCTCTGCTTTGTTATAAGTGAATTAAGTTCACATATGTATGAGATTCCGTCGAGTTTACAAAGCCTTTCGACTAAAGGTCCTTGGAACTATAGCGATAGAGTTCACTTGTCATATTTGTTGCCAAGTCATAGATTGTTCTGCATAAAGAAAAAGAAGTTATTTATAAAACTTTTTGGACTAGAAATCCCTAAAGAAAAACATTCAAAGACTTATATATTCTGGTCTGTTGGATAGTACACGAGAGAAGTAGCTGCCTACGCTCTTTATTAAGCGTTTGTCCTTGTCATAAAAATCTTTAGAGTGGACAGATATCAACTTATTAAAAGCTAAGCGCGAATTGTGGCAAATAAAGCAAACACTACCTTGATATAAAACTACCAACCCTTCATTTACTTCATTGCGTTGGTGCAATGTATCCAACCTAAAGTTCATTCTTTATAACAGCCGGCCGTCTGCATTTATATCCTCCTAAAACCATACATCCCCCCCACCCTACTATTCCTCTCTGTGTGTCTGTCTGAGTGTGAGTGTGAGCGCATATACATGTAGTCACCTAAGCGATACTTGATTTCTGGTGTGCTAATAAGATCAAGGGGTGCCATTAATTTGGCGTGAGAGTAAAGAAACGGTTGCGAAAGAGTTTGATGTTCTGGTATTTCGGTGTGAGAGCCACAATTTTCATGGCCTTTTTGACGGTATCTCTGTTGGTGTTGCCCGTGGTACTGCCGCCGCTTCCTCCACCGCCTTTGGTACTTATGTCCATCCCCGTCTTGATCATCGTTGCACTGATATTCCTGGCACTCTCTCATTCAAAAGGTCCCGATGTCAAACATACCTCATGTAATTGATCTATGACCAGACTTTGCATGCTAAAAGAATCGCTATAGACATGACCTGTGCAAGAAATTACATACTGAAATGCATGAAAGTATGTTAGACAACTAGGAAACTGTGTGAATATAGTGACAAGTTTATGGATGGTATTCATGTACGAAATGGATTTAGCGGTTGTTTTAAGTTGTGGTAGCACATGAACAGGTGATCATACATACAATTTCTTGATACCTTAGTTCATGAAATTGTTGCATTCGACAAAAAAAAAACCGAGGTTGGAACGGAGAATCACAGTTGTGTGGTGCTTATAACTTGTTCCACCAATCCGTTAATGTAGTCTTACGCCAGGCCGACAGTCATGGGGTACAACGGCAGCCTCAGTAGGGGGGTACAAGACCATTGCTCGAGCCCTGATGAATGGGCTGCCCTGATCTTTGCTTTTCTGCTGTAGCGAAAATGGTTAGTTAAGTTATCAAAAGTATACATCTTTTTTGGTCGCTAAAGCCGTTTAGTACTCGCCTTATATCGTAGAATATTAAGCAAGAGTTTTAGAGAACAACAATTGGGAAATAAATGGAGCTATTGGAGCAACTTTGATATCTACCCATATACATTTTTTCACTAAAAGAGATATAAGTATGTCATACAAAACTTGGTTACTCACCAAAAAAAAAAACTCACCAAAAAAAATACAAAACTTGGTTTGAGATTAACCACGCACCATTGAAATTCTATCGAAGATCACTAGGACCCGTAGGGCTTTGTTAGCCAGAGGCATAACCCAAAATTTAGAGCCAAAAAAATAACTTCGTCAAAAAGATCCTCAAATGGCAGTCCATGTTTGAGTCCATTTTTTTCTAATTTTGACCGGAGTTTTTGATCACTTTGGCTTGTTTTCTAGAGTTTGACCTCTATAAAATTTTGATTATGTATTTCAAAATGTATTAAAAGCACCAGAGTTAAGTAAGAAGAAGTAATTAAATCAATTATCATATACTTCTGATCTCTTATTTTTAATAAAGTACTGTAAAAAAGTGAAGAAAAACCGAATCCGATTTCAATGAATCAATGCCACAGCTTCTCCAGTTATATTTACTTTGGTTAATCTAATTCTCATTTCTTATCAAATGGTTAGACATATATGTCATAAATTCGTTTAGAGGAATTTCTCTATTCAATAATATGTCCACGCAATAAAATTATTCATGATCCTAAGTATGTCTAAATTTTTTTCGACCTCTTTAACTTCTTATAAAATTTTAAAAAAAAGATTTGAACATTTATATAAGCATTAAACTGATCTCGAATAGTCATTTCAATACAAATATGTGTCGGCTAACATGTTTTACTATGACAAAGCAGTTAGCGAAATCAATTATTGCATATTTTAGGAAATTACAAATCGTATCGTACATATAGTAAAGCTGAAGTGGAGAGAATGGAGACTTCTCTTTCCTATACTTGGATACCTATCAAATGAATTTAATTTTTCTCTCTCTTCTACGTCAACATATCCTACTTAAAATCTAATCTCTCTCTCTCTCTCTCTCTCTCTCTCTCTCTCATTTAGCTCTCAACCAAAATTTTAAAAGTTTCCTATATTTTAGACAAGTCCAATTTTTTTTTTTTCACAATTTAACAAACTTAATCTTCCTCCTATATTTCATTATTATAAGTCACAAACATATATGTAGCTATATGTATATATATATATATATATAAAACGCATACACACACACACACTTATGTCTCATATTTTATTTTCTTTTATATTGCATAGCTTTTTATACACTTCATGATGAGTTTTATTAATAAGAATCTCAACACGTGGGTAATTATTATTATCATTACTAAAAGTGGTAAAAACACATAAAAAGGTGAAAATAATATTATTATTATTATTCTTACTTATTTTGTTATTACTATTCGGCATATAAATACAAGCTTTTAGCAATTGTTGCTCTATGTGCAATGGAGGCATCAATTTAAGGCAATGAGAAATTTTTTAATCCCGACAAGATTGTTAAGTTAACGAGGATTTCCTCTTTTATGTCTTCTAATTAAACTACTGGCATATGTTTTTGTTGTCAAAGTGAACTGTCTCGGGAAGAAATTCCTATGACCAAATGCTAAAACTCAGTCGAATGAGATAGGGATACAACTTGGGCTAGACAACCCGTAGGCAACCGCTGTCAGGCCATAAAAATATGCGCGTAGACTTAGTTTCATAAATACCGCGGTAAACGCGAGCACAAAAATTTTGTCAAGTCTCACATCGACACTACATGGGGTTTGAGATTAGTTCTTATACCTAGTGGGCTTTTCTTACTCGTGAGCATGCTTTTGGGTTGGACACCAGATTTCACATGATATCAGAGTTAGGCCCCTGCCACCCCATTCGATCCAACGGGACACCTCTTATTCCAGAGGAGCACCTTTTATTCCCACGCTTCGCGTGAGGGCGAGTTTCAAGTCCCACATCGACAATACATGGGGGTTTGGGATTAGTTCTTATACCTGGTGGGCTTCTTCTACTCTTGAGCATGCTTTTGAGTTGGACACCAGGTTCAACATGGTATCAGAGTTAGGCCCCTGCCGCCTCATTCGATCCAACGGGACCACCTCTTATTCTCACGCTTCGCGTGAGTGCGGGTGTCAAGTCTCACATCGACAATACATGGGGTTTGGGATTAGTTCTTATATCTGGTGGGCTTCTCGTACTCTTGAGCATGCTTTTGGGTTAGACACCAAGTTCAACAATTTTGAGTGCGCCAAAAATATGGGATACGCATGTATAAAGGTTTTTAAAAGCCACCCAAGTCGTGAGAAACCCATTCCGTCAAACTTTTATATAATATGAATTATGTAAATAAATTTTACGTATACAAGATATGTGTTCTTTTTGTTTTAGTCTTGAAAATCCTCTAACCATATGCATTTATTGATCTTTGAAGACATATTTTTGTTCTCCTTAGTTTCTTATTATACGATTAGAATTCATAAATTTTTTGAGACTCTTGTTTTTTTTTTTTTCCCTTTTTTTTTTTTTGGTCTAAAACATTGATTCATGCTTATATTTAATTCCATTTTGAGGGTTCACCATATATTTTTTTCATTATCATGACTAATTAGTAGACTTGGATGGTAATTCATATGTTTAAAAATTAAGTATACAAGAACTAATTTATAACTATAGATAACTTGTGGGCATCTCATATCCAGCTCGTGCTCAACGAAACTTTGAAGGGCTGACATGAACATATATTCTTCAGCCCGTAGATGGGGCAGGCAGAGCACGGAGACGAGTTTTTTTATAGTGAGCTAGTCATGGTCTAGCCCTTGTACGGTCCAACCCGCCCAAATTACAGCCCTAGAATGAACAGGTTCCTTTAATCGAGGAGAATGTATCTCTTTAAATAAAGAGTTACTTTATGTTCTCCATCCATTGAATACACAAAAATATAAAGACTTGGCATCTTTGCTTTCTTGTTCTTTATATTATCAACTTGGGAACTAGTAGCAGTGTACAGATTTGCAAACAACTTTCAACCCTCAAGTAGCCTGGTTTTTTTTATATAACACTAGGTATAGAATATCATACTTGAAAGGAAATGTAATAAAATACCATTAGGATCAGAAGTGTTTTCCAAGAACTAAGGTGGGACGACAGCGACCTCATTTGGCTAGAAACATTCCCTAGTCTGTCTTAATCTAATGTATTCTTCGAGTGTGTGTGCGCGTGAGACAAAGAAGCTTGTTTTGAACTGAGAAGTCTGCCTACCTACAAATGCGGCCAAAAGAAGGGAAATGATAATTAGAGTCCAAAACTCAACTTCAAATATAAAGTATTTACTGAGAAGTCTGCCAACCTAGAAATGCAACTGAGAGAAAATAAATGATAAGTACACTCCAAAAATCAACTTCAAATATAAAGTGTTTATGTGAAAGTGATGAGCCTGTTTGTAAACCAATAGTTTTTTAATACCTCAAGCTAAAAGTCTTGTAACAAGATAGGAAAATTAGGAATTTTACTTAGTCAAATCTTATTATTAAAAAGTGATAAAATCAATAAACCTCGTTTATCAGGATTGATTTTATCTATACCTTTCAAAAGCTTTTGACGGTTTTGTATTTCTCGAAAGAGCGCGTGCGGCACAGTGTTATCCTACACATCGTAAGGACTCGTAGGTCATTCACTATATGTTTGTAAATACAAAAATTGATGGATTTTCACTCATATGTATTTGCTTTTAACATTAAAAAAATAGAATTGGTATTGGATTTCATATTATTTGATTGGATTATTATCTATATAGTAAAATTCGATGAAAATGGTCGAACTTACTTGAACTAAAAATAATTATGTATCCAATCTTATCCATCCGAGAATTTCTATAGCCAATGAACCCAACAACATTGTCGCCATCGTTGCCGCCACCACCACCGCCATTGCTGTTACCATCACTATATCACCACCACTTAGGGATGGCAACCGGACCCGTAACCGGCGGATATCCGCCCCGCCCCGCTCCTATAAGAGCGAATTTTTTTTACTTTAACCGGGTCATGGGGCAGGTTTGGTAGTTATTTTAATAACCTGCAGCGGGTACGGGACGGGTATGGTTTTAAGTGTATCCGCCTTGCTCTACTATATATCATAATCAAGATTTAATCTCAACCGTCCGTATGTCCTTCTATACAAACTCTAGTAATTAAACACTAGCCCTTTTCATTCATCTGATTTTCTCCCCTTTCTCTTCTTCTTCTAAAGCCGCCGCACCCCCATGGATCCTCAACCTGAAAAACAGTCAAAAAGGTCAAGAGAAGGAATCTTCAGAGAGTTTGAGAACTCATTGAAAGCATCCTTGCAATTCCGTCGATGTTCGCCGTTCGTCGTTCGCCCATCTTCGCCTTCTGCCATCGCCTTCCGCTATGTCCTTGAGACTTGGCTCTTAGTGTAAACAGTGTTGTGCTCCTAAGATGAAACTTCTTGAGAAGAAACTCCATAGATAGATTCGTAGTGTTAGCTTTTTCTGGTCTTTATTTTGGGGTGGTTTTTGTCGCTGTCCACCAACGCCGGTTGTAGATCGTCGGTCGATCCACCAGCAACGGGGTCGCCATGGTCAAAGGTCCATCGTCGGGCTATTTTCTAGTGTTTTAATTTCAAACTTCCTAATCAAAGTCAACAGAACGGATCGGGGCGAGGCGGGGTCAAATTACCGAAAAGATCATCGGATCGGGGATGGTCATGGTATCATCATCTCCAAACCTGATGGCGGGGCGGAGTCACACGTTTGGTGGGGCGGAGTCACACGTTTGGTGTGGCGGGGTGGGTGCGGATCCTATGAAACCCGCACTACAAGAAAAAGTGGCTATAGCAGCGCTCTATAGCAGCGGTCTAAAAAAGCGGTGGCATAAGCTATGTATAGCAGCGGCCATATAAGCCGCTGGTATAGATGGTTTACAGCAGCGGCTATTGCGTACTGCTGCCATAGAGCGTGAAAAAATTGCTCGCGGCTTAGGCGCGGCTAAAAACTTTGCACTCCAAAAACCCGCGAAATCATAGAGCCAAATAAAAGCCAATACCACCGGCCAAACAGTTCTGTGGCAGCGGGCAAACCGCTGGCGTAGATATTCCCTTTTTTGTTTATCATTCAATCTGTAACCCACGAACTTACGTAATCAGAGGTTACCGCCCCCAACTCGGCTCTCTGATTCTTTTCTCTTCTCTCTGAAATTCACACACCCCAGCCGCAAATATCCCAGACGCACACACACAAATCCCAGACGCTCACACATCAGGGGAAGCAAACACAATCAATCGGTACGCTCTTGATCTCTCTGCTTCGATCTCCTTCTCTCGGTTTGCTCTCGATCTCCCTCTCTTTGAAACACACAACAGATGCATGACCCATGGTGGTCTTCTTCTACCTCAGTGACCCCGAGTCGAAAGGTAGTGAGAGTGTTTGCCTAAGTAGCCCAGCTTCGTGCTGATAGGCGAAACGGTAGACCTTTGTGCCCCGTCCAGATGAAGAGCACGTTAGGGATTTTCATGAATTTGAATCATGCAACGATTCCACCGGAAAGGGTCTAGCCTGCGCACTATTACACACGCACCCAAACGCACACACACAGAATTGCTGCTCCGGTTCTCTCCCTCACCTCCTTTGATTAGGCTTTCTCTAATTCTATTTTTCGTTTTTTCAATCTTCTAATCTATCCATGACCTTTATCAATCGATGTGCAGCGTGGAACAATTTATCATCGTTGCCAATTTTTGCTTCTGAGATGAATTCTTAGTTACTTTATCTCTAATTAGTTGTAACTTTGCGCATGAGATTGATGAAAGTAAATTGAAACTCTAAGTATGGTGATGGTTAAGCGTCAGTGTTGTAGATCAATAAGAAATTTAGATACCTGGATTTGGATGTTCATAAGTATGTTTGTTAATATAACATTCTTGTTACGATAAGTTGAATTTCAGGATGTTTATGTTCTGTTTTCACGCTTTCGTTTGCTGAGGAATCGATTTGAGGTAGACGTCTAGGTGGTTCATTTGATAATTTTAATACAACTGTAGAAATTAAGGGTTGAAATGAGTGGAGATTCAAATCCGGAGTCTTTTGTGATGAATGCTATGCAGTATCACTAAGATGAAGCTATGTGGGCCTAAATCATCTGGTGTCTCACCTGAAAGGGTTTGATCTTAATTTGGTGTTTATTAGAGTGTATTTGGATGCTACTATATATATTAGGTTGGTCTGAACATAGCCTCGCTTTAGATTGTTTTCTGAATATTAGTGGTTCACTTATGCTATTTCCTGTGGTGAATATGCGTATATCATGCGGCATATGATTTTAAGCTATCTATATTGTCATAATTGGTAGTAAGATAAGGAAAAGGCTGATTTTATGCTTCTTGTATTACATTAGGGATGGACTGTTTATGCTTCTTGTAGTAATCTTAGCTATATCTGGGTTCAGAAAAGTATGCTGATCACTTGGGTTTGCTCCTTGCATATTTTTGGTCTTTAGGCTTCTTATTAACAACAAATGCAACATCTAGTCGCGAGTGCGTGAGTATATAGTCTCACATTCATGGTACACTTAGTGTCGATTTGCTTAGGTTTTTTATTCTATTCAGTTAACAGTGGTACATTTACTCTGTCTCTCTCTCTCTCTCTCTCTCTCTCTCTCTCTCTCATCCTTTTTGTTTATCTAGTTTCTGTGTCTTGGCTAATCACTGTAAGTTCATTATTCAGTACTTTTTTACACCAGCTTCCCTTGGAGTTGCTTTGTTCAATTACTTATCCAGTTATGCCTATAATTTTGTTATGCATTCTTGTATTTTAGAGTTTAAGCTAACCAAGTGCTATTTACAATCTTTGCTCATTAAAATAGTGAGTCCAGTGCATATGGTGTGAGTGTGCACACGCGTCTGTGGTTGAATGCTGATTTGATGACATGTTGATTCAATTTATTATCTTGCCTTTGATTATCAAGTGGGTTGTGCTGAACACGATGAAGTGTTGTATATGATCACTGAAGACTAGTTTTGAAAGTGAAGGCAACTTTTGGGAGCTCAAGATGAAGAGAATTACAGTCTAGTCAGGCAGTGCTGCATATGATCATTGCAGTGAAGGCAACTTTTGGAAGTGAAGCAGCAATTATAATTCAGGCAGCAGTTGATATATTTTACTATTCATGTGATCATACTTGAATTTGTTGTCTTGCATTTGGGCCAACAACCAATCAAGTGCTGGCAAGAATTACATACAACCTGGATATTTTGCTTGCTAATGCTTATTTGCATCATATCTAGCTGAAAACTTGAACTGCTACTCTGAAGAGTCAATTAACAGGTGCATTTCTTTCTTCACTATTAATTTTTAGTTGCAAGGTATCTGAGGTGCATTAGTAGTAGACTTCAGTCTATTCTTTGCTTATTAACTTCAGTCTATTATGTGTGAGCAAGGTATCTGATTATCTTTATTTTCATTTCATAATTTCTGTGGTTGTTTAATTTGTAAACCAAGCAACATGTCTCTATGACCACTCTTAGGGACTTTCCTGTGATTGTGTTTGATTGGTTAAGAATGGTGTCTACTTTGGTCACCCAAGAAACAACCAGATTGTATTTTTAGAATCAAACAAAAGCTGGAAGGAGAAGGAAATGCAGTTTTACCCTGTGATTTAGCTCTTATGTGGTTGGTTTTTCAGCTGATTGGGGGGAAAATATTGGGCAAGTGTGTTATACCACTGGCATGATGGGTGGACAGTAGGAAAATGAGTAATAATGCCATTATTTGTGGTTCAAAACTGACCCAAAATTGCAGCCTTGGCTTCTTGGTGATGCTAGCGAGAAAATTGCAATACAATTGCATAAAATTTATTAATGGTAGGTCTCACGAAAAGAAAACTAGTGTCCTTGGAAATCTTGAAATTTTGCAGCCTATGGAGCCTGTTTATCTCAGAGGTTGTGCAGTGATTTTTACACCGGTAACAATCCTGACCTTTTTACATCTCAATTTAGTCTCCCCTGTACTATGGAGATGATTCGGTTGAAGATCCAATACTTCAAACACAAATGATATTGTTTGTGAGTACTTGTTTGGGCTACAAGGTGACATTTCTTTCTTTTCCGTGACTTGCATCCATGTTGTCTGTTAGTGTTCACACTTTACCAATAATCTCTAAGAAGACTTGTTGTCTTGGTACCTTTTCTTCTAGGTATTTTTATAGTCATTCACTTAGAGAAACTGTGGTGTTTTCATGTTTATTAACTTAAGGGAACTTCATGGGAGTTAACTGAATCGCACCCTAATGGTCGCTTGCTTATGTCACAGGCTAATGTGGAGGCAAATGCAAATAGATCGGGCAATGGGAGTGACTGATGTTGCAAAATGCTTTGCATTTCATCTTTTGAACAAATATACATGTAGGTCTTTACCGAGAAAGTGTTTTTAGCGAAATTGATTCTAGTTAACGTAAACTGTATAGCAACTTGATGATTTATTATATGGGGCGAGGCTCTTATAAATTTTTGTGTTCCACCGTCCTTTTGTTTGTAACTTTACAATGTCTTACGTAATGACATTTCACGTGAATGGCTTTGATATTTTTTATGGCTTATTGAGAAAGTTGAGTAAGTATGTTACTTTATTAATAGGTCGGATGATTTGGGTATATGTATTTAATTGAATTGATATGTATTCTACAATTTTAAAAAAAATATATCTTTAGCATTAGCATCGGTCAATGTGCACTGCCATAAGTTTTGAACTAATTTATATAAAAAATTAATCACTTATACCAAAATTACTACAGCAGCGGGGGTAACCGCTTCCATAATTTCAAAGGTGGCTAACTATAGCAGCGGTCGACGATCGCTCCCATTAGTTCAACCGCTGCTATAGAGGGTTTCAAAGCGCGAATTTGAAAACATTATGGCAGCGGTTGACCGCTGCGATAAATACGCTTAACCGCTGTTATATGTCTACGGCAGCGGGACTTACACCAGCGGTCGGTGGCCGCTGGCATAGCCTTTGGCAGCGGTTTTTCAAGCTATAGCAGCGGTTTTGAACCGCTGCTATAGGACATTTTTCTTGTAGTGCCGCATCCGACCCGCCCCATTGCCATCCCTACCACCACTGAACCATTATATATATCTACCACGACTGGATCGTTATACCTACTATAACAGCCACTATTGTCATCGCCACGACACGACCCGACCACCATCATCTTAGTCGCCAGCGCTGTCAAGATTGTTACATCACCCCTATGACCACCATAATCATTGGTAGATCGTCACCTTAGCTACGGTTGCCACCACTGCCTTCACGACCACCACAACCATCATCAATGATGCCACCACCGTCATTGTCACTTCTATCCAGAAAGAGAATGAGCCTTCATTTGATCTTGATCCTTGTGGATCGTAAAAGGGAATTAGGCTGGATTTGCAGGACTCTCCTAATAATATCCATAAGCAATCATGTTGCGATCAACATGAATGTCATCACTACCACCAACAACACTAGCACCACCTCTATTGGGACAAACTTGACTACTAGTACCAACAAACCCCTAATGGTTCTTAAGATAACCACCACCACTGGTTTTGTTACAATCACTAGATCGCCAAACTACCACGCCATTCATGCCACACCACCAACACCTCGACATCATATCACCACCACCACCACCACTATCAACTATATTGCCGTCACCATCACTTATGTCACCAACATTATTCTTAGTGACACCCTGTTACTACTAGCACCACTATCATTGGCACCCATCACTAGACCTACCATGAGTATGTGTATTCTTAGGAATCGACCACCATGATGTCTTCGACATATTATTTTACTTTCATAACGACTTTTAGCTTACTAGGTACAAAACGAGAACAGCTCAATTTCCATCCAAATGCATGTTCAATGAACCAAATGTATGATGAGTGCGTAGGCCAAAATTAATGACTTAAAAAACTACGCAAATTGCACATCATACCGCTTGAATGTAAACATTTATATAGAGAGAGGTGCAACCAATCTTGCAGAAAAAAATCACACATCAACTTGCATTTTAGAGTCAAGATGGCAACCAATGAATCCTGGTGTCTGACATGTCGGGCTTTACAAACCTCTTGAGCCTCAAATCATGATCATCCAAAATGCTAAATACAGCATGAGTAGCCTTCCATACTTGTCAGAAACTATAAACAACCAGATGACTCCTAACTTTAGAAGTTTCAGTCCACCGAATTACTTTTAGAAATACTAAGTTACAAGTTCCTAGACGTGTTACATTTCTTCAAATTGTAACAACCACATGGTTATTTTGAAACGATATTGTCATCTCTTTGTTTTCACTTCTGTGTTACCAGTACAGATTCATTCACTACCTTAGGCAAGGCGACCCTCCTAAAGACATCCAGAAACATAGTCTTAGACAAAAATTGAGAATTTTCCAATCAAAATATTTTCTATCTGTATTTGTATTTTTTTCCATATACAAAATCTCATCCTTTTTGAGATAAGTCTGACTAGTCTCTGCAGGTAAGCACAACCTTCTACTCAAACCATCAACTTTCACGAAATTCCCATCACTTCTATGCAGTTAATGCATGATATATGGATGCAAGCGCTCATAATCTATCAATGCAGCTATGTCTTTGGTGGCAACGAGAAAAAGAAAACCGACTTGGTTCTTCAGTTCTCAAATTGTCGGCAACCAGCCTAGCATATTAGTTTACCTAAGAATACCTTCTTGCTCAAACTAAGAGGTCAACAATAAAACTATTTTCTTTCACCCGTTGCACTTGTCCCTTGAGCTTTCAAGAGGGATGAAGTGTATAAACCTTTCACACAAGAAACCTTATTGCAATCATAAACCCTATTTCGTAGTCCTTCTCTTTCCAGAGTATTTTACAATTTCAGTTAAAAATAAAAAAATCTATCATCTTACTTAGCAATCAAGATTTGAGATTTTGCTCAGGAATGATATCATCTATCACAATAAAATGCATGGACAAGGAGCAATGCATCATGATGCATGGGTAATAAGGTTGGTTTAGTTGGTGGCATTTATGCCAAACTCGCATGAAAACAAGTTCTGATATGATAGAGGCGCAGGCTATCCGCCCCTCCCTCCGGCTTAAAACTCGATCGTCATCGTAAATGAAAGAGGCGAGCCCTTGTATATCACAGTCACAGACATGACCCGCAACAGTGGCAACGTTAACTTGGTACACCAATGAATGAGATGAAAAAATTATGAAAACTTGATCATTATAATCCTGAAATTCCTTAAACTTGTTAAATCCAGGTCATTAGTCGTAACGAGTCCTTTACAATTGTTGCTCTTTGTATATCTCAATTTATAGTTGGGCGTTAACTCCGGGGAAGTTAGAAATGCATCTGAATCTAGACATGGTCCCAGATGATTGTTAATCAGAATAATGTACAAGCTTTACCGTTAAGTTTAGCTTTATTTGATGAGACCTCGCATATTTGTGACAGATGGGGACACGAATTACGGTGCACAAAAAGAAAGATGAGGCGGCCAAATAGGCATCAGACAGCCATTCTAAAAGTCCCTATCCCGTGAAAAAGACTTTTAGCGACGGACTCCGTCGCTAAAAGTCTGTTGAAATTAACCTTGTCGCTAAAAGTTTGGCGACGGAATTTGAAAATCCGTCACCAAAAAAATCAACTTTAGCGACTGGAAGATTAATTCATTAGCGACAAAAATTCCGTCGCTAAAGATAATTTTCGTATTTTAGTTTAATTTTTTCGAATTCAATAATTTTGGAAAATATTTAGCGACTAAATATACCGTCGCTAAAGGTATTAGTGGTGGACTTTTCACGAGGAAACTTTTGTCGCTAAAAGCCCGAGGGAAAACTAATGGACATTTAATTACGGAAGTTCCGTCGCTAATACCTTTTGGCGACGGTATATTCTGTCGCTAAAAAAATTTAGGTAGACAACTTTTAGAGACAGAATAAAATCCATCACTATAAGTATAATTTTTTTTAATTTTTTTAATACCCAAATCTGTAACACACATTCAAACCCAATTCTCTCAATTCACATTAGGGTTAAATAATTTATGATCCATCAGCAATTATTTAACCTTAAAACACAGTATATTTATTCAACAATCAAAACTATACTAATTAAACATAAAATTTATACAATATTGTTCATTCTGAACCTGATATAACAAGGAGCACGAGGGGGATACAAATAGGGGAGGGGAGGGGAGCACAAGTTTAGGAAAGCACGAGAGGGGAAAAGGGGAAGGGCTCAGGGCTCGTCGAGACCAGGATCTGGATCCTGCTGATCGTCCTCGTCCATGGGGGTACTGTCATCCGAATCCGGCTTGGTATGTCCAGCAATAGTACCCTGCATGTAAAGGCACGGACGCATTAATCTCGATAGCAATCATATATAGTGTTTAATAATCGTATATAGTTATCGTCCGGGTGTAACTGTCGCTCCGCAGATAGTGTCTGCGTCTGTGGGGGGGCAACTCCTATCACAGCACGTGCAGTCGTGCTGGGCAAAACGTGTACGTTCCTTTTCGGCCTATTGATGACCCCCGATGTATCCAACCACCAATTCAATCCCCTGGTACTCGTACCTGTACTTGTGGACGATGATGGTTGGTCGGACTTCTACCCAGATCCACTGATCTGTTCATACGAGGCCTACAAAATAGTGACTGACATTGAAGACATTAACGCAACAGACATCGAATACATAACCAAAATTTTAATATAAAAAAATTAATTTGTAACTTAGATCGATCTGTCGAAAAATATCCGAAATGAGGTCCCCCCCCCCCCCCACACGATGTGCATCGTCCTTATCATTTTTCCTCATGTGCGTCTGAGTGTAAGTTAAAGCCAGACCTCATCCTGCTCTAGGTTCGGGAGCTTAGCCATATTCCTGTGTTGGACAACATTCTGAGGCAACGACCTCCCCCCCTCTCTCCCCCCCATACAGATGGTGCGATCCAATGAAGGAATACCCCTTCCACTCTTCCATCGGGGCACCCTCGGACAACATCTTCCTCGTTCGTTCCCATGCGTCGTGTAACCATCGCCGATAGTTTTTGCCAATATAGGCAAAAAAATGTCTACTGCCCCGACGCCTGTTGCTCAGGCGACTCAAAGTTGAAGCCCTTCAACGCATGTTGCTCATGACGACTCAAAGTCGAAGCCCTTCGAAGTTGCCTCAGGCGACTCAAATCAACGCCCTCCGATGCCGGCTCAGGTGACTCAAGACATCCAATTATACAATCAATATGATTAATTTAAATGTTATGTACTAATTAAACAAATAATAACTGACAAAAAGGAAAAACATACCAGTCACTCCTCCGACAAGGCCTCCCTTGTCCCGGCATCCAAGTCCTTCCAGTACCGTAGTGGCTCAAAGAATGTGCCCTTCACAAGGACGTCGATCTTCGTCTTGGACATTCTAGGATCCTGATAAACAAATACATTAATATCATTAAATAATTGAATCGTAATAACTATTGAATTAAAGTGATAAGTACTGCATTTTGTAATTTTTTACTTATTGCTACTCCTCGGTGAGAGTTTTATGCTGGGGATCAATGCGCACTCCGCGTGTCGTCAGGCCATGGCCTTGACGAGATCCTACACAACACCAAGATTAATACAGTTCAAATACAATTTAAATATAAGTCTAACATTACGACTAAACGCTATTATCAAATATACATGAGGTCAAACCTACAGAAGAAGGGGAACCAATGTGTGGGTGGAAGGACTCGACCTGGGGCTGGGGCAGCGGCAACGGTTAGGGCTGGGGCCTCGCCTGCTGAATGCTCGCACTATGTGCCTCATCATCAGCTGGCAATGACGAGGTGGGTGCCACTGGGGTGGATGTAGCTTGGTGTCCACTCCGACCACAAATGGCCCGTAATCTATCCATAAGTAACTTTGTATAGAGGAAGTCCAAAGAAATTAACACATTAGAATGACAACATGAAACTGTTACACATGCTTTCGATTACACTAAAATTGCATAAACACCATATGAACTAAGTATACGAGTAAGTTAATATGTTCAAGTTCTCTTCATTCCTTGTGCATTGACTGCGGCTAAGCACCCGAAAAATACCGAGTACACGAGTAAGTAGGATTTCTACACTACAATTGTAGAAACACTATATGAACCGAGTACGGCGTGAGCAAGTTAACAAATTATTACAGAGTGATCAAGCGCACGTCACACTGGGAAGATGACTTTGTCATGTCGTAACATTAAGTGAAATATTCAAGTTACTTATTACAATGGATGTGACAACATTACAAGTCAACTATCTTCATTTTGGGAATCATCGTCATCTTTATCAACAGACTTATCATCTTGTTCTTCCTCAAACTCGTCATCCTCTTCATCTTGTAATTCATCATATTCATCAGTAGACTTAGCCTCGTCAGCTTCAACACTTTCTATGTCTTCCGAGTCATCATCTTCAATTTTTTCTCCTACATCATGTGTTGGTTGAAAAAGAAGATTGTTTTCCTTGTTGTTCACCTCAACAGATACCAAGACAAGTGATTGGTCGGCTTGAAAGGTGTCTACCTCACTGTCATATGTAACGGGAAAATTCTTTGACTTGATAACAGTATACCAATGAGATTAGGATTTGTGACATCTTCCGCGTAGAACACTTGTGCAGCTCGACTAGTAAACACAAACAGTTCATCTGATGCAAGTCTTGACTTAACATTGACATCTACAATCTCATTCGAGCTAACACGGATTCCTCTACTGTATGTGACATCAAACCAAGTACACTTGAACAATACCAAGCAGTTTTGGTTACATAGATATGTTAGCTCAACAATCTCATCTAGCTCTCCATAAAAGTTCATGCAATTCTCGTCATAACAGTTGCCGTTGACCAAGACTCCACTATTTTGAGTTTGTTTTGTTCGATCATCAACTGTTGTGTGAAACCTAAACCCATTGATGATGCAGCCTCCATGACAGTTGCTTGTTTACTAGAGCCATGAGCTAGTACTTTCAGGCAGGAGTCTACTGGTTTGTCGACTGATTGAACCTATTATAAAATACGGTAAAAATTAAGGATAAATCAACATACTAATAAACCACATATCTATATATAGCACATAGTATATATAGTTTGGTTAAAGACTTAAAAATCTTCTGAACCACTCAACAAATTGCGATTGTCGATGAGATTCAAGTCCAACGGGATCAGTGATTAAAGATTCTACATCGAACTCACAGCAAACTGATATAGTTAACCCTCTGATCATACATTTTCAAGCATTTACAATAATTATTTGAAGATAGTAACTTACTCAACGAATGCTAAAACACTTTCAGGCAGGAGTCTACTAGTTTGTCGACTGATTGAACCTATTATAAAAGACAGTAAAACTTAAGGATAAATTAGCACACTAATAAACCACATATCTATATATAGTACATAGTATATATAGTTTGGTTAAAGACTTACAAGTCTTCTGAACCACTCAACGAATTGCGATTGTCGATGAGATTCAAGTCCAACGGGATAAGTGATTAAAGATTCTACATCGAACTCACTGCAAATCGATATAGTTAACCTGTTGATCACACATTTTCAAGCATTTACAATAATTATTTGAAGATAGTAACTTACTCAACGAATGCTAAAACACTTTCAGGCAGGAGTCGACTGGTTTGTCGATTGATTGAACCTATTATAAAAGACAGTGAAAATTAAGGATGAATCAGCATACTAATAAACCACATATCTATATATAGCACATAGTATATATAGTTTGGTTAAAGACTTACAAGTCTTCTGAACCACTCAACATATTGCGATCGTCGATGAGATTCAAGTCCAACGGGATAAGTGATTAAAGATTCTACATCGAACTCACTGCAAACCGATATAGTTAATCCGTTGATCACACATTTTTAAGCATCTACAATAATTATTTGAAGACAGTAACTTACTCAACGAATGCTAAAACTTCATCACAATTTAAAAGGGCATATGTTGTTGCATCACTATACTCTTCATCCGTTAGCCACTGAGTATAGGTTTGTCCGAATGGACTACCTGACTACTTGAATATTGATAAATGCCCTTCAACATTTGTGTTGTCTACAGGCTCATTTCGACCCAGTTGATTTAACCTTATATCAACATTAGGCCCAAAATATTGCCTACAAAAGTTGACAAGCTCTTTCATTATGTAAGCCTCAACAATTTGAGTTGTCAACACGAGCTTTATTACAGATTTTTTTCTTCAGATGGAACATGAACCTAGAAGTTTAACGAATAGAGTTAAGTGAAATATCAATGATAATAGGCTTTGTATTATGTGTAAACGAGCAACATAAAGTTAAGGGATTGCCTCTCAAATGGATACATCCACTGATATTGCACAGGTTCATCCATCTTAGCTTCATACGCCAAGTGAACAGGCAAATGCTCAATTGAATCAAAGAATGACGGTAAGAAGATTTTCTCGAGCTTATAAATTGTCAACGAAAGGTTCCTCTCAAGCACCTCCATATTACTTATGAGGATTGTAGACGAACGTATATCTCGAAACAATAGAGATAATTCGGTCAAAGACTCACGTACAACCTTTGGCAACAATCCCTAGAACACAATATGAATAAATCTTTCCATAAAATACGTGGCAGACGTGACTCTTCATCCCTTGGAACCTACACTCTGATACATTGCAGCAACAAGATATGTTGGACGCATACTCAAATTCTTAACTCACTAACAAACCTTCTCCACCTATTTCTTGTCTAGAAAGTACGATACTTTCGGAAGTATCATCCTCCCGCTAACAGTCCGAGATGCAGTTCACGGCGTATACCCAACTGTTGTAGATCATTTCTCACTTTAAGGTGATCTTTCGATTTTTCCTTGACATTCATCACAGTGTTGAACAAATTATCGAAAATATTCTTCTCAATATGCATCATATCCATGTTGTTTCGAATAATGAATGTCCTCTAGTAGTCTAACTCCTAAAAAATACATTGCTTCCTCCAGCTGTGCTCTTTCCCATATCCATCAATCTTCTGATTCGGCACACCCTTGCCGTATGGTATGTCAGTATCAAGTGCCTTTAGGTGTGAAAGCACTTCATCTCCAAATGGATAGTCCAGTGTAACAACCTCACGCTCTATATTTTTGTCAAATTTATCCTTCTGTCTACGGAACTGATGGTCTGGTGACAAAAGCTTACAGTGACATCCGAACAACAAAGGCTACCAGCCGTACTTTAACGTATGACTAAGGTTCACGCCCATACAAGCAGGGCATGCTAACTTGCCATGTATGCTCTAGCCACACGTCATTCCCATTGCGGGAAAATCGTGTATAGTCCACATCAAAACAACCCTCATCTGAAAGTTCTGTTTAGGGGATGCATCATAAGTTTTGACTCCACGAGCCCATAGCTGTTTGAGCTCATCAATCAATGGCCTTAAATACACATATATGTCCTTACCAGGACTCTTCGGCCCCGGAATAAGTAATGACAAAAACATGTATGGCTTCTTCATGCACATGCCTGGTAGAAGGTTGTACAGGACAATAATAATAGGCCATGTGGAATAAGGCGTGCTAGACTATCCGAAAGGATTGAACCCATCGGTTGCCAAACCAAGCCTAAGATTCCTAACTTCCTGAGTAAAGATTAGGTGCCTCGGTCAAACCCCTTCCACGCGTTTCCATCAGCGGGGTGTGTCAGCACATCGGCATCATTGCTACAAGTCTTACAGTTAGCCCTCATATGTTCAGCTGTATTGGAGGAGTAGTACATCTGTTAAAGCCTTGGGTGACCGAAAATATTGTAATACCTTCCATGCAATATTTTTCTTCTTCTATTTGTTCGGTTTATACCTCGAATGATCACATACTGGACACTTTTTCAAATCCTTATTCTCTTTCTAAAAAAGTACACAGTCGTTATAGCACACATCTATCCGTTCGTAGCCTAATCCAAGTTTCGTAATCATCTTCTTCGCATCATAGTACGACGGGGACATCTTTTCACTCTCCGGCAAAATTTCCTTGATAAAAGTAACAAAATTGTTAAATCCTTTTCACTCAGCCCGTGGTCCGATTTTAACTAGAATAACCTACTAACTGCATACAACCGTGTGTGTTTCCTAATTCCATCTCACAATGGCTTTTCGGCATCTCTTAACAAATCATTAAACTGATGAGCCCGCTCATTCGGCTGTTGTGGACTATCATCATCGCGGTAGTCACCCCAGTCAACATTAGCATACCCAGCATCTATAATCATATCTCGATAATCATAATGTGCCTCTACCCTAACTTCAGCTTCACTAGCCGGTTTGGATGACAATACTACTATTTTTCCGTGCTACGTCCACCTTGTGTATCCACCCATAAAATCGGACTGGAAAAGATACCATTTTTCCACCATTCTCTTTTTCCAATGCAACAACTCACATTTACTACACGGACACCTTATCTTCTAAAAGTCAACATATGTAAGATGCGCGTAAGCGAACTCGAGAAGTTCATCAATGTGATCCTTAAAATCATCATCATTTTTCCTTTTCATCCAACTTCGGTCGACTGGCATTACGACTGAGATTATTACATACCACCTTCAATTAAAACCAATTATTATGTAGGGTCGATATGAAAATGAAAGCATGCATGTGATAACATGTCTATACCCCATCCATTCTCTAATAGCTAGTGGTCATATCCCATTCATAAAAGCACATGTCTATAAAATAGTTACCAACTCATGCTTAGTCTTATGTTTACGAAAAATTCAGCAGTTCCTCCCTGCATTTCTCATAATACACGACATCGATTAGGTGTTCTAACATTCATCTGATCTTGCCTTACAAGATTAAACGAATGTTAGAACACCAGATCTGTATGCACTCAGAAAAAAACCGGAGAACGTGTACCAAATATCCACGATACAGAACACGGAGCACGAGTAGATACATTGTTTTATAAATACTTAGTTTTTCTAAATTGTTCAAACTGGACTTTCAAAGGCTCATTACGATGCATTACTTTGTAATGAGTACCTTTGAATGGGAACTAAAGATTTTTATGCATGCATGCGTTCAAAAATTGGTAACATATGCAAAAATCTTTTCGGGATATCAAAATTTTGGAAAGATGTAATCATAGGGTTAATTTGTTATAACATGCCATAACCAAAATAATTCATTTCAAATTCATTGAAAACGAGTTGTAACCAAATGCGGGCAACCGACTCATGTTTCTCAGTAGAATATAGAGTTCATTCGCGGAGTTAATATTGTGTCACCTGTGATTGTGATATTGCGATATACGGACACACTTTAGCATTAATAATTAGAGATTAAGGTTTAGTTTAAAGTTTGATTTAGGGATGTATATATTAATTTAGAGTTAGTAGGGTTTAGTTAGGGTTAGGGTTACATTTATGGGTTTAAGTTTTAGGATATACGAATTAAGTAGAAGTAGGTTTGTATTTAGGGGTACAGTTTAGGGTTAATTAGAGTTTAGGGTTTAATTAGGGTTTCAGGTTTACAATTAATTATGGTTTAGGGTTTAATTGGGTATAGGATCTATTTAGGGTTTAGGGTTGTATTTAGAGTTAGAGTTGTACTAATTATGGTTAGGATTTAGGGTTTAATTATGGTTTAGTGTTAGGGTTATGGTACGTTAGGGTAGGGATTTAATTACCAATTTAGGGTTTACAGTTAAATAAAGGTTAATAAGGGTTTAATTAGGATTAATTAAAGGTGTAATAGAGTTTAATTAGGGTTTATATAGGGTTTGATTAGGGCTAATTACGTTAATTTGGGTTAATTAGTACTTATTGAGGTTAATTAGGGATGGTTTAGGGTTTAATTAGGATAATTAGAGTTAATTAGAGTTTTGTTAGGGGTTAATTACGATTAGTTAGGATTTAATTAGGGTTAATTAGGGTTCACTTAGGGTATAGGGTTAGGGTTTAATTACGGTTGAGGGTTGTATTTAATTAAGGTTTATGGTTTACGTTTTTGAGTTTATGGTATAGGGTTACTTTAAATTTTGTCAAAAGTGTTGATTTTACTCGATCATTGTATTATTGCTTTTAATTTCCCATAGCACTCGATCATTATCTTAAAAATTGTTTTTTTCAATCCATAGGTCCCAGACTTTAATCTCATATAAAAGCATCAAACTAACAAACAAATACCGGTTTCCTACATTACCTAAAACCTTTATATATTCAACAATTTCAGTAGAATACATGTTTTCAACAACTTAAGGACAATACATGCTTTTAGCGATATAAAGGAACAATAGAAATCATCAAACTAACATACTGAATATTATGATATCTAAGGATTTCAATAATATAAATGATTTCTAGCATATTATGATTTCTAACCGAGAAAAAAAAAGGGAGCTCGGGTAGCGGTGGTGCGAGGTGGACGGCGACAGTTGTGCACGGAAGGCGGTGACAATGGTGCGTGAAAGGCGGTGGCAGTGGTGGTGCGGATAGGAGGGGGGACTTTGGCGATGGTGGTGCGACTGTGAGGTGGCTATGGAGTGGTGGTGCGACAGTGGGTTGGCTGTGGCACTGGTGGGCTAGCTATGGGGCGATGAGGTGGTAGTGGTTATGCGGCTGTGGGGCGGCGAGGTGGCTGTGATGGCAACAGAGGTGGGTATCGCCGGCTGGGGGGAGGGGGAAGGCCAATGTGGTGGCTATCGCCGGCGCAATTGCTGTGGGACAGTAGATGTGAGGGGAAAGGAGGAAGGGCGGTATAGTGGCAGGGGCCTGTCGCCGGCGTGGTGGTGGGAAGGGACGGAGGCAGAGATGTACTGTGGAGGAGGTAGAGGGGACGGTGGAGGAAAAGAGAGAGAAAGGAGAAGTGCGATAGGGACAAAAGAGAAGGAAAAATAGGTTTTGGCATTAAGAGACTTTTAGCGATGGTCTTTGCCGTTGCTAAAAGTACTATTTTTAATCCATTTTTAGCGACGAAAAAAAAACCGTCGCTATAATGCTTAAAAATTTGCAAAATACTACTTTTAGTGACGAACATCAATCCGTCGCTAATAGTCTGTCATTAAATAATTTCAATATTATTTTTTCGTAGGCCAAAAATCCGATCGAAAATAAAAATTAGGAGAAATCATTTAGCGACGGAAATTCCGTCGGTATCTCCCCATCGCCAAAAGTACGTTGCTAAAGGTTTTTACTGACATAACATTCTATCGGTAAAAATCTTTAACGACGGACTTTTGGCGACGGTGCAGTCCACGCTAAACGTGACTTTTAGCAACAAATTTGTGTCTGTCACTAAAGACGTGTTTTCTTGTAATGGAATGACTCGGTGTCATTCACCTAGCTAAGAGCTCCCCAAGGTTAGGTCCTTCATAATGCATACGGAGAGCAAAGAGGCCACAATTTTTTAATGAGATGTAATTTCTTAATTAATCATCATTCTAATGGATTGATTCAATGGGATGAAGTGTTGCAACACTATTACGAAGGAATCATATTTTTTTCCTTTTTGTTTGTCTCTCAAATAATTTGAAGGCGAGTACTTTAATTTGAAAGAAACGTGACATCATGAAATTAATAGCTGCTAGTAAATGGATACATTTTCCTTCTCTCTAACTAGTTAGGGTTTCTGCCAACAAATTGTGCAAAAATTCAACCCAACGGAATAATGCAACCACCGACGGTGAAAAGATCGGATTGAATGCATGGGCCACCTAAAGATCCATATGCAATGGATTCCCTCGGTAAACACTAGTCGAAAACTCATGACACTACAAGAATAAGGCCTTTTAGCGACGGAATTTTCCGTCGCTAAAAGTGGATAATCCGTCAGTGAAGACTTTTTAGCGACGGACTGTCCGTCGCTAAAAGTCCTTGCGTGAAAACCCCGTTGCTAAAAGATTAGCGACGGATTTTGGTACCCCGTCGGAAAAAATTTACTTTTACCGACGGAATTAAATACTTTGAACGACGAAAAATTCCGTCGCTAAAGATATTTTTAAAATTTTTCCTAATTTCTGAATTTCTTTTAAAAACTTTTTAGCGACAAAATTTTTCGTCGCTAAAAGTCCATTACGAAAGTCTTCAGCGACATTACTTATGTCGCTAAAAATGTTTACTGATCTGCAAAAAGACTTTTAACAACAGAATTTCGTCGCTAAAAATTCAATTGCAAAAGTTAAAAACAAAAGTTTTTTTATTTATATACTTTTTAGAAACCAAACCTGTTTTATACAATTAAAACTAATCAACCAATACAATAACAATTTAATTCTTTAAACAAACATTCAACTACCAAAATTAGATGTTCACTAAAATAACGGTATCACATCGTGCAAATCCCAAAAACTTAATCACAATTTTCATTCAAACCAAAAGAATATAAATCAAGAACTTTGTTGGTACACAGCTGACATCAACCTCTCTGTCCACAGCTGGTACTTTTATCTCTTTGTCGATCACAACCTAATAAAGAGAAGAAGAATACTTGTTAAATTTCAACCAAAAACAGTCAACACCAACTGCAAGATATAATGCAAAAATTGGGGAGTCCTGTCAGATGTATTGAACTAAAGAAGAACACAAAGCAATTAGGGATAAAAAGTGGGCTTCGTGGATCTGTGGCGGCGTAAGCTTGGTGGCGAGTGGGCTTCGTGGATCTGTGGCGGCGTAAGCTTGGCGGCGAGTGGGCATCGTGGATCTATGGGCTTCGCAGCGTCCTATCCTTGGCAGCAGCTGCAAGGACGACGAACGGAAGAGAGGCGCGGCGGCAGGTTACGTACGGAGGTTGGTGTGGTAGGGAAGGGGGAGATAGAGTGAGGCGACATATGTGTGTTGAGGGTGTGGAGCGTTGGTTGGGCGCGCGCGGTGAGTGATCTGTTTGGGCGGTAGCAGTAGCGGAGCTAGGTGCCGTGGGAGGCGACCGGGAAGAGAAGAGGCGGTGCAGAGGGTGGCGGCCGACGATCTGCTTTGCGAGAGAGAGGAGGATGGGGGGTCAGGAAAGGAGAAAGAAAGGAACGGCGGAGTACTGAAAGAAAAAATTAGGGTTCAATTGATTTATAGTCGTCATTTCCAAAATAAGAAAAATAAGAGAAAAAACCAAAAAAATACTTTTAGCGACGGAAAATCCGTTGATATTTCCCCGTCGCTAAAAGTTCGTCGCTAAAAATTTTTACCGACGGAAAAATCCGTCGGTAAAAATTTTTACACTTTTAGCAACGGATTTGACTCCGCCGCTAAAGATATGTTTTCTTGTAGTGTGAATCTACACATGAGCAACCGTCACAAAACATTACAGTTCAATTAGGTGCACAAAATGTGTTTGATGTTAATGATCTAAGACCAAATACTGCGTCCCAAACAAGTTCTGATTCATATGAAGATGCAACAATGGAAATCCAGAAATTGAAAGATCAAATTCAAAGTCTAATGATTGAAAACAAAGATCTCGAAACTGCGATGGAGAATATCATGTGTAAATCACCAAAAGAGTTCCAGCGGTCAACCACAGAAGGGAGGATGGAGTCAAGAACGGTGGTGCAATCCACCACAAAGGTAGGGATGGAAATAGGGATGGTGGTGCGTGAGAGTAACGCGGCATCTAGTAATGCCAAACCCAAGTTGTGATGGAGCAGTTACAAACCTTGAACAGTAAGCACGTGCTTAACACATGCATAGAAAATCAATTAAAAAATGTATGTGGGAAAGAAGATTTCCCAAAGTTGCCCCTAAAAAACAAAACAAATATCGTGAAAGGTCCTCTTCCTGGTAAAACATTTGTTGAGATTCTTAGCCATAGCGACCAGGGAACTACTTCAAGAACAAAATTGGATTTTATTCCCCTTGCAATAATCAATGGGCAAAAAGGTGTGGAATATACAGTGGATGATGTGAAACACGAAACACATGAATGGCAAAATGCAATTGTCACCTATGTCCTGGGCTCGAAGCCCTTTTTTTTTTGTTATGACGGGATTTCTTGAAAGAATTTGGAGAAAGTTTGGAATGTTCCATTTAAGTCTATTAAAATCTAAGGTATACATTGTAAGATTTGAAGATCCCATAGTGAAAGACAAGATTATTGAAGCAAGGCCCTGGTTGTTTGATGGTAGACCACTCATTACCAAGCCATGGTTGGCTGATGTCTCCCTGGAAAAAGAAGGAGTGAAATCAATTCCTATCTGGATAAGCTTACCCCAACTCCCTTTACAGCTTTGGTCAGCAGAAATGCTAAGCAAGATTGCTAGCTCAGTAGGGAAACCCCTATTTACAAATCACATGACTGCAACAAAAGAAATACTCATTTATGCTTGTATATGTATAGAAGTACGTACAAGTTGATAATCAATTACCCAAAACCATCCCTATTCAAGACCCTAATAATGTCATTAGGGAACAAATAGTTGAGTATGAATGGCAGCCTATTAAGTGTGACCACTGTAAAGTGTTTGGTCAGTTGACAGAGAAATGTTTCTATAAGCCTAAGATGAGACAACAATGGCAAGTTAAGACAACAGTTACACCATAGGAAGGAGATAGTATACAAAATCCAAAGGGGAAGGAAGATGAAAATATGGATATGTGGGAGCCAATAATAGGGCATATTGTGCAATCAATTCAAATCCAGACCCTAAGCAGTAAGGGACATCCAGTGGCAACATCAAATCAGTTTTCTTTAATTGATGACTCCATGGAATCAATTGAGAACATAGAAGCCAACAATATGCAATCTACAGACAAAGGAAAAACAAGCAATATGCATGGCCCTCTTGATGAGCTCACATAGAAAACGGAATAAGAGAAAAGGCAGTGATCCTAACAAAAAGAAATGATTATTGCAAGTATGAATGTTAGGGGTTTTAATGACCCTACTAGGCAATATGATTGTAAAACAATTCTGGAAAAAATACATGTTCAGATTGTTAGTTTAGTTTAAACAAAGGACAGGTGGAGAAGTGGAAGAAATAACTCAGAAATGGAAGAAGCATTGGCATTTTGTCTATAATAGTAGTAATAAGGGAGTGTCTAGAATATGGACTGGATGGAAGCATCATCTATTTCACGTCAATACCATATCTATTCATCCTCAAGTTATCACCTTGGAGGTCAATCAAATAAACCAGGCTCCTTGGTACATGTCTTGCATATATGGTAATAACACTGGTAGTAAAAGGAGAGCATTATGGGAGCAGCGAACTCAAGATGCTAATTGTATTAGACAAAAGCTTTGGATACTACTAGGGGATTTTAATGTAGTCAGATTTCCATAGGAAAGGCAAGGTGGAAATGGTATAAACCAAATGGACACCATGGAAACCAATCAATGCTTATATACATTGAATTTACAAGACCTGACTACTAAAGGAAGCTACTGCACCTGGTGCAACAAGAGAGAATGGGATGGCTTAATCCTAAGCATAATTGAAAGAGCTATCTCAAATGATATATGGATTGAGCAGTTCAATAGTACTGAGGTGGAAGCCTGTAACCCTGGGTTATCAGATCACTGTATGCTCTTGGTCACAGTCACTCAAGCAAAATATGATGGGATCAGACCTTTTAAGTTTTTAATTTTTGGATGTACCACCCATCTTTCAAACAGATTTTAAGAGAATCCTAAAATATGGAAGTAACAGAGGATGAAGTACACATGCTGTACAAAAAAATTAGAAGCCTGAAACCAAAGCTCAAGCAGCTAAATAAAGAGCATTTCAACAATATATCCAAAAGAGTAGCAGACAAATGGCAAGAGCTACAGAATATTCAAACAGAGCTTTATTTAAGATCTCATAATGCAGGACTTGTTAGCACTACAAAGGAATTATATAGACAATACCATGAGCTCATGAAAGCTAAGGAAATCTTCTATTATCAAAAAGCTAGAGTCAAAGAAGTTAAATTGGGAGATGGAAATACTGCATATTTACATAAGAAAATGCATGTTCGCAGAGCTTACGATAAGATCCTATTAATCAACACTACTGATGGAACTCACATTGTAGGAGAGAAATGGGTTCATCAAGAAGCTGTAAAGCAATTTGCTGAATTTCTTGGAACTTCTAACCTACCATATAGACATACAAAGACAGTGCTGTAGAGAGTCATGCACAACCATATTTCCCAAGTCCAGCAAGACATCCTAGTATGTAACTTCACTACAGCTGAAGTTAAGAAAACAATCTTTTCTATGAAAGCCAACAAAGCCCCTGGCCCTAATGGTTTTAGTACAGAGTTTTTTTAGCAAAATTGGGAAATAGTTGGGGACACAATCACAAAAGCAGTACTATCATTCTTCATAAAATGGAAGGCAGTAAAAAATCTTTAATAGCACAGCACTAACACTAATCCCCAAAATCCTTGCGCCTAGTACTATGAAGGATTTTAGACCCATTGCATGTTGCAATGTGGTCTACAAATGCATAACCAAGATGTTGTGTAATAGAATGCAAAAGGTACTGCCTAGCATTATCAGCAGCAGACAAACAACATTTGTGGAAGGAAGGAACATTGGTGATAACATCTTACTCATGCAGGAATTAGTAGGGAATTATCATAGGCAGGGAGGTAAACCAAGATTTGCTATGAAGGTGGACAATCAGAAAGCTAATGACACTGTAAGCTGGGACTTTTTACAATGTGTAATGAAAGTTTTGCAATTCCCAGCACAATACATCAGATGGATTATGCACCGTGTCAAAATTGCAAAATTTTCAATCATCATGAATAGAGTTATGGAAGGAGTTTTCAACAGCCACAGAGGTCTTAGGCAATGTGATCCAATTTATCCATATATACTCTTAATAGTCATGGAAGCTTTTCATGCCTCTTAGATGATGTGACTCAAAACCCAGACTTTACTTTTCATCCTAAGTGCAAAGAACATAAGATTACTCATGTGAGCTTTGTTGATGGCCTCTTCATACTTGCTGGAGCCAACACATCTTCTATATCTATTATCAAACAAGCATTGCATGACTTTGGGGTAATGTCTGGCCTCATCCTAAATCTACAAAAGAGCTCTTTGTATGTTGTTGTTTTGAATGAGGAATCCACACAAGAATTGGTGCAAATTATGGGCATACCTCTGGGTAAGTTCCCTGTAACCTATCTAGGTGTAGCATTAATAACAACCAAATTGAAAGTAGTAGATTGCAAAGTCTTGGTGAACAGAGTAATGAAAAGAGTGAACAATTGGACTGCCAAGCATCTCTCTTATGCAAGAAGGCTAAAATTGGCCACATCAGTACTATTCAGTATGCAAATATACGGGTGTTCTATATTCTTATTACCAAAGCAAATTATCTTGGAAATTAAAGCTAAAATCATAAGCTTTATTTGGCATGGAAAGGACTTTAAATGCATTAGGGCTAAGGTAGCATGAAAAGATGTATGCTTGCCAAAGAAAGAAGGTGGGCTTAGCTTAAAGAGGCTGCAAGAGTGGAATAAAGTTGCACTATGCAAATATATATGGGATTTGGCCAAGAAGAAAGACTCGGTGTGGATAAAATGGATTCATACTTATATAATAAAGGAGCAAAACATATGGTATTTCAAACCCCCTGCAGATTTATCTTTGACTTGGTGCAAAATTATGAAACTAAAAGGGTACCATGCAAATGTACATTCAATATCAAATCTGCAATGGTCAAAGTACCTGGTTCAGGCTGGACAATTGGCTACCAAAAGGTCCAATAGTCCACCAATTTGGTCACAGAATCATATACTATGCTGGAAGCTCAATGGAACTTAAAGTAAAGGAAGCTTGGACTAATGGCATGGAAACCTAACAGATCACAAGCACTAAAGGCCGAAGCTAAACCAACAGGTATAGTCTATGCAGTATTGCTTCTTAGATCAAGAGGATCAAATCAAATGGCTACCTAAACCAGGTAGATTTAATATAAGCTCAGCTTGGACTATGCTCAGAACCAGGCAACTTCAGGTTCCATGGTGGAAAATGATATGGTTCCCAGGACAAATTCCTATTGTGCCATGATATTGTGGATGATATGTAAAGAGAAACTGAGAACCAGAGATAAGATGAAAAATGGAATGTTATAAAGGAAGATCACTGCATTATATGTGGACAGAATCAAGAAACAATAGCTCATGTGTTCATGGAAAGTCTTTTTGCTAATGAGCTATGGAAGAAAGTCTTACACAACCTTCATATACATTATAACCCAAGGACTTGGAATCAGTTGCTGCAATATGCCACTATCAATTTTAGAGGAAAAAGCTTCATAGTAAGGTTAAGCAAATTGGCCTTAGCCACCACTGTCTATAGCTTATAGGAAGAAAGAAATCATAGATTGTTTGTTGGAAATAAGCAAAAAATGACTGAGGTATATGCAAAGCTGGAAACATGGATGAAGTACAGATTATTGAGCTGGCAGAAAGTCCAGAAATCTCCAATCAATCAGCAATTATGCCAGGATTGGAAGCTGTTTATCACAGTCTTGCAGAACTGATGAACTTTGCTGTAATTTTTAAAATTTGTACATAGAGAAGATATGTAAGAAGATTGGATGGAGCTAAAATGATAATAAAGGATTTTTCACCAAAAAAAAAAAAAAGGATACATTTTTCAAACCCAAGTAGTCCTTAACCTATCTCTGAAACTAGGGTTAATAGCGAAAATATACCCTCACATATGGCACGTTTGCAAATTATATCTCAGACCTTTCAAAATAGCTTTTTTATCCACCAAACTATGGCTAACGTTGCAAACGTTTACCTTTCGTCCGTTTTTTTCGAAAAATCTAGAGTTTGCAAAATTATCCCCCAACATATTGAGGGCATATTGGTAAAATCGCATGGGCATGTTTTGGAGGGAAAGATTGTGGGGCTGTAGCATAAGGGAGTCCAGACTTTGTTTTGGGTCATTTCCAAAATAGAGAAGATCATTTCGATCACGGCACTAGAGACGATCGTGGGAGGATTTTGCCAAAATCATCGCAACTACGGCTTCTTTCCCTCTATAATCGCGACAATGGTGGGGGTTCTACGCCAGGGCAACTATGGGATTCCAGAATACGGTAAGTCATTCATTCATTTATCTATTTTCATTAGATTCAATTATATTATCAATGATTACCTTTTCAACGATTGAAAATTAGTCGCGATTAGGGTTTTCTAGTGTTCGTATTTTCCTGTTATAGCATTTATTGCAATTAGGGTTTATGTTGTGCCTGTTGTAGTGAAACTGAGAAACATGGCTTTTCCTGTTATGGAATTGCAACATATTTTAAGTTGTGCAGATATTCGAATAAATGCAATTAGGGTTTATGTTATACTATGTCTTGTAATTAGGGTTTATGTTGTGGTAGTTGAGATGAAATTGGAAAATAGGCTTTTTATGTAATTCATATTCAACATATTTTAACTTGCAATATTTATTTGATTTAATGCAGAATATGACTCTGAATTCTTTACTGTTGAGTTGCACCATGGAGGTGAATTTAGAAACTGCCCTGTTACAGTTTATGTAGGTGGTAAAATTGCTTATTTTGACTACTGTGATCCAGATCAGATGTCTTTGCTTGAGTTGGTTGATTGTTGTGAGAAATTATGGTATAAAATAGATATGGAGAAACAAGAGAACTGGCCAAAATTTTATTCTAAGATGCATGGTTGCACCTTAAGTACAGGACTTCTGTTATTAGGGACAGATCAGATTGCCCTAAGCTTAACAAAAAATGTAAAAGACAATAGGGTAATAAAAGTTTATGTGAAGCACAGTGAACCCATGGACAATCAAGCCACTTCTACATCTACTGTTCTGCCTAAAAATGTGCAATCTTCTGGTAGAATTTTAGAGTCAGAGAACACAATGGATGAAGACAGTGATGGCTCTGTAACCTCAAAGGACTCTGTAGAGGCTAGGGAAGAAGATGGTAAGATAGTGGACAGTGATTACCCTGTCAGTGATGATGAAGTTGTAAAACTGAGGACAATTAAAGTAGGGGACTTAACAAAGGTTGTTGATGCAGGGCATGACTCTGATTGTACACCAAATGAGGTGGAAGTGGATAGTTCATCTGATGAAAAAGGTGCTCCTAAAATGAAAAAGAAACCATGGAAAAAGATTAGTTATCCCCAGTTCAATGAATCAATGTCTGAAGATCCCTCATTTAAGTTAGGTCAGTACTTTGCCTCACACCTACAATTGAGGGAAGCTATTAGGAATTATGCATGTAAGAATGGAAAATCCATTAGCTTTACAAAGATGGAGAAGATAAGGGTTAGAGCTGTGTGTTGTGAGGATGATTGTCCTTGGGTCTTATATGCTTCTTACATGTACAGGACCACCATTTTGCAAGTGAAAACCCTAAATCCTGAACACACTTGCTCAAGGACATATGAGGTTGATATGGTGAACTATAGGTGGATTGCAAGAAGGATAAAGTCTTCCCTGAGATCTAATCCTAAATGGCCAGTTCAAGCTATAACTGATACACTTCATGAATCTATATAAAGACACTGAGCTGTTTCAAGTGATTGGAAAGTCACAAGACTCCTCCTTGGAGAGAGTTACTAGGGAAAGTGAACAAGGGGGTACAGTTTCTAGCCCTGCAGTTGTTTTTGACAGAACAAAAAAGGGCTCAAAAAGGACATTGGGACTGGTAAGACTTTGTGCGTATGCAATGTAATTTTCAAATACTGTTTGGGATGGTTTTGGTGATAGTTGTTTAATTTTATCTTATAAAGGAAAAAGGCCAGACCTGTCTGGAAGCCAACTGGCCCACATGTTGATCTGTCATAAAAAAACCTGAACCAACAACATATGGCTACACCAAATGCTTCTCAAACATCAGAAGTGGTAAGAAAATGGTGCCACTAAAGTACAAAAACATAGCACAAAATGTTTATATTCTTACATTTTGGAGTTCATGCAGGTTAAACCACCACCAATCACAGTGCAAGGACACCCAGTGTTTAAGCAAGCACCTCCACCAATGATGAAGAAAATGGGGTCAACATCAATGAAGGTTGCTCAATATACTTGGAAGGGAGAAGCATGCAGAACCACCTCATCCTTACAAACTGCTGCAGTTCAGACCAAAAGTTCTACTCAAGGAAAGGGGAAAGAAAAGGACACTGCTAATGGTAAAATAGCAGCCAGGGGCACCTCATCCTTACAGGCTACAGCAATTCAGACTAGGAGTTCTTCTAAAAGCAAGGGGGAAGGAATAGACACTGCTAGTGGAAAGAAAGCAGTGGTAGGAGACAAAGGTAAAGGGAATGGGAGAAAGGCATGGAAGTTAGTAGTTAGGTAATTTACATATATAAGTATTTGTAGGTTGGCCTTTGGCTATGGAGTTTGGGTTATTTGGCCATTTTTTGTGAAGAAAATGGGGAATTGCATAGGGCCATTTTTTGGTGCAAATAGAGTATGGTGAATGCTATATGCTGGGGCGTTTTTTGTGCACATACGGGGGGCACAGGGTGATCATTTGGCCAGCTTTAAAAGGGCCAAACTTTGTGTAGATATTGGGGTATATGAGGAACATATGAGCAGATAAATAGATGGGCAACTTTTTGTTTGTATACAAACTGCATTTGGCCAGGTCTTTAGGGCATTGTCTATGTGATAAATGCTTAACAGCTCTTGTTCACAATTGATGTAACTTGGATACTTTTGTACCAAGAGGGATGATTAAGTTTTAATATTAATGACTATTTTGTCATGTGTTGGATGCTTAGTACATTTAATTAATGTGTTGTTACATTTCATTAAATTAATGACCGTAAAGTTGTCAAGACTTAGTTATTTACATCAACAAAAAGCTGGTACATTGATAACAATTAGGGCAAATACAATATTTTGCCAGTGCTGTTTACACAGCTTTTTTCCCCAAACCTAAACACTACCAATAGAACTACAGCCACACACAAGATCACAGTCCATTTCTTCAAGCTTGAATTCTTGATGAGCAGCTCAATGTTCCTACTCTCCAACTCAGACTTCTTTATCTCCAATTGTTGGTTCCCCAACTGCAACTGTATAGTCATCTGGTGCATTTCATCATTCTGTACATGCCCCTCTTCTAATTTCTTTAATGCCAACTTCCCAAACACCATTCCATAATCGCATACATTCGGATCAAACCATTTAAAGAACTTACATTTTTGTTCATCCTACATACATATAAAAAAGACCCTACATTAGTTAAGATCAAAATTTCATATGATTATCAAATTAGGAGTGTAGGTAGTTACCTTGTAGTAAGCACATCCCAAAAATCTTCTACCCGGATTGTTCTTCGACATGGTCAATGGGGCCGTTTGTCCACAATAGCAGGTGGTGGGCATGGATGAATTTGTGGAGTGGTTTGATTTTCCAGATCTGGAAGTATTGTTGCTGCTTTCAGCCATGAGTGAGTGTGTGAGTGTGTGTGTGTGTGTGCGTGAGTGTCTATGTTGCGTGAGTGTGTGTGTGTGTGTGTGTGTGTGTGTGCGCGTTTTGAATTTGGGGGAAAAAGAAGTCATTTTGCCCTTTATTCAGGTTAACAGCGTTTTTTGCAAAATTATACCTTAACATTTTTTAAGGTTGCATTTTTATACCCCGGCAAAAAAGTGACCTGACCAAAATACCCTCGCAGTTAACAAAAAAACTAACAGGGTGTGGGCACCAGAATTGTGCCGTAGTTTGGTGGATAAAAAAGTTATTTTGAAAGGTCTGAGATATAATTTGCAAACGTGCCATATGTGAGCGTATATTTTCGCTATTAACCCCTGAAACTATGTAAAAGTTCTCGGGTTCCTATCGTGGACCTATTCATCCAGACGTGTTTTTTCAACTATCCGACAAATGACAATAGATAAGACTTGGTGTCCAAAATATAAAACATGTTCAAGATCAGAAGCAGCCCACTAAATATGAGATACCGAATACAAATCCTTGGTCTAGTCAATGTGAAAATTTATAAGCATTTTTAAGCTATGCATGTGGGCATCCGTGATCACAAAAGTCAGAATGACAGAAACACCGTATAATGGCACGAAAAGAGACCAAAGACCACATAAGCCGGGCCTAGCTCTAATTAATAAAATGATGAGACTTGGTGTTCAAGTGAAAAGCAGTCAACCGGTATCAGAACCAAGTTCAAACAGTTAATTGTGTCTATTGCTAACCCATAATTTCCTTAAGTACTCGGTGCAAAAGTTTTTATTAGACTGCATGCAAATATCTCATAATAATTGCATGCAGTCTAATAAAAAATGTTGCTTAATAATCAAAATTTAGGAGCAATACAAGTGAATTCATTTTTTGATATTTTACTTAAATTAGTCATGATTAATTTAGGTACCAAATAAATTTTTTTTTACATAGCTCATATCTTTTCTATCTTATGATATATAGCACATGTTAATACACTTTTTAAAAACTTATATTGTAGTGGGCTAGTTTAAGTCAATAACCTAAGTAACTTATTTTCTGATGTCAGGCTTAAGCTTAGGATTAAATGGGCACTATAAGACCTTGTTGGACACAGCATCTCACGAATCCTCTGGAACGTACTCGCACCTTTTGGTATTCTTCCAACTGTTTCGAGGCAGCTACTAGAACCTTGTACGCACTACTGCAAACAGGAATCATGCTGCTAAGTTCGAGATCTTTCTCCCACCGTCGCCACCTCACTCGTACATTCCTATAAATCCTTGCTGGTGTCACCCAAAACTTACATAAGACAGGCAACAAAGAGCTTCTTACCAAATTACTCAGCCACTTAGTAGCTTTCACAATGAGGCTTCCTTTGCGAGGTATGCTATGTGTTTGCTCAGTGATCTTGTTCGTACAGCTGAACTTTTGGGTTGATCCGGGCCAAGGATCTCTGCTTCCGTTCCTTGAAAACCCCAGCTCGGTCCTCCTACCAGACCCGTTCAGCGTGCTAGAGCACATCCCACTGGGAATCGACAGGGCGGCAGATGAGAGTGCGGCGATATCTGCGGCAAGGGTGGACTGGAAGGAGACGCCAGAAGGTCATGTGATCAAGCTGGACGTGCCTGGACTGAAGAAGGACGAGCTGAAGATAGAGGTGGAGGAGAACCGCGCGCTGAGGATAAGCGGAGAGAGGAAGAGGGAAGAGGAGAAGAAGGGCGACCACTGGCACCGCGTGGAGCGGTCGTACGGCAAGTTCTGGAGGCAATTTCGCCTGCCGGACAATGTTGATCTGGACTCCGTCAGTGCCAAGCTCGAGAATGGTGTGCTCACGGTTTCTTTGGCCAAGTTGTCGCCTGATCGGGTTAAGGGTCCCAAGGTAGTGAGTATTGCTGGTGGAGAAGAAGGGGCATCGCCTGAGAAGATTGAGGCCAAATCTGAGCTCTAAGCATTTGTCCTTTGTTCAGTATTTGGGTGACTCTGTTCTTCTTTTGTTTCCTGTACTAATTAGTATGAGCATGACTATATATCGTTTGCCTGTGTCTTCTTGTGTGCTCTAAGCTTTTGTTTCCTTTAATATGAACACCAGCTCATAATCCCGTCCCAAGCACGGGACCGTTTAATAAACAGTAATTTATTTTAGTAGTTTTGAAATGTATAATAAAATATATTAAATAATTTTATAATTTTATAGTTATTTTATCAAAGATAGTTTAATTTCTGGCTTGAACTTTGTTCTAATAAAATAAATTATCCCTTCTGGCGAAATATTAATAAGTAATGTCCTTATGCATATTTGTTAATTCTGATTTGGTAATTATATAGATGAACAAAAATTAAAAGTTTATTTAGCACATAAAAATAAAAAAAGTAAATTCTACTAATAAAAATATGTGGAGAATTTATTGAGATCAATTTGCCGTTGCTAAGAAATTTTTATTATTTTTTAAGTATCTTTTAAAAATAATTTCTACCTTTGAATGGGTTGGTCATGACGTTAATTACATATCATTTTAATTTTGATTGAGAAAATTTTGGTCTATATATTTGTTTATAGCATGTGATTTGTAAAAGTTAATTAACATGACTAATTAAGTAAGGATAATGTGGTATTTTTATAAGTAAATGCAATCCACCAATAAAGTATACAGAGAAAATAGTAATTAGTATATGAGATAATTTTATAAATTTTAAAAAGTTTAATAAACATGACTACATATGATAGCTCAAAACCTGGTAGTAAGGAAATTGTTGAACAAAATTTAACTAATATTTTACAAATTAAATAATAAGCATGCTTACTAAGTAAGATTTATCTTCAAATATAATAAGGTTTTCAATTTATGTTTTAGTCGACATTCATCATAATATAACTAATATCTTTTTAAATTTTATATGCAATTCTATTCAGAATTATAAAAGTTAACATAAATTCATAAATAGTTTATTGCTATTGCAGAATTTAGAATACTTAAGAGTTTAATTAGTCACAATAAAATTACCATCGAAAAATAAATTGGTTCAAAACTTTTCCAACATAAAATTAGTTGAATTTAAGAAATGCTCACATAATTAAGGTTTTAAATTTACACTACTTTTTTAATATATCTCATATGGGATCTGCATATTATGCTATTTCTGCATTTAACCAATGCGACTAAGTGGGATACAACAAAGCCTTAGTGTAAGGAAATTATTGACCAAAATCTTTAACCAACATATTTATCAAGTTAGATTCATATTTAAATATACATATTTAAATATACAGAAAACTAAAATATGAATTTGAAATAATACCTCAGTTTTCTTATTAAATCTCTTAAGGAATTTTTGTTTTATAGTTTAATATTTGATATTAGAGATTTTATATATATATATATATATATATATAGTATTCAAAGAAAATCATAATAGGTTAATATATTGGTTAGAAAATTTTGAATGTTCCAAATTTTTTCGAATTGCATAAGGCTTATTATTTAAATGTTTACTGTATTTACTGGTTTAATTAATTACAAATTAAGGATCCCGTTCAAAACAATGTTTGGAGATCTTTAGCAATATTAATATGTTTAACATTAGTTTTTATAAGTCTTATTATATTATAAACACAATGCAATGAGATGTCATGAGCTATCATTGCATTTCTCGCCTCATTTATTAAATATTATAGCTCAAGATCCCGACTCAAGCTTGAGTAAGTTAATAAAATATTTTAAAAAGCTACAAAAAGTATAGCAATGCATACCACATTTCAAGAAACAAAAAAGAGATTAACATGTACATCTTATGAAAAAATTATACTTTTGCTAAAACTATAGTTGTTAGTAAGAAAATTTTAATACTTTAATTGTAACAACTTCAAGTAAGTTGTCAAAACTATAGTATTATTAAGTTCTTTTAGTGGTCCAATTTATAACGTTTCAAAATCAAGTCTCTTAGCTTGAAAAGTTAGGTTAAGGGTTCTTTATATTTGGAATCTTAAATGTCATAGTCCATTCTTATCTTCTTCATGAATCAGCAAGTTATTAATATACGAACATAATATCCAGTAGAATATTTTTCCGTCTCATACACAATTAAAATTGCAATTTTTATTAGATATATGGTCATGCAATTATTGGGGAAGATTTGCATTGGTAGTTTCTCTGAAATGTAAGTTTAAAGAATAATGAGTAGATTATATTAACAATGTCGTTGCTAGATTTTTGCGTTCTTTAAGCTTTTACTTTACATCGTCAAGCAGTACTGTAACATGCACAATCTACTCATTGTTCTTTCAACTTACAGTTCAAATGAACTAAAGCCAACATATATGCATATGCAAATATTACGCAAGAATTTGCATTATAAACTAATCAAGATTTTAATAGTCAAAACCAAAGCCTAATACGTAAATATATGTATGTAGCATAGAGTTTAAACGTTGTGCAATTAATTTTCTAGATTTATAAGGTTTTCAGATATCGCGACAATTATACCACGAATTTTTCAACAATAAATCGTAGTAAAGAGTTTGATTTTTTTTTCTTTCAAATCCTTATATATGGGATATAACCAGTTTGGTGGTCGTGAGGTCTTATTAAAACAATATTGACTTATAATTTTTTTATTAAATCTATATATGACAGTATTCATTTTTAACAATGAGTATTATATATATATATATATATATATATATATATATATATATATATATATAGTACATTTAACTCAATTAGAATGTCATTTGTTTCCCTTCTAAATCTAATATGTTTATATATATATATATATATAAACTTTTATATTCATATTAAAGTGTGGTTTGAAAAGTATAATAGTCGTAATAAGTTAGTATATTGATTAGGTTGAGTTCTAAAATGTTTAGAATTAATTCTTAAATTATACAATCCTCATTATTCTTGTAAAATTAATCAAATTTAAAAATAAGGTACCTATCAAAATTCAAATCAATTGTTAGATCATTTTTTTAAGTCTTGTAAGTTGTTTAATCTTAATTGCAATAGAAATTTTTCTTCTAAGTCGAAAGTTTTATTTTCGTTTAAGTGTGTGTGCGTGTGTGTGTGTGTGTGTGTGCGTGCATGTGTGTGTGTGTGTGTGTCTGTGTGTCTGAGTTTTTATATTCATATTAGAGAGTAGTTTTGAAGATACAATAGTTAATATTAAGTCCTAATAAGATAGTATAATGATTAGGTTGAGTTTTAGGATAATTAGAATTAGTTTTGAATTCCATAGAACTTAAAAAAAACCTCATTACTCTGCAAAATTAATTAGACACAAAAATGAGGCTCCTATTAAAATTTAAATTAGTTATTGGATCACATTTTATTTTAAATCTTATAAGTAATTTTTTTTTGAATTTATGAATTTTAATTTTCATATTAGAAAACACTTTTAAGGACATAGTTTTCAAAATGAAGTCTTAATATATTAGTGTATTTATTAGGCAGAATTTTAGAATGATTATAATTAGTTTTTTAAATATTTTTTTCTTTTTATAGATAAGAATTTTTATATTCATATCAGAGAGTAGTTTTGAAGATATAATAGTCAATATTAAGTCCTAATAAGTTAGTATAATGATAAGGTTGAATTTTAGAATGATTAGAATTAGTTATTAAATTTTCAGGATATAATTGTAAAAAAGAAGTCTTAATAGATAAGTATATTGTTTAGGTAGAATTTTAGAATGATTAGAATTAGTTTTTACATTAAATAAGACATGCTAATATAGAGGTTAACTAATCTTAAAATAAGGATTTGATGATGTATCATATAAACAAGCAACAATGCGTCACGCAAAGGAGTTATCAATGTCTTTCTCTCTTCGTTTATTATATATTGTATATTATTGTATATCGTTTACCTATTCGTGGGTGACTCCGTACTTTCTCTAGTATTTGGCTGACTCTTCTTCTTTTGTTGCCTTTGCAATGAAGATGACTACACATTATTTACATGTTCTTTTGTGCTCTAAACATTTGTTTTCTTCTTTTGTTTCCTTTGCCTGTGTTACACTCCAATCCGTCGTGGAATTATTGGTAGACTGTTATAAAACAATTAAGCAATTTTAGTTTTATTGGTTTCTCGTTTACGTTCTAGTGTTCACTTCTCTTCATCTCTCCTAATTTCTACCATTTAATTTCTACCATTTATTCAAGAACGTGTTTAGATGTGTAATTTTAAAATACCCCGTATTTTTAAATTCTTTCATTTTTAAGTTCTTTCATTTACAAATCCCATAATTATAAAAATATTATGTTTGAGATATTTTTTATTATTTTGTGATTTCTTATTTGTCATTTGTAAATTCTTTGTTTGGATGAGTATTAATGCAATCAAGAGTTTTCTTTAAAAAAAACAAAGAAAATGTTAGAAGAATGGGGAGCAGATATTCTAGAAAGCAGTAGGAAGCAAATATCCTAAATAGTAGGCATAAGTTACGTTGTGGTTTTAGAAATTACTTTTTTAAAAGGATTTAACAAATAATAGTTGTTTGAAATGTATATTTGCAGGCTCCAAATTTTTAGTTCATATTCTTCCGAGAATTTTGCAAATTCTTTTTCATTGAATCTAAACAAAAGATCATGTTCAAGGAATTTTTAAATATCTTCCCAAAGTGAAATTCTCAGTTAAAGTATCACATCCAAAAACACTTTAAACGTAACCCAGTTTTTGCCTTTCTGACTCTTATCTCCACTCTTGGCTTCTCTACTTCCTCTCATTTTTTCCTTCTCCTTCTGTTATATATCCATTCTTCACCTGCTATATACCTATTGATGTCTCAAGGAAGTGGGATTGTAGATTATGTAGAGGGGTCATAAAAGATGCAGTATAAGTCAGATGCCAGGTGTTTAGAAGTCGAACACACTGAGGGTGGAGTAAAGGTAGAGAGCAAGGCTTCTCAGACAGGGCCTGAGGAGTGACAGTGCTGCGAGGACTGGGGTTGAGGCAAACACGGTCGACAGTCAACGGTCCAAGCTGAGGTCCAAGAGTCAAGGTCCAACGTCAGGTCATATATGTTTCTCTCTCTGGGATTTCGTAGCTCTGGAATTCTAGAGTGAGAATGTGATTTTTTAGCAAATCAAATTATCTGTCCAAAATGAAGTCCAAAGTCCACTATATAGGCAAAAGTACGCCTGTGACACATCACCAAGGGGACCAAAAAATCTGGTGCTCCCTGGACAATCTGATTGCATAGTCGCCCCTGCCTTCCCATGTAGCTTCGATTTACGTGTCTGAGTAAACTGACCACACAACATCGGCATGATCAGAGAACGCCATTCCTCTAGCCACTGGCCCAAAGCCCTCGAGTCCCACATGGGGCAACAAGAGACACGGATAACCTGAAAGTAGTGGTGGAGGGTTCTTACGCCTGACTATCAGGCGAACTAGGCTTTATGCCCTATGAAGACCTGTTCCCATCTCGAAGTGAACGGAGTCATCCATAGTGTCATACAAGTCCTCTCACGTAGAGATAATGTCTTAAAGAATGAGCATACCCCGCTGCGAAGTGTCCTCATGCCTGAACATTACGAGTAGAGCCCCTGGGAATGCTGCACGCTTTGAATAATTGGTCGAAGTATGTTCCACATCCAAGCTGGAGCGCACATGGTGTGGTGAATAGATGGACCAAGGCCCAGAGCGCGGTAATGTGATAGGGAGTTGGGAGTAGCACGGCGCATGAACGCGACGAATGTGTGCAATGCCTGGGGCATGCTCAATGGTGAGAGCGTGGAGGCACTATGGATGAGTGTTGTGCAAAGCACGTGACACGGAAAAGGCACATGAGCTTGGTGACGGTGTCTCGAAGATGGGCGTCGTGATGGGGGCACGTGACGCTTAAACGGTGACTGCTGTCATGGAGACGGGCATCGTGCATGGGGCACGTGACATGGGAATAGCGCTCGGGCGTCACGATGACTTTTAGCAGAGACGGGGGTCGTGTCGACCCGAACATGCGGTGGGAAAGGTCCTTAAGAACCGTGACGGGTGTCGTGGAGACGGTTATCGTGCCAAGGGAAATGAAGCAGAAACGGCACTCGGGCACAGCAACAGCTTTAGCAGAAACAGCAGTCCGGCGCGGTGAAAAGCGTCACAGAGACAGGCGTCGTACCGAGCGTAAGTCAAGCTAAAATGGCACTGGGGCGCAGCGATGGCTATTACAGAGACAGCGCTCGGGCGCGGCAAAAAGCATCGCGGAGACAGGAGTTGTGCCAAGTGCAAGTGACGTGAAAATGACACTAGGGCGCGACAAGGGCTGTCATGAAGATTGTGTCGTGTCGGGTGCACGTGACATGGGCACAGCGCACGGCGATAATTGTCTGGATGACGATGTCATTTTAGGGCATGTGAAACGGGAATTATGCTCGGGGGTGACAACGGGTGTCACTGAGACGAGTGTCATGCCGAGGACACGTGATGCGAGCACGATGCTTGGGTGCAGCCAGCTGTCGTGGAGATGGGCATCATTGTAGGGACATGTGATGCGTGAATGGTGCTCGGGTGCGGCGACAGGTATAACAGAGATGGCGTGACACGGAGACGTCGCACGTGTGTGGCAACGGGTGTCGCTAAGACGGGTATCGTGTCGGGAGCACGTGACGAAGAAACAACTCTCGGGCATAGCAACATGTGTCGCAGAGATAGTAAAATCCCACATCCGATGTAGGATGATTTGTGATTAGTCTTATAAGACCCAGCCCTTGAACTCATTAGTGCCTAGTCTGATACCTCTTTTGAGGGAGGCATCACCCTATGGTGGGGCCATGGATCGGGTCATTACATATGGTATTAGAGTTGACTCTCAAAAGCTTGCGCTAGGGTATCCAGTCGGGTTGCCAAAAATTGGGATAAACAAAAGAAAGACTGGGTTGTCCCACATCAAGAGGATGGTTATGGTAAGGAAGGGTGAGTCGGGTATATCCCACATCAGATAGGGAAGAAGATTATGGGTCGAGCCTTAGCGAGGATGCTAAGGCATAAGGTGTGGATATTATTATATACCATATTGGATGTGGGATGATTTGTGATTGGCCTTATAAGACCCTGCCCTTGAACTCATAACTACCTACTTGGCTAGCCCTTTTGAGGGAGGCATCACCCTTTGGTAGGACCGTTGATTTGGTCATTACAGATGGTATAAGATTCGACTCTCAAAAGATCGGGCTGGGCTATCCAATGGGGTTGTCAATGGTTAGGGAAACCGAAGGCAAGCCCGGGTACATCCCACATCAAGAGGATGGTTGGGGCAACAAAATGTGAGCCGAGTACCCACATCGGCTAGAGAGGAAGATTTTGGGCTATGTGTGATCGAGCCTTAGCGAGGATGCTAAGGCATAAGGTGAGGAGATTGTGATATCCCATATCGGATGTGAGATGATTTGTGATTATTCATAAATGACCATGCCCTTGAACTAATAAGTGCATATTTGCCTCTCTTTTGAGGGAGGCATCGCCCTGTGGTAGGGTCGTGGATTAGGTCATTACAAATGGTATCAGAGCCGACTCTCTAAAGCTCGGGCTGGGCTATCAAACAGATTGTTGATGGTTGAGGGAAACGAATGCAAGCCAGGTACATCCCACCTCAAGAGGATGGTTGGGGCAACCAAGGGTGAGCCGGGTATATCCCATATCGGCTAGCGAGGAAGATTATGGGCTATGTGTGATCGAGCCTTAGCGAGGACGCTAAGGAATAAGGTGTGAAGATTGTGATATTCCACCTCGGATATGGGATGATTTGTGATTGGGCTTATAAAACCCTGCCCTTGAACTCATAAGTACCTACAAGGCTAGCTCTTTTCAGGGAGACGTCGCCTTGTGATGGTGCCATGGATAGGGTCGTTACAGATGGTATTAAAGCTGACTCTCGAAGGCTTAGGCTGGGCTATCCAATCAGCTGGCTTAATTATGGTTAGGGGAAACAAAGGCAAGCCCGGGTATATCTCACATCAAGAGGATGGTTGGGGCAACGAAGGGTTAGTCAGGTATATCCCACATCAGCTAGAGAGGAAGATTCTAGGCTATATGTGATCGGGCCTTAGCAAGGACACTGAGGCATAAGGTGCGGAGATTGTGATGTCCTACATTGAATGTGGGATGATTTATGATTGGCCTTATAAGACCCTACCCTTGAACTCATAAATGCTTACTTGGCTAGCCCTTTTGAATGAGGCATCACCCTGTGGTGGGGCCATGAATCAGGTCGTTACACATATCCTTCCCTTGTACTTTTAGCGACAAATTTTCCATTAGTAAAATTTCATCGCTAAACAAGTTTTTTTTTTTTTCAATACCCATTCATATTTTTTATAATTCAATTCGCAGTAATAATTTATTCATCCGCAACTAACCCAATTTACCCACTGTTGATCCATCAACAACTATTTGACCATAAATTAGTAATTCATAGACAATAATCTCATGTTTACATCTAATTTAACACAAATTTATACAATATCAAAATATATAGAAAACAATCAATATGCACCTAACTGGGGGGATGAATGCATAAACATAGCAAATCAAAGTCATATGGAACCGATAAGGAAAAGGCTAAAAATTCCAAGAATGGAGGGGAAATATGTAGGAGGGGAAGGGTGGCATGTCTGGCCAATCATCGTCAATAGTGGCATCAGATCCTACTCATCGTCGTCCATGGGGGTGTCAGTCGCGTTATTGAAATCATGTATGGAAGTGTTTCCCTACATTCAAAGAATTTATAATCGTTAGTAAGTGTATATAACATTTAATCAATTAAAGATTGACTTCATAATTGTTAACATATTTGTACATAGCTTGCAGACATGTATTTAGCCACGACATCTGCAACCAAGAAATGTAAGGGTCTACCTCCTCATGCGGGTTCATTGTTTATGTGCGCAATAGAGGGCGAGGATGCTCCCATCATGGCACGTTCAGTCAAGTTAGTGCGGCATAGACACCCTTTCTACATAGATAGCAACATTGCCCCAAAAGCGGCTTACAAAACAAGCAAAACACAATATAACCCCGTCCATGCTTGATCAATTGATAAGCAATGAAGACTTCCAAAATTAAAGACAATTTTATATAAAACTTACATCAACATCTCGAGAAACCCGGGAAACGAACTTCCCCGCGTAATGTTCTTCATCTTTAACCATTCTCTTCTTGTGGGTCCTCCGTATGTCAAACCTCGTCTGCATATAACTCCGGGTGCTCAGCCACAGTATCATGTCGGATAACGTTTCAGGCACAGAACCTTTCGCGTGTGTAGGACCTTGATTTGCTTTGTTTGCCTTCCCACTCCTATTTTTCACCTCCTAAGATGGATCAATCATCCACCTGTCAACCAGCTACACCCATACTGTAGCTGAGATCCTATGAGGAGAAAATTGTTTCCAGTCTTCCATTGGTGCATTCACGAAAGCATCCTCTTTGCATGTTCATGTGTCTTTGTGTACCCACCGCCGGTCATTTCTGGCTATGCCGGCAAAGAAACTAGCTCTCCCTATAGCCTTATGCTCAGGCGTTGCAAACTCGAAGCATTCATGTCATGGAGAAAATAACAAAAATAGTTAATCAATTTTATAGGATACATTTAAGCAGGTATTAACTTTTAAAATAAGTATGTCTGAAACTCCGCCCATAGCCCCTCTCTCCTTTGAATATCCCAGTCCTTCCAGTACAATAACGACTCTGAAAATTAGCCCTTCATAAGACCGCCAATTTCCGTACTTGCTGCATGCTCGACAATGTTGAGAAAAACAACATTAATAAGATGAAATTAATGAACAGGAATGATTTCCATAATCATTAAAAGGATCAAGTACAAGAGTAAGCATTACTTACATGCCCTCCTTAGTAACAATAGCTCTCTGTTTCCTCTGGAAATCCAAGAGCACCCCACGTATGAGCCCACGGCCTCGACGAGGTCTTACAAAATATTAACATTAAGTCGGTTGAAATATAAATTAGAAATTAACAAGCATTTTTTAAATACTAATACTTCCTCCGTCCCTGAAAATTCGATCAATTTGACTTTGCATGCATACTAAGGATTTAGGTTATATATTGTGTATTTTTTTCATTTTACCCTTTAGAGAGAGGGAAAAAGATAGTGGGTCAGGAGAGAGAAAATAGGTTGGTAGAGTGTTAAATGTGGAGAGAGAAATATAATAAAAAAGTGTAAAGTGGTGGGCCAAGAGAGAGAAAATGAGTGGGTAGAGAGTTAAATATGGAGAGAGAAATAGAATTTAAAAAGTATAAAAAGGGTAAATATGTAAAAATACCTACAGAATCTTTCTTAATTTGGAAGTGATCAATTTTTGTGGAACGACCCAAAAAGGAAATATGATCAATTTATGAGGGACGGAGGAACTATTAATTATTCCTGATGTCAAAGCCGCTGATGAAGGAGAAGGATAGGGCGGCTGGGAAGGCTCTAAAATGTTAATATCAATTATACTTGAGTTCAAACCGCTGATGAAGGAGAAGGATGGGGTGGCTAGGAGGGCAGGGGCTGGGGTGTTTAATGTTGTTACTCTGCGTATCGTCACCACCAAGCAATTCACACTATAAGAAAAATTGCCTCTGCCATCGGTTTGAAAATGTTGTCATAGCCCAAATGACCACTGCCATAGCCTATAGCAGCGGTCATATACCACTTATGTATGTCTCGATGCAATAGACATATGGCAGCAGTCAATGGAATTTTAGTAGCAGTGCGCCCATTTGCATATCTTTTCCTCCATCGGTTACTTATGTCTCATATCGCAGCGGCCACAGGTTGTAGCAGTGCCTAATGACCGCCTATGTAGACCTATGGCAGCATTAGGTCGACCATTGATGTAGCTTCTATTTTTTAGAGAAAAAATACTATTAATTCTTGGGTAGGTTTCTTATCACATGTGAAAAGAAATATGTAAAGCAGTTTGATGCCAAGGAAAGTGGGTTCGTACTTACGTGGAGGTGCCACAAAGGCTGCAGTCCAAGTCAGATGCCAAGTATGTTGATGTAGGACACAGCAAGGGTGGAACAAGGGCAGAGACCAAGGGTTTTCCAAACAGAACTTGAGGGTGGCAGTGCTACGAGGGCGATGGCGCGGGATGAATACATGATGACAGTCACAGTCTGATGCTTAGGTCCAGAGTCAAGGTCCTGTATGTTTCTCTCTCTAGGATTCTAGAGTGAGAAAGTGAAAATGTGAGAGTGAAGAAAAAGTCCTTCCAAATGAATTCTCAAGACCTCTATTTATAGAGATTGAGATAATTATGTCATAAACCGACACGTGGCGCTCCCCGGGAGTGACACGTCACCGGGGGGTCCACGGGTGTCGGTGCTCCACGGACTGTCGGATCGCATATTCACCCACCCTGCTCCTCACAGCATCGCTCTGTCTGTCCAGAAATACTGGCTCCCACAACGTCGGTGTGGCCAGAGAACCCCTTGATCTAGCCTCCAATCCAAGCCCTTGCGGAGTCCCACAGGCCTGGCAGCGGTGGGGAAAACCCGACGCCCAACTGCCAGGTGAACTAGGCGCGATGCCCTCCGAAGACCTGATCCCGTCTCGGAGAGACCCATGGTCATAGTCCCTAGGGGTGCCGATGCAAGCCCCTAGTGCCGAAGCACGTAGGCCAGTCACGCAGGCACCCTGACGGAGATAATGTCCCGGAGGAGTTGCATATTCCGCAGGCCGAGGTAGCATCCCGGAAGAGCCGTCTACCTGGCCAGCCAAGGTAGCATCCCGGAGGAGCCATCTACCTGGCCGGCCAAGGTAGCATCCCGGAGGAGCCGTCTACCTTGCAGAAGGGGAGTCTTTGTGCCGGAGCACTTAGAGCTCCCTTGCAAAGATAGTGTCCCGGAGGAATCGCCTATCCCCGCGCGTGAGTCTTTATGCCAGAGCACTTGGAGCGAGTCAAGGTAGCATCCCGGAGGATCCGTCTACCTGACTGGCCGAGGTAGCATCCCGGAGGAGCCGTCTACCTGGCGGAATGGGAGTTGAAGAGCTCCCTGGCAGAGATAGTGTCCCGGAGGAGTCGTCTATCCCCGCAGGATGATGTACACTCCGGAGAGTGGGTTGAAGCATGTTCCATGACCAAGGCAAGGTGCGCATGGTGTGATGAATGAGTGTGGTGCCCGGGGGCATGATGATATGATTGTGGCGCATGGGCGCGATGAAGTAAGTAAGGTGTCAGGGGCACGTCTGTGTTAGTGGCGTGGCGCATGGGCGCGACGGAGTGCGTGAGGTGCTGGGGGCACGTTTGAGTCAATGATGGCGCATGGGCGCGACAAAGTGCTTATGGTGCCGGGGGCACGGTAGTATGACAGAGAGCCTGGAGGCACGGCTGTATCAGCGGCGCGACGCATGGGCACGGCGGAGTGTTAAAGTGCGACGCCCGGACACCGGCGACGGGGTCGCAGAGTTATGTACGGGCAACGGGGGTCGCAGATTTGTGTCGGGACGACGGGGTCGCGGAGTTGTGTCCGGGCGACGGGGGTCGCAGAGTTGTGTCCGGGCGACGGGGTCGCGGAGTTGTGTCCGGGCGACAGGGGTCGCGGAGTTGTGTCCGGGAGACGGGCGAAGTGCGACGGTCAAAGCGTGATAAGGCTTCGTGCGAAAATGAGCTTCTTAGTGACGAAGTAACCTGACGAAAGTGACAAGTGCACGTGACTTGAGCGTGCATGCTTTGACCGGTTGTGAGCGTTGAAAATGATTGTTGCTTGTGCGGACGTGTCATGCAAAATGGGACCACAGTGGGCCTTTGGGTACGACCAGAATAGGTTGGGAACACAGTTTAAACAAGATCTAAGTCATGTAAAATAGCAATTGATACTTGATATTCAACACATGAAAATATATTCACTGAAGTAGTAGTTTACATCACACAAACCCATAGAGTAAATTACAAATTTCTCAACCAAAACAAATCCATGAACCTTTCTTAGAGACTTTACGAGATCCAATGAAGATCATAGCTTCCAAGATAGGGCTTGCAAATCGAATGCCATCAAATGATTTAAAGAGATTTCTGCTAAAAAAAAGGGAATTGATTAACTTTAGACAACAATACAAATTGAAGGCATAGCTAGGAGTCCTCTAATAGTCCTAGATTTTATAAATAGTAGGGGTAGACGGTACTTAACATGGCATATGCACTAGATTAATGGATAGGTATGGAGAAAAATAGAGTACATACCCAGTGCCAGGGAGATCAACTTTGAATTGATTCTTAAAAATAATCAGGGCCAACTTTATCAGCATGTCATATGCCCTTCCCTTCCAAATAAATTCTTCCATAAGTAGTCCTTGAAATAATTTATGAGGTCAAAATTCTGAATTCTTCACACACTTCAATCTCCTTACCTTGATGGGCTCTATATCTTCCTAGCATGGCTTCCACAGTTACTGTCATTGCTGGAATCGTACCCTGAACACAATGCCATAAGCCCATTGCAATTGATATAAGTACCACAAACTCTCAAACTAAGGCTTTCGCCGTAGAGTTACAAGTTAGGAAAATATGGAGTTATTATCCTACTACAAAAGGATAAGATTTTGCTCAAATGGAAAACCAAAAAAAAAATTAATGTGTCAAAAGCACCTCCTCTCGGGTGGTTTTATACCGTATCTACTGTTTCCCCCTTTTTGCTTGGCTTCTTTTTTTTTTAACTACAAGGAACTGTGTTCGAGCCGCTTTCATAAAAAAGCCAAATAGTTATAAGTGACATGACCAAGGAAGACTTACCTTTGTTGGTTCAGTCCTCAAGCTTTACTTCCAATGACTGAACATGAGCTAATTAAAGAAGTATTGAATATAAATATGGTGCATAACCAAAATCAGAAGTGTGAGGCTATGTGAAGAAGCTTATAAAAGAAGGGCTCGTTGCAACTGAAGGCAATAAATGGTTAAACCTGCGTAAACTGGTGAATCGCGCTTTTCGTGCAGAGAGCTTGCAGGTAAAAGAATTGGCGATTGCGATAAATGGTTAAAGCTGCGTAAACTGGTGAATCACGCTTTTCATGCAGAAAGCTAATGGCTGGGGAGGCTGATCAGCGTCCCCAACCATCAGCTCAGATGTACTTCGTTGTCCACCACGATCGCGACTGCGAAATAACCTATTCATAACTGATAGCATAAACTTCATAAAAATATTAAGTAAGTATAAAGATTCTCTACTATGAAATGGATGAATGACTAAGGTAAGATCTTACTACGGATTAATCAAGTACAAGGCGAAAGGGAAAATAAATGTGCACTATTAGAAAATTAAGTGAATATGTTAATTCACCTTTTTCTATAAGTCATACGAGTCAACATTACAAGTCAATCATCTTCATCTTGGGAATCGTCTTCCTCTTCATCTTGAGACTTATCATCCTCTTCATCTTGAGACTTATTATCCTCTTCATCTTGAGACTCATTACCCTCATCATCTTGGAATTCATCCTCTCCATCAACAGAGTCATCCGCATCATCTTCAACAATTCCTACATATTTATCTTCATCGTCTACAATTTCTTCTCCTAGATGACCTGTTGGTTGAAGAAGAAGATCATCCTCCTCGTTATTCACTTGAACAAAAACTAAAACAGATGTTTGGTCAGCTTGATAGCTGTCTACCTCACTGCCATATGCAATTCACAATTTGTGCACTTGATAACTGTAAATCAATGAGATTTTGGACCTTTCAAGATTGACTAGCAAACGCAAATGGTTCATTGATCCTAGTCTTGACTTAATATTGCCATCTACAATCCCTTGTGAACTAACATCATTCCTCTATTGCATATAATATCACACCAGTTACATTTGAACATTACCAAGCAGTTTTGGCTAACGAGATAAGTTAGCTCAACAATCTCATCAAGCTCTCCATAAAAATCTATGCAATTATCATTATAACATTCGTCATTGACCAAGACTTCACTATTTTGGATTTGTTTAGTTCGGTCGTGATCTTTTTTGTTAAACCTAAACTCATTGACGATAAAGCCTCCACAACAAATAGCTTGCTTATAACGGCATTGAGCTAATACTTTCAAGTGAGAGTCAACTGGTTTGCCGACCGATTGACTTATTATAGAAGAAGCGAGAAAGTAAGGACATATCAGCATACTAAATAAATCACATCACTACATAGTACTATGGCGAACCGCATCATAAAATTCCCTGAAAGGAGATTTTTAATGAAGTCGCCACCTTTTCTAATTAAAGAAAAAAAAATTTAAACCTAAAAATGACTCTAAAGTGTCCAAAACGACAACTAGTCTATTGAAAACCAAAACATGGGTACAAGGACTAATTTATGCAACGGGAAGGTGTCAGGTACCCGTTGCGCCCTTTCCATCTCTACTTCAATTTTATTGAATATTAGCCTTAAGAATACATAGCATGCAAAATATGATGAAACTCACCATACGTTAACTTTTATGTTTTTGGCTTGAACTTGACATCGGGGGTCAAATTGCCTATGTATCTGATCGGAATCAGAATCGTCGTAGTTCGACTCTGATCCTATGGGAAGTAATCTAAATTTCGGGCCTAGACGTAGACAAAGAAATTTAAAAGACTCTTTTTATTTATTTAAATTTTTTTCTTGAATAGAAATGCGATTACGAGGATGAAAGACAATCTATATGATTTCCTAAGCTAGAAAAACTATTAAAGATTAACTCTTGAAGTAGCTTGCCTTGAAGACTTGGGAATGTTCTCCGAAGGATCCATGATGCAAAGAATAAAAAGACGTTTGAAAAGTGAATATAAATGGCTAGCATTCTTGAGAAAGATAGCATATCACTTCACGAAGAATTGGTACCCAAGCTCTTAAGAGAAGAAGCTCTCAAAGTTCAAGACCCCAGAAAATGAAGGCCAGTGACTCTTTTTACAGTGCTCACGGTTCTGCGAATCTGATAAGATTGGCTATGCCAATCTGCAACGCTGGAGATAAATCGGAATAAGTAATAAAGTCACAGATTGATCAAAGTCAATTAACCGGCCGGTTAGTCACAAACCTTGGACGGGACGTGACATAATTGGACTAGACTAATATAATTGGACTGGGCTGATGGACTGGACATGCAACTAGACCAGACTTAGACAATTAAACTAGACTAGACTGAACTAATTAATTATGTCACATTACCAGACCTAAAGTCAATAATGCACTCTAATTAATAATAAAGCCCACTAAAAAAAATAGGGTGTCTACAGAGTCCCTAAGTGATGGAGCTCGCTTACAGCGAACATCACCAAAGAAAAAAAGGACAACATATTTTTGTAGTAGTAATACCGAAAAAAGACCACAATACTTAGAACATACTTAAGGACCATAACACATATATGAGGTCGGACCTTTACAGGGTTCCTACGTATCCTTAAAAAGGAATCTGACAAACGTAGTTCGGGATATGGTTCGAAGCTGGGACTAACAGTAACAACGATTGGTCGTCGAATAATATTACTATGCAATCTGAAAAAGTCATGCCTAAAAGCTAGAGCCAACAATGCGTCACCAAGCGATTAGTCGTCTAGGAAGAATAACAAGTCTAATAGCCAGAGTCAACAACGCGTCACTAGGCGGTTGGTCGCCTAGGAGATGAAGATAATACGTCTAGAAGCCAGAGCCAAGAACGCACCACTAAGTGGTTGGTCGTCTAGGTATATAAAGATAATATTTCTAGAAGCTGGAGCCAACAACACGTTACTAAACCGTTGGTTGTCTAGAAGATGAAGATGATACGCTTAGAAGTTAGAGCCAACAACACGTCACTAGGCGGTTGGTCGTCTAGAAAATGAAGATAATATGTCTAGAAGCCGAAGCCAACAATGCGTCACTAGGCAGTTGGTTGTCTAGGCAGCCTAGGCTTGTATCTAAGAGTCGAAGTCAACAACGCGTAAGTGATCGATTGGTCGCTTAAATATAATGAAAGAGGTGATCCTAAGGGCCGAAGCAAACAACGCATCACTAGGGGATTGGTCACTTAGAAAAATAGGTACATGTCAAAGAGCCGGAGCCAACAACTCGTCACTAAGTGGTTGGTCACTTGGACATATAGAAATTTCATGAATATCACTTAAGACCGGAGTCAGCGATTCTATAAAGACAGTTGGTTGGTTAGCAACGAGCATATCAATTTAAATGATATGTAGAAAATATTACTTTACTGAGGACCTCGAAGGCTCAAGTCTGTGAGCATACAGTACATGTGAGAAAGATATCTAGAGCATGCCTAGAATAATTAGAAAATAACCTGAGAAGCATGGACATACCTCCCAAATATCACAGTATCCCATGAAGCTGAGGGACTGCCCTAGGGACACTGCACCCATGGACCGAAACAGATATACCCCCCAACCTCCTCTATGGTCTCTAAAGCCTATAGGCACCATAGCTAGACAGAATCATCTTCATTGCTATAGAGGGTCTCCCCAAAATCGTACCAAAAAAAATCCCCAGACAAACTGGTCAATCATCGCGTCCTTAACCCCCTTTAAATTCATGTTCTCATAATTAGCACAGAGGATACCTAACTGTATTGAACCGCCCTTTTTGTAGGACTGTTCATAGCCGAGCAACCGGGCCATGAGGTCCCGATCTTTATCTAAATCATGGGCCCAGGCTACAGGCCTCCCTCGAACACAAACACCTATAATGTTTGTGAAGTCGAAAAGAGTGATGATCGTCGCCTCCCTGAACGGCATGTGAAAAGTACGGTGCAATCCCACTAGCGCTCGGCTAGACACAAGAGGTGTCTTTTGCTCCGGGTCGAGATGTGTAACCCGTTCAAGAAATGACCAAACCTGTATCGGTTATCCTAGCCTTGATAGGTCTTGGGATTTTCATCCACCGTTACAAGATTAAGGGAGCCCCTCCAGCGCAAGTTCGTATGAAAAGGCTGGAAATTTGAAAAACATGGAACAAAATTCAGGGAACCGTCATGTTCGTGCGTGAAGTGCATGAAAAATCTTATAAGTGGGTCCTACTTTACATGAGCATGGTGTGTATGTGAAGCAAGGTGAAATAGTGTGTGTAGTGAAAAGATATACGAGCATAACTCACCTCATCCACAAATAAATGCTTGCTAAGGTGCATTCCTTGCTCTGGAGTCAGCATGGAGTGATCGTCCGACAGATTTTTTGGACGAAATCGAGAGATCTTCCTGATTTAAGGCCTCCCTCATGGACCCTTTGCATTTAGTTATACTTAGATTGGTTGAATTTATAGGATAGAGGTGTGATTAGGTTAAGATTACACATTCTAGAAGTCTTAGAAGAAAGAAATTTGAGAGAGATTAGGGTTTAATTGGTTTAGAAGTGTTTGGCAAAAACCCTAAAATCTCACACAAAATCGGTCGGTTTTGTTGCTTAAGTTGGTCAACGCGATTGATTGACCTCTCGGTTTCTGACTCTTCGAATTTCAAAATTCCCAAAGCGGCTGACTAACCAACCTATTTTTGTGCCAAAATTGTGCTCCTCGACTTGGAGAAAGGAATACTGGCGAGACTACACTGGCGATAAACAAGGGACTTTCCCAGATAAGAAGGTTGGGCTCTTAGAAATGGTGTACAGGGACAGTTTCAATAGGTTTAGAGAATGCCCAGTAAGCAATTCATTAATTTTAAAAAAACAATTTACTTATACTTGGTCGTTGAATTCTTACTACTTTCTCCCTTTCGTTTCAGGCTTCGCTGTCTCCATGGAAGACAACCGAGGTGTATCCAGAGGAGTTGGCCCGTACCCGATGCAAGATACTATTTGTGGGACCTTTATAAGAGGAGTTCTACCTGGGAGACAGGGTGTTCCCCAGCACCATCGGGACATCAAGGTTCGAATTCTGACTGCCCCTCTCGAGGAAATGTACCATACGACCCTCGCACCTACGAGGCGGTCGTGAGGGAAGACTTGGCTCCTCCTCTGACCTCGAAGTGGCTAAAGAAAGTAGAGAAGAACGGGGCGGCCGGAGAGAAGAAGGAGAAGGACAAAAAGGAAACGGAGTCGGCTGAGGGCATCTCATTCCCTTCATAGAGGGTGTTGGGCTTCCTGAGGGGGAAGACCGAGGAGCAGGAGTCGATCATCTAGCCTGTGAAGGACTCCGAGGTGTTCGGTCTCAAGCAATTGGCTAGGATCCACACGGTAAACTCTAGACTTGAATGAATTATTTTCATTATTATTCGTTCTTGCTAGATTTTAATTCCATGTGTTCTCAAATATAGGTCCCTTGTTTGGTGCTTAAAGATGCTTAGATGATCCATAGCCTCAATTTTATGATGTCTGGCTATTAGGGTCCATTATCCATGTATTTACCCTCAGAGGAGGCTATGGAGATGTCTACTCCTACACCATCTGTGTCGCCTTTGGGAGTTGGATCGAGTGGCTGACACAGCTCCACGGAACCCCTGACCCCTGATACTGCTATTGTTACTCCTAGGGCAACCCCCGTAGTTCCGAAGAGGAAGTGTGTGAAGACTAGGGCAACTACTTGCACTTGGGAGAAAAAGACTAAACCAGAGTTGACCTCATCTAAGGGTAAGGAAGTGGCCACGGGGAATAAGAGAAAAGCTTCAGCCCCTCCACCGCAACAAAGGCGAAAGTTGTCCCAGATTGCCAAGGAAGAAGAGCATGCAGGGTGTGATGAGGAAGAAACAGAGGCCAAGGAATCCGAAGAAGACGCTGAAAATGAGATTGAGCAAGCCGAGGAGGAAGCTGAGGAGTCCAGCTATGAAAAGGAGCCCAACCCCAGGAGATTTCGGAGGAAGCTGATCCTAGATGCTAGAGTTCTTTAGGGACTTATTTTACAGACATTTGATGAAATCAAAATCATATTTTCTATCTTTTGAGTTAGAAACTACGTAGTTAATTCTTGTGTTAACGTGTACTTATACGCTCACACATATGCACATAAAAAAAAAGTAGGATAAGATTGAAATGGCTGAAAGAATTGACATTGAGTTGACTAATTGACATGGACAAGGTTTTGCTTAAAATAAGGTAAACCCTGCCACTTTTTTCTCAGAAACTGATTAATTGGCTGGTTGGTTAATAGCCAAAAATATTTTTTGAGGAGAACCGGCCGGTTGGTTAGTAGCCAAAAATATTTTTTGAGGAGAACCGGCCGGTTGGTCAAAACCCAAATCCATTTTTATGGTAAAACCGGACGATTGAGACAAAATCAATGTTTATAGTAAAACCGGCCAGTTAGTCAGAAGAAATATAAATTCTTAAGAAACCAGACGGTTGATTAGACAGATGGAACATCAACATGCATATCAAACGTGAAAACCAACCAGTATATTCAAAAAACGTCCCATTTTTTCTGTCAAAATTTTCTATTTTGTTTTTAATTTTTGACTATACAACTTAGGGCTCTCTCATTATATATTCAGGACTCGTCCCTTCAGAATGACATTTGACTCTCATTCGCTTCTAAGAACTCCCTTTTCGAAGACGATTCTGCTTTCTTCGAGTCCAACTTCGTGCTTTTGCCCATTCCTTCAATAAGATTGAATTAATCTATCTGATGTGAGATTCAACCTGAAATCCGTCATGAGTCTGAGGAGTGTGGTGGTTCACGAAGATCTCCTTCGTGCAGCTTGCAAGTTCTGGGATGTGGATGATCATATCTTTCATTTCAGTTTAGACGAACTCTACCCTATTTTTGAAGAATTTTCTTCTCTGGTGGATATTCTTGTCAATCTGTAGGTCGTTGTTCAAGTCATCCAAGATGGCTATGCCAAGGCCCTTAAGACCTTACTGAAGATCAAATAAGAGCGTGCCAGATCTTTTATCCATGGTGAAGGTATTCAGCTCTCTCCAGTGATTGAATACTTTTCTACTAAATCGACTGGTCGTGCTCAGCAGTATGCTACTATCCGTGGTCGGATAACTGCCCTAGCGATTGCTTGGTGACAAAATATCTCACTTTTTTGGTCCTGTGATTGCTGACGTGAGGCTAATTGACAACCCTAATCCCATTTGTGGTACCTGAAACTTTGCATGTTATCATCAATGTACATAAGGACCCAGGTGTACCTTTCAGGTGAAGCCCCTTGCTTCTGTACATGTAGTTGTTGGATCACATGAGTCTGATAGCCAAATCTGTTACGGTATATTATAGTCCCAGTTCCATATGTTCATGACCTCTATTCTTTGAAGGTCTTTTAAGCAAAGAAAAATGGACTCACTCTTCTGTATGCGGGAGTCCAAAGATATTTTTTGGTACTGTAAATGTGGAGAAACCACAGACCTACTCTGAGAACCGCTAAATATCATTGTGTTTGTCTCCTAGGGTTACATTTTGCATCATTCTACTTTGATTTCCGTATTCTGAGACAGTTTGGTTATGAGCAGGTAATCCCAAAAGTTTACAGTGATTTTGTAGGGGTGCAAGCCCTTAGCCTTACCGGTATTGATTATGTTGCTCCTTTATTAGCTAATGCTTATATCTGTTGGCTTTGGACCCTTATTCGAAAAAAGGTGCTAGCTTTCAAGAATAAGCTGAGGGCAGAGCTGAACTACGATTTCATAAGTGCTTGTGAGATAAGTTCCTTAGAACAAGCCAATGAAGTAACTCAGGCCGCTATTGGTTTCGGACCAGAGGCACCTGAGTCCCGCAAGTCTTCTTAGAGTATAGTGCAAAGTTTCTGTCGCCCTCAAGCTAAAGGTGAACTCTGCCTTACTTAGATCAGGCGATCTTGCATTGGTTCCTAATGGTTTGAAGAGAAGTTTGATGTTGACGGGAATTCGATATAGTCGCTGCACATGGATGAGCCCCAGCGACACCCTTATTTGCTACTTAAGGAGAAACCATCGAAAAGGACTCTGTCTATCAAAGCTACTCAGGACCGAGGAGCCGATGTGGATGTTTATCTCGATGGTCGGTTTGATTGCAAGGGTAATAAAGGCCAAGATAAAGTGGATCAAAGACCGGCCTTCGAGATAGAATAACCGGACGATGTGATCCCGATGTCTCAAAAGTTGACTTATAAGAAAAGTATGGAAACATGGAAGTCAATCATAAATGATGAAGACAGTCAGGCTTTAAAGAAGATGAAACAAATGCTGATAGATATCCCGTAGGTTGTTAAAAGAACATAGCTTTTTTTAATTTTTTTTGCCCTAATTTTTGCCTAGACCGCCCTTTTCAAGTTTTTGTCTTTGCGGCAATTTTTAATTTTCTAGTATTTCTTGATTTTCATTTTTCGTTGCCTAGCTTTTGCTTAGGCCACTCTTTATAGGGTTTTCGTCCTAGCGAGCATTTTTATATTTCTCAGGAATGTAGTCAGTATCTTAGCCACTAGAATAAAAGACGTTTATTAAAATTTTGACCACACCGGAGGTAACTTTACGGGTTGCCTATGTATCTCCATCTATGTGTTAAATCAATTTGTGTGTACTGGATAATGTTCTTAAGGAGGATCAATCATTCATAGGTCAATTACAAATTTTGCTCAAGCATAGTATTTCTTTAGCTGGTCTAGATTGACTAATTGTGTGATAACTTGATATCATCTAAATCGAATAAGAACGTCGTACCCCCAATCATGTTTTGCTTGATAATATAGGGACCTGACTAGTAAGGGTCAACTTTAATTGAGGTTTCCAAATTTGTCCAATGCTCTCTTTTAACACCAAATCTACTTATGTATGTGTCCCTTCACTCACTTTTTTAAGGCTCGGGCAATCCGCTTCTGGTAACCTTGGATATGATATATTGCTTTCAACCTTTTCTCATCCGCTAGCGCCAACACCTCAAATATGTGTCTCACCCAATCTTCTCGGCTATTTGACTCCCCAACAACACTCTTAGAGAATCAACTTCTAATTTAATTTTACCGGGATTACGATCTCCATGTCGTAGACTAGTGAATATGGGGTAGCTCCGGTCGATGTTCTTACTGATGTTCTATAGCCCCAGAGGGCATAGAGAAGCTTATCCAGCCAACTCCTACAAGAATCTTTCATTTTATTAAGCATGCTCTTGATGTTTTTGTTGGTGGCTTCGACAGGCCCATTGGTCTGTGGGCGGTAATTTGACGATCGATGTAGGATGATATTGTACTCCTCGGCTAGATCTGTGACTTCTGCTTTGAAATGTAACCCATTGTCTGAGATCAACTTTGCGAGTCACTCATCAACAAATAATGTTTGTTCAGATAAACTGGGCCACCTTCCTGGCATTAAGCACGGCATACGAAGCGGTTTTCACCCACTTTATGAAGTAATCTATGGCTAACAATATGATTTCATGTCCGTTACAGGTTTTAGGGCTGATCTTCCCTATCATATATATTCCTCAAACTGAGAACGGGTAGAGAGAGGTCATATTGTATAACTCTCGGGGGGCCGCGAGGGGGGGAGGTGCTGGAGGTTGGCGTATACTTTTTCATATGTGACATATTTTCACAAACTCAACGTAATCTTGCTCCATAATAATCCAATAATATCCTTGTCGGAGGATTTTCTCAGTAACATCTGGCCATTCATATGTGGTCCACACTTTTCAGAATGTATATCCCCTATGATCTGATCTCTCTCTCTCTCTCTCTCTCTCTCTCTCTCTCTCTATCTCTATCTCTATCTCTCTCTCTCTCTCTCTATCTCTCTCGGTTACACACGGCAAGTGTTCTTCATTATAATGTCTCTTATATAATCCTCGGTCACACATGATGAACTGTGCCGCCCATATTCTTAAAGCTATTTGGTCTTTTGGTGAACATCATTCGAGGTATTTTCCGTCTCGGATAAGATTTTCCACGTCAGTATACCAAGGCTCAGTTATTTCGTCTCTTTGATGGGCGCTATCATGAAGTAGTAAGATGGTTGATCCCTCTTCAGATCACAAACGGTTCTACCTCATATCCTTCGGGTATATCAACCATCAATGCAAGGGTGGCTAAGGCATCAGTAAAATTGTTCTTGAGCCGGTATAGATAATGAAATTCCACATCCTCAAACTGGTCTACAATTTTCTCAAAATGGGCATGATATGCTTGTAGATGTTCATCTCTGATCCTTTGCACCCTGGATTTGGTATATAACCAGTGTGGAGTCTCCACATACTATAATCTCTTGACCTTCTAGGTTTTTGGCCATCTCTAAACCAATGATACAAGCTTTGTATTCGGCGGTGTTGTTATTACCGTCGAAAGTCAGCTTGATTGCTCTAAGTGAATGAGCTATGTCTAGTGATATTAACAATATCCCTACTCCAAAGCATTTTGATGTTCACTGCTCCATCGAAGTACAACTGCCACCTCATTTCTGACTCAAGAACGCATACTCCTTTATCTGGGAACTTCGCCTCCCATTGGCTGGTATCATCTGTTGGGCAATCGGCTAACAAATTGGTCATGGCCTTTCCCTTGATCAACTTTTGGGTGATGTATGTGATATCAAATTTTGACAGCAGTAAAAGCCACTCGGCTGTGTACTTAGATGGAACGGGCTTCTAAAACAAGTACTTCATGAGATCCATTCTCGCCAATAATCTGATGGACCTATGCCAAAACATAATGTCATAATGTCTGCATTACCCAAACCAGAGATAGACACGTCTTCTCTAAGCCCGAGTAATTCACATCTCATTGGGTCAGCTTCTTACGGACATAATAAATGTATCTCTCAATCAAAGATTTTTCCAAATGCTAGGCTAACATGGCTCCAACAGCGGTATTAGTCACGGTTAGGTATAACAACAAAGGGCTACCGGGTATCAACGGGCTTAGAACTTGAGGGTTGCTAAGCTACTGCTTAATCTTTTCGAAAGCTTCTTGGCACAAAGAGTTTCATTCTTTGGTCTAATATTTCTTCAATAGTCTAAACACGGGCTTAAAAATCATAGCCAATTGGGATATGAATCAGCTGATGCATTGGATTCTACTTAAGAACCGTCATATCTCCTTCTCTATCTTGGGCGGGGCTATCTCAACTATGGCTTTGATTTTGGCTGAGTCTACCTCTAACCCTCGTTTTCCCACCATAATACCTAGCAACTTCATGGTTGTAACCCCAAACACACACTTCAGCGAGTTTAACCTCACATTGTACACCCTCGACCTCTCAAAGTATTTTCTTAACACTATGCAATGATCCTCTCGCTTACACACACTTCCACCGCTTGATGATCATATCGTTCACATACACTTCCACCTCTTGATCAATCAAGACCTTATTTTCTACTTGATAGATTTGGCATCCGTTAGGATAAGTAGGTGGTGTTCCATGATCGATGGGTCTATATCAGGCATGTTACTGTATGACCAAGCAAATCCCTTCTCTTCAGGTATTGTCGTAGGATTGGACAGCTTGGATAGAAAGGGTGAACTCTCAGGGATCAATGCTGAAGGCTTGAACAATGCGTAGGGGATAGACATTTAGAGCAGAACCATTTTTTATGAGGATTAAAGGAATCCTCTTATCAAGCGCTTACATGGTGATATGGATGTGACTTGATACTGATTTAGGCAAATCTGACTTGGAAAAGATGAGGACATTTTCATAATGTATAGCCCCTAGTATTTGGGACAGGTCTTCAGACTGGGTTTGGATCAAGATCTGAGCTTTACTAAGTAGTTTGATAAGGGCTTGACGGTGGGAGTATGAGGGGGATACCAGTCCCCATATGGAAATGTTGGATTGGGTTTTCTTGAACTATCTTAGGACTTCATCATTGGGAGGGTTTTGAGAAAAAAAAATGGTCAGGTGTGGTTGGCTAGGGTAGTGCCTAATACACTCAGCCTGATCGAATTAGGTGGGAAACATTGGCACTGGGTCGGAACATAAAATCGGCTTCTTTATCGTACTCTTCTTTAATGATGAAGGCCTCGCCTTTCATTAACTCTTCCCATGTAATCACATCACAAAACTGGGATAGAGAATCAGACACTTAACTGACTTCCAAACTGGTTGGCTGGCCAGAAGAATAAAGACGGTCGGATCCATGACTGGTCAGCTATTGTCAATGTAATTAACCATGTGAGGCAATAAGGGTTCTTTTCACACATTCAATCTTACAGGAGGGGCGATTTCGCCTTTGTCAATAAGGTCTTGTATGGCAAGTCGAAGTGCAATTCATCTTTTTATAAAGTGGCCTTTCCCTTTATGATAATCAAAAAATGCTTGTACATCTTATCCTTCTGGTATCACTGCTGGCGTAAGTGTAGGTGGCAACTTAGATATCATCCCCCTCCTTAATAACTACTCGAAGACTTTGGGGAGTGGTATATTCAATGGTGTGAACTTCCTTCTTGGCTCTGTAGTAGCTTCCCATGACACTACTCAGGTGCTTGCACGTTGTTGTCATTATTGGCTATGGCTGGCTTGGGCTGTGTATTAGAACTCCCTGGGTTGGCTCAATACACCCCTCGTTTTGACTCACTAGAGATGGTTCTCTTATTTATGGAATCTTCTGCTTGTATGAGGGATCCCATAAGAGTTTTAATGATGTATGGTAATGGCCAAAGATATAGTCATGGTAGACCGTCCTGATATATTCACTTTTTATCCTTCCGTCGGACAGTTCAACATCTGAGCAGCCTTTTTCCTCTACCTCATAATGAAGGCTGACACTGACTCCTTCGGCTCTTGCTTCATAGTTTTCAAATCCTTTAAGGTGATATCTAGGTCAGTATTGTACAGATATTGCTTTACACACTCTCTAACAACATCTTCTCAAATACGGACTCGGGCTTCATCCAAAGTAAGGAAGCAACGGGAGGCAGCTCTCGTGAGAGTACGGTGGAACAACTGTATCAACTGATTCTGATTCACCCCATGAGGAGCTAGCGCTCGCATGTATATCTTAACAAGAATTTTAAGATTCGTGGTCCCATCAAACTTATCCATCTCCCAACATCTTAAACTTAAGGGACAGTCTATCCTCAGGGTTCATAGTTAGGGCACTAAGGTCTAGAGGGTCATCGGCTCTCCTCATCTTGTGATTTGAGACTCAAGTGCCGCCAACTTGTCCTTTTATTCTAATAAGGCATGGGGTTTCAATTCTTCATCCTCAAACTGATACGGCCAATCAAATTCCAGACCTTTCTTCTTGTCATTTTTCTTCTCCCATCTCCCCTCTTCTTCCGGTTCTCATTTACCTCAACCGTTCGATATTTTTGCTCTATTAAGGTTGTGAAACCATTCTGAAGATCCTTCTAGAGTTCACTGATACTACGGACCAAATATGAGATATGTGGGAATTCCTTGACCATTAGAGTTCGTGAAAGCTTCTCGGATAAGTCCCCATGCCAACCATGTGTTAGCCTTAGCTGTACAGAGAAATTTGTTAAAAATTTAATTACACATACCATGGAGATTGAGCTGGCTGGCTCATACCCTAATAGGGGTAAGGAGATTTTTCTGGTTTTTTGGGTGTTTTTTTGAATTCTAGAAAATGGGGGGTATGACGGTCTAATCGTCCGGTTATTCAAAAGGAAAACCGACCACTTAGTCAGTGGGGTTAGGGTTCGTTTCTAGGTATTTTTTGATTTTTTGAAGGATAAGGTTCTGACTAACCGTCCAGTCATTCAGATGGGTAAACCAGCCAGCTGGTCAGTGGGGTTAGGTTTTGTTTTTTGGGTTATTTTTTGGAGGATGAGGTTCTGATTATCCTTCCAGTCACTTTCTTTTAATTGAATATTGGCCTTAAGAACACAAAGCATGCAAAATAAGATGAAACTCACCCTAAGCTAATTTTTGTGTTTTTGGCTTAAACTTGATATCATGGGTCAAATTGACTACGTACTCGATCTGACTAATTGGAATCAAAACCACCGTAGTTCAACTCTGATCTTACAGTAAGTAATCGACATTTCGAGCCTAGACGTAGACAAAGAAATGTACAAGATTCTTTTTGTTATTTTTTAATAGAAATACAATTACGAGGAGGGAGACAATCTATATAATTTTCTTAGCTAGAAAAACTATTTAACATTACCTCTTGAAATAGCTTGCCTTGAAGACTTGGGAATATTTTTCAAAGGATCCATGATGCAAACAATAAAAAACCTTTTGAAAAGTGAGTTTGAATGGCTAGAATTCTCGAGAGAGATATCGTATCACTTCACGAAGAATATGATACCCAAACTCCAAAGAGAATAAGCTCTCAAAGTTGAAGACCCCTGAAAACAAAGGCCAAGGGCTCTTTTTATAGTGCTCAGGGTCGCAGAATCTGATAAGATTGGCTATCTGCAAGGCTAGAGATAAGTCGGAATAATTGATAAATTCGCAGATTAACAAAAGTCAATTAACCGGCCAGTTCATCCTATAAATTAAAAAATGATTTTTTAGAATTTTGAGGTATAAACTACCCCCTATTTTCAGTAATCATGTGTGTAATATCGCTAGACGACCAATCGCTTCCACATATTGTTGGCTTCAACTTTTAAGGGTGCGCCCTTATGTCTAAAAGACCTGTCGCATTCACACGTTGTTACCTCTGTGTTTTAGATATGAGTTTTCATGTGACTAAACGAACAACCGTAAGCGTTGTTAGCTCCGGCTATTAGTCATGTGTCCAGTATCCCTAGACGACCAACCACTTCCACGAGTTGTTGGCTCTGGCTCCAAATGAAGTTTATTTTCAGTTTTTACTCTCTAGACGACCAACAGTTTTCATGTGTTGTTGGCTCCGGCTTCTAGAGAGTGGGCTTTTTATCTTACGAGCAACTGCTTCCATGTGTTGTTGGCTTCTGCTTCTTATAAAATTCAACAGCCATTTATTGTTTCGATGCTACTCAATGGCCCATTCCTTCCACATGTTCCTGGCTCTGGCTACTAGTGATGTCTCACAATGCTTGGCAACAGCTGAATACCTATTATCATGTTGTTATACCAGGTCCATTTCTAGTTCTCATCAACATTCTGTTGTTTGAGCTACTTTGGTCTTATTCATTTTTCAAGGATACTTAGGATGCCTTACAGAGGTTCAACTTCTCTTCTTGAGTCCTTGCATCAGTCATTTGCCTTGTGGTACGGTCTTTTTTGTGTTTTTTCTACAAAAATGTGTTGTTTTCATGATATCCGCTCATAGGCGAGCTCCTTCACCGAGGGGCTCTGTAGACATTCTTTTCTGAAGGCTTTAATTTATATTTTAGTCAAGTCCAGCCAATTAGTCCAATCATGTCAATGGATTTGTGTTGGGCTTAGCAGTGGACTTAGCCTAGGCCAGAGTATAGTAGCCTAGTGTGCATGTAGACTCTCCATATTTGCATTGTTACATCCATCTTAGAATTACTTGATGTGTGCTTGACTTGGATTTCTTATGCTCGGTAAGAGTTGAATTTGGGTGCACGTGCACAACAATTTACGTTGGTGAATAGTAAGTCGTATATCTTAACGAACTAAATTATTAGCTTTACTCCTTAGAAATGTTTTTAAGTTAATTAACTGTCGATGTATCTGATTTAATTTTGTAAAGTCTTGATCGAAGATAATTATGGATTACTGAACTTTCTTTGAATCTAATATTGCATTAGTATTTCCAGAGTATCTCAGGCTATACTTAATATTTTTTAGTGATTCTAATGTCATGTAAAAATTGACTTCCATAACTTTCTATTGATATAAGGTGGGCCTAAATCGGGCTTCAAAACAAAGCTCCTGAAGTTGGCTTATGTGTACTTATGTCGGACATACACTTTATAGGTATACTTTCCGTTACACCCATTGTTAAAAGCAAGCTATTGTTTAACCGGCAGGCACACTTTCTCAGGCCCGAACAAAAATCTTGGGACCATAGGGATTATTTATTTTGAGGGTATTATGTCCCTTTTGCACCCAATGTCAATTCTATTAGCCTCTAAGGACTCTAAGGCCATAGATTGAGGTCTTAGGGTTACAAAAACATCGTTTTGGCCCTGAATTTGATATTTTTGATGTCTTCTGCAAAGTTATAGCACTTGAAAAACTACACGATTGAGGCTTTTGATTCGTTGATTCGATTATCATATGAGTAACTTAGAGATGTTTGAAGTTCAAGTATGTGTTGTATATATGTGGGAAATTAGGGTTCGGGGTCTGTGGAGGCTAATTTGGAGTGGGAGGCTAATAAGGTTGAAAGATTATCCATTCCTCCTCCAATCCCTTATTTTGGTTTTCAAATAAGATCAATCTTTACCTTTTGCAACCAAGCAATCCAAATTACTGGTAAGTCTTTTCTACTTTTCTCTTAGTCAGAGTAGATTAAATCTCCTCACGCAATCAAATTCTTGTCTCAGAATGATAAAACCAGTTTTTAGTACTCAGTTCGATAAAAGTTGGTGATAAAACTATTTTTCACAAAACCCAGACCATAGTATACGTGGCCTTCCCTATGCTAAAAATAAGTGGTTTTAATCTCAATTAGTCCGATTAGTACGTAAGCCACTCAGTCTCGATGGTTTGGTTCAAACGAAAAATTAGGCTTACTTTCGAGTTTGTTCTTTTTATTTGTATTTTGGATGAAAATCATTAAAAACAAGCGGAAATCTTTTTAGGGAATGATGAGGTCTTTAACTCCTTCTAAGCATATGGCTTAGTCTTCGTATCCAAATTTAGGGTGTCGTCTATTACATTGCCTAATTGGATAATCAGAGTGACTTACATTTTCCTGTTTTTTTATTAATTATTTCTAATTATCCTATCAAATAAGACGGTGACTGGATACTCAAAATTTCAGATTTTTTCGTATGCGTGTAGTCACAACAAACAAGTCATAAAGCTCCATGCCTTCAAATTTTGTTCTCAAATCAAAATGTGGTCCATTCAGCCATATTAAGTTAACATATTTAGGTTGAGGCGTACCAACTTTTAATTTCTGCTTTGCTAGCTTTATTTTAGTTACAAAATCCTCCACAGATGTACATGAAGCTAGATAAAGACGTGCTAATAAAGCTATTGTACCCAAAGTTGGTATCTACACCATCAAACATGAAAAACTTCTTCTAAATATTGCCTTTTATTGAAAGAAAGTGGAGGAATATTAATGTACCGAGCAGTGGCGGAGGGAAGGGGGTGGCAAAGTGGGCACATGCCCACCTCCACCCCTTAGCATGTAGTAGGTTTTGCCCACCTCCATCCTTTGGCATGAAGTAGTTTGTGTACTATGAGTCTTATATTAATGGTTTTGCTAATTTGGTATCCTTCCAAAAATTGATAGATTTAAATAACTTTTTTGAAGTCATGATTTTTTTTCTACGTACGCAAAATTATTCCTATCACATAACAATAAAAAAATCCTAACACTTCAATTTATTTCCCTTTTATTACTATAGATCTATAGTAATACTTCTATTCCTTTGAGGGATGCTTTATTGATTTTAATGTTCAAAATAGAGTATAAGTACCAAAAATAGAATGCGAAATTTATTGCTCACAATAAAATTGTAAGTTTCATCTTTATTAGTTTCAATCGAACACGTTAAGATGCGTTTAAAATCTTGGTATCCGTCTTACACAAAATTTCTGGCTCCGCAACCGGTACCAAGTGAACACAATATCAAACAGAGAATCTACAAAGAACCGTTGCTGGAAACGTTATGGCACCCAAGCCTCAGGGTTGAACAGTAAAATGGGCGACCAGTCGCTCTCGATCTCCACCAAAAGTAGCAAAGACGGTAACTTTATATCTCTTGGGAAAAGGATGATTAGCATTAACTGAATGTGGCTGAAGTTTTGTGTAGGTTGGTCTTCCTGTCTCTGTAAGTCCGGCCTGGGCCAAATTGCTTTTTGATTACGTATACCACTGGCTCCCTCTTAATCATCATGGGTTGGTACCCTTGAGAAGGATGAACACAATGTTGATATTGAGGATAAAGAGCGAGGAAGATATTATCCCAATTTCCCCAAGGCTAATCATGATGGCAAAAACTTTCGGTCATTGTCCGATTTACTTTCCATTGGATTTTTTGAAATCATGGATCATTCTATTTGTCTGACCATTATGTAATGTCTCTTTGTTGACATTAGTTCAGCTCCAAAACGATGAAGACCATTAGCACCACGCAGGTACGTGTGTGAAGTAACCAGGTATATCTGGTGACGAGGAGAGTTCTTCCCTTCATTAACTTTTTTCCTAGTTACCAGCCTAGCCAAAAAGAAAAAACTCAGAATGAAATTCTACCGAGTTTGTGTGCTAAAGTCTGATCGATTCAAGTAATTTGAAAACACAAGTCTTTATCAAATGATCGATAAGAACTTGGAAAGTGAAACTCTTGGGTTCTTTTACCCAAAGCTTTAGGACTTTTTACCTTTTTTTTTTTTATATATCCATTAGAGCAATTTTTATATGACTTCTCGATATGAGAATTGAAACCAGGGACCTTGAGGTTATACTTCAAAACATTTGTCATTTCTTTCCCTCCTTGTAGCTAAAAACTAAAGCTCTAAGAAAGTTTACCAGGCTAATTATCGTAAAAAAAATTAACTATTGTTTGAACTGTAATTTTTATATAACCCGTTGGTACGAGAATTAAATAAACTAGCGTCCTTGAGGGTATATCTCAAGGCCTTAGTCATTTCTTTCTCACACGCTTGGAGTATCTTCATAACTTGATTTATGCTGTATTACATTATTCTACACCTAACTACTCTTAATCTTGAACTACAACTATAGTACAAGTGAAGCACCAAAAAAAGATAATTACCTTCGTAGTATAAACACAACCACACATACTATCACTATTCTTCAACCGTAAAGTCTTCACAAAAGCGTTACACAATATAAACGATTTAATGTATACTTAAACAGCGTTTATATCATAGGATAAAATTATAAATGAAAAATAAACAGGGCCTAAGGATAAAACTTCGAGAGTATTGTCGAATGTTCTTCATCTGCTGGCTTCTATACTCGAGCAAATGATCGAAAACTTGTGGTGCTTTATCCGGTCATGCCATGTGTTTGGAGTTAAGCCTTGCAGTTGAGCTAGATTTTAGACAATCAGACATTCTCAGAACATTTTCAGAGTTTAGGGTGAACAGTTCGCATTGGACCGAAATGATCAGCCCTTTAAACGGAACCGGTCGAAGTAACCTTTTATGCTGTAAAACACAGCGGATAAATAATAAGTGGCTGCAGAAACCATGATGACTACAGTATTTACGATCTGGATGACCTTTTCAATTCTTCGTATCCCCAGCGCGGCTGCAGGCTGTAGACGACATGACAGATTCATTGTCGTTCTTGAATTTCCAGCTTGATGGATGACCTGTCGAAGATGACAGGGTCTACATACAAGGGGGCAACCCTAATCATGTTTGCATTGAGAATAACATCAAGATTGTCCAAGTTCATGGTTCTTAGATTCAGTTGTCCTGACTTTACATCACTTGTCAAGATTGTACAAATTCTGACTCTGGGTACATACGACTTTTACCTTTGTTTAAATATTCTTCCCTAAAATATCGATTCATTTAACGCTACTACACGTGTATTAAAGATTTATGTTATATATTACGTGTCTTTCTCATTTTATCTTTTAGATAAGAGAAGAAAGTGGGTCATGAGATAAAAAATTAGTGTGGGGAGAGAAATAGAATAAAAAAGTATAAAGTGATGGGCCAAGAGAGAGAAAATGAGTTGGTAGAAAATTAAATATGGTGAAAAAAATAGAATAAAAAAATATAAAAATTGTAAGTATGTAAAAATACCTATAGAATCTTTTCAAATTTAGAAGTGATCACTTTTTGTGGGATGACCCAAAAAAGAAATATGATCATTTTTTTAGGGACGGAAGGAGTATTATTTATTTAGGCTCATACCACTAAAAATATCATTTTTTACGTGTTATACCGGTCGGTACAAGTTTGGAAATGCTTCCTTAAATAAGCCAACAATCATAATGCGTATTGTGTAGTAAAATAAGCGATGGTTGAGCCTTTTTTTTTTGTTGTTTTTTTTTTTTTTTTGGTTGGTGCTTTCTGTTAGCGTTTCATCATGTTATCTTCACTTTTTGTACTACTACTTTATCTACATGATTCTAGAAAATAAAATCTGGCAAAAGCAAATCAAATAGTTCCATTAGCCATTATTAGATTGTCAATTAATAAGACTAGTCCTCTTTTCTTTTTCTCGGCAATTCCACGGAAAGTTAACACTGGAGGGGGGAAAAGGACGATTGTTAGTGTCATCAAATTAAATGCTTGTTGCACGCTCTTTGGAGGTGAAGAGGTTGGGGGGGGGGGGGGGGGGGAGAGAGAGAGAGGGGCATAACTTGAAGGATTACTATCTCCAATAAGGTCTCATAGTTGTTGCTTCGGAGAAAGGTCCTCACTGACTAATAACATGAGAGGCTGATCGAAAAGATTATTCCTAAGGGTCCAATTTGACAATACGTTTCTTTGTCAAAACCGGTTGAGTGTTGCTTGTGGAAACGATTGATTGTTGCTCAGTCCTATAAGGCAGACCCGTAATCCCATCTAACGACTTGTAATTGATACTTATGAGATAATGATACATATGAAATAATTGTATAGTTTTGTCAATACAAGATAAGGATGGAAAAAAATGACAGAGTTTATCTTTAAAGAGTTCATGATGGGTTCGAACATTACAATAGAGTGCTATAAAAGAAAAGTTAGGTCCCTAACCAGTAACTCCTTGAAAATCCTTCTGATCAGATCAGAGACCTAGTTCACGACCACCATGGCCGGCTCATAGGTGTTAGATAAGATAACGTATTGAAATATGTCAATTTCATGTCTTATATTGTCATAAGTTTAGAATATTAGGACTCTTCCTCTTCCTCTACCCTTCACCTTTTCTATCAATAATATATAGGCATTATTTCAATCATCTGATACAGTGAAGTCGCCCCACACACCTATAGTATGATTTACTCCCTCTTTGAAATAAACGTCACATTTTTTGTAACTAGATGTCTAGTTTTTGGCAATAATGTATAGCGAATGCTTACATTTAAGACTTAAGAGGCTTAACAACCTCTATTATAAACGAATCTAGACCTTAAATAATTTTTTTAATTTTGTGTTATTCATAATGTTAAAACTGATGATATACTGTACATTTTGAAAATGACATTAACCAGCCTATGGTACCCTTTCTGTTAAGATCTTGTATATTATGAAAATATCAGCCACGCCGCCATGCTGCGTTCTACATTTTTCTTTTTTCCTTTTCACGGTAAACGTACATGTAAACAAGTTTTAAAAACTAAACTAAATAAGGCTAAATTACTCATCCTAGCGATCGGTTTAGTGCTAATGATTAATAGCTTACCCATTTCACGACGCATGTTAGGGGACATCCACAACGTGTCACCTTTTGTTTCAACAAACTACTCTGCTCATTGTTTAGACTTATTTTTTAATTGTCATTGCCACGTTGCTTTTTACAGGGTTGAGATATTAATCATTACTTTACAAAAAGTAGAAAAAAGGTTAATTTGGACAGACTTCTCTCTCTCTCTCTCTCTCTCTCTCTCTCTCTATAGACACACACACCCATACATACAAATATGGCATGTCGTAAGGTTCTATCCAACCAGCATGAAGTATTGTGCATTAAAAATTTACAAGGTCACCACATACATCTGAGCCCCGATTTCCGCACCTATGTCGAGGCCGAAGCGCATAGAGAACTCGCGTGTAGACCACTTCTCATCTATTGATACGCACTCTTATAATTTTACTAGTCTTCAGAGCACACATGATGTGTTTGCAATGAAAAGATAAAAATAATTTTTCAGATTAATGAAGTTATTTTGCAAAAACTAAAAGCGATTAAAGATCAAAAGAAATTTAGAGGGGAAGTTGTGAATTTTTTTTTTTAAAAAAAAAAAAGTAGAACAGATTGTTAGGGAGGATAACAAGAGCATCATTCATGTGGGTTTGTTAAAAATGAACAGAGAGAGAAGAGACACAAAGGTAGGTAGTAGGGCTAAAATATTGAAAACATTAGATTTTAACTGTTATCTAGTTCTTTTAGGAATGGAAACTAATAATTTCAAGAATGAATAGAAGGGTATAATACGAAGGCCGAAAAAGGTTTCACCATAAATTATTCTCCCTTACTAGGTTAATAAATATACATTTTTAATTATAATTCTAGTCGTGTAATCAGATAGTATTACAAGTCGATCAACTTCTGCATGTTGTGCTTAAGTTAGTTTTACAGTTGAGTTAGAAACAAATCTGCTGATAAATTTTGCAGTACCCCCCCCCCCCCCTCTCTCTCTCTTATATTGGATTCTAGTACGTATAAGTAATTCCATAACCACGGGTTTACCTGAAAAGAAAGTACCTGAAAAGAAAGCATTATCTTTTTCTTCTTTTGACCCCATGGGGATGAGCTTCCAACGGAAGTTAAAGACAAAAGTCGAGCTAATTTGCATGGATGTTACGTCAACGATTACAAAACCATCCTCAGTACGATGTATCCAACCCTACTTTCTACAACACGCTTTGTTGTTGGTCCGTTTACGCGTCCCTTTGGACCAGGACCCAGCTCTTAACGGTGAAGTCATTTCGTCACTCACAGCCCTACCCATTAATTCTTCACGTAAATTAGTAAAAGGTCCCTACCACTATACTTGATTCTTAAAAGGTCTTTAAACTTTTACTTGCTTCGCTTATACCCTTTCCTTACATTTTTGCTTTTAACTCGGTCCCTAAAGTTAGAAGATCACTGTAAAAATGTCTTTCTTTAATTACCTTAGTCATGTAGTTTTTGGGAGTAAATAAGAGTATCCGGGTGTACCATGAAAGGTAGGCTATTTAACAGTAGACCTTTGAGTTTGAGGTCACACGCTGCAATGAATTGGGGAGGGGTAGGTTCAGGCCTGAGACGTCAGAAGTGGTACTAAATATTAACTCCCCTTAAATTGCCATTATTCCTAAAGCTGCGTCGTAATGCGTGGTGAGTCTAGAGATGTCAAATGGGCCGGGCGGCCCGCGGGCTGGCCCGGCCCGGCCCGTTTTTGGGCCCGGACTGGCCCTAACCCCTAGGGCTTGGGCCAGGGCCAGGCCGAATTTTTTGAGAAACAGGCCCGGCCCGGCCCTAAAACGGCCCCTTTTTGGCCCGGCCCTAACATGGCCCGGCCCGGCCCCCTTTTGGCCCGAAAACTGGCCCCCTTTTGGCCCTATTTCTGGCCCTTTTTTGGCCCTACACACAGGCCCTCTTTTGACCCTAAGGTTGGCCCTATTTCTGGCCCTTTTTTGGCCCTACACACATGCCCTCTTTTGGCCCAATATTATTATATACACACACATTATTATATATAAGTGTGCGTGTCCAACGATGATCAAATGAGTATTAAATCTTAACATTAATTATGATGATCGTTCTTCTTTGTTGCAATAATCAAATGCCATGCAAACATTTGCGAAAATTTAAATAGCTACTGTATTAAGCAATTCGATAGATGTAATTGTCATTTTCTATTTACCAAACTTTCGAAAAATGCTACTTATAAATTATAATGTTAGTAGGCCAAAAAAGACTTGTCAATATTACACCAAATTAACACGTATCAATCTCAACCAATTAATTTGATGTATTCTTGTTGGCCATTGACACAAATAAATAACAAGAAGTTGGGAAACAAAAAAAAAAAAAAAATTTGGGCCTGGGCCCGGCCCTAAATATTGGGCCTAGGTCCTGGGCTTGGACTGGGCCCAAGTATACCAGTTTCAGGCCCGGCCCGGTTTTCACTCCTTCAGGCCCGGCCCGATTTCGTTGGAGGCCCTCTGGGCCCGGGCTGGGCCGGCCCAAGCCCGGCCCATTGACACCTCTAGGTGACAGCGGGAGATGTAAAATCCTTTTTTTTTTAAATATAAAAAATATATACCAAAATAAATTTTAAGACCGAGAATATACATGGAGTAAATAAAAACTATATGACAAACAAAATGGATGACATCCCCGTCCAAGCGAGCAACAACAAAAAATTAAAGAAATTAACCGGCTAATACAACAAGATAAATACCAAAGAATTCAGTGCAAACTCAAAAAAGCCAACTTCTAGACGCCTTTGTGAGAGGCGAAAATTGCGATCACTCTCTCCTCCTCACAAACTCTCTCCTCAGTCTACCTCTGTCACCACCGCCAGTTTTCTGGCATGTGGTGATGTGGTATAATAGGTTGGCCTTGTTTAGTTAGGGTTTTCTGCGGGATCTTGGTAGAGATGGGGAGCTGGACGGCCTCGTTACGATAGTGTTTAATCGGTCCGGTTGATTTTCACTCTCCGGCGCCAGAGTTTGGTTAGAGTTGAGCAGGGTCTATGTTGTCAGGCTCTCTGGGTAATCCTCGATTGGATTGTGGGTGGTTTAGGGTGTAGGTTTTTTTGCCGTCGGGGTTGGTTTGTGGGTGTTGCCGTGGGTTGTAGTTGGACAGTGAGTCTAGGGCAAGGCTTTTCTGCTAGGCCTTTCTGTTTCCCCCTCCCCCTTGCCCTAGAAAGGTTGGTTGGGTTTGATAGCAGGTTGTTAGTAGTAATTTTAGGTGGTTTTGCTCTAAATTCCTTCGATAAGGGGCCTAGGTGATTGAAGGTAGTTTCCTCCGATTGAAGATGGTATAGTTTGGTACTACTCCCGGATGAAGATGGTGTGGTCTGGTTATTCCAATGGTGGTTGATAGGCGGTTGTGAAGGGCTTCTAGGGTTCTCAGGGGACAGACAGCGGTGAGATGGGCAGAAAAAGGTGGGTTTCCGGCGCCGGAATGGATACATAGAGATTTGAGGCACAGTTGCGATGAAGGTGACACGTGTCTGGAACTTGGCTAGTGGCTGCCATGTGCCGGTGTTTTCTAAGTGATTATTATTTTCTTGGTCTTATCCTAATAGATAGATATTATCCTGTAGTTATACCGTAATTATTTTTTGGTTCTTGTAGGTAGTTATTGTGGTTGCTCTCTTTGACGAGGTTGTCATCCATTTTATGTTTTTTTTTTATTTTTATCTGCTTTATATATTCGGTCTTAAAAAAGATCATCATATTTATTTTTAGTCACTCTAAAAAAAAAACAAGATAAATACCACTTACCAACTAGATAATTCTAAACTAAGAACGGGATAATTACTAAGGAAACACCCGATCAAAATACACCAACAAGCTGCCAGCCACAAGCCCACGTGTCCACGCCGCTGCCAAGTGTCCTCGGTCACCGTGAACCATTCCGGCGCCGGAAAACCCGCCTTCTCCGGCCATCCCTCCGCTGTCGATCCCTAGCGAACACCAAATCAAAAGCAAACTGAGCCCCTCTAACCCATCAAGTCACCGGATCTAATTACCCTCGGTAACCCTTCATAACCACCGACTCCTCATCCGAAGCTCCGATTGAGACCAGCAGAAACATCAACCTGCACCAACAGCAATCCGTGGCCCCCCACAACCTGCTGCAATCGGAAGAAAAAACCCACTGTAAGACGGAAACCAAAGTGACCCAGTAGCGACCAAAAAACCCACTGTAAGACGGAATGTCCATCTCACCTTACCACAAAAATCCCACACGAAAACCTAGCTAAACATCGAGCTAAGCTACCACATCACCACATGCCGGGAAGCCCGGCGGTGGTGACGGAAACAGAAATGGGTGAAGAGAGAAAGAGTTTTATGGGAGGAGGGGAATTCTCTCTTTTTGCCGCTCTCAGAGAGAGAGAGAGCGTTCCTCTACAGGAGCAGGAGGTAACTTGGGTAAGCCCAGTTTTTGTTTTTTCTTTTTTTTGGACCTGTAAATATTTGTATTCATCTCCCACCAACGGGCAATAGCCAATGGGCAATGGGCAATGTGGGCAAGGCCACCAACCTCGCCAACACCATCATACAGCACAGCGTCGTCAAATTACACCAGGAAATCTACAGGTTCATCCAAAAAGAAAGCATTATCTTTTTCTTCTTTTGACTCCATGGGGATGTGCTTCAAACGGAAGTTAAAGACAAAAGTCGAGCTGATTTGTGTGGATGTTACGTTAGCAATTACAAAAACATCCTCGGTACGATGTATCCAACCTTACTTTTGACAACACGCTTTGTGGTTGGTTCGCTTACGTGTCTCTTTGGACCAGGACCCGGCTCTTAACGTACGGTGAAGTCCCTCCCCCCATTCATTCTCCGCGTAAATTACTTAAAGCTCCCTTTACCTCTGTACTTGATTCTTAAAAGGTCTTTAAACTTTTACTTGCTTTGGTTAGATCCTTTCCTAACATTTTTTGCTTTTACCTCGGTACCTAAAATTAGAAGATCACCGCAAAATGTTTTTCTTAAGTTTTTTTTTCTTTTCGAGAAATATCAGGAATATCTATCAGGATAAATTTTGAAATCAAAGTATAAACAACAAACAAAATGGATGGCATTCTCTTCCAAGTGAGCAACCAAAGAAAAAACAAGATAAAAAACTAGGAAAATTAACCGGCTAATACAACAAGATAAATACTACCTACCAACTAGATAATTCTAAACTAAAAATAGGAAGATTACTAAGGAAAACACCGAATTAAAATGCACTAACTAGTTGCCAGATCTGCAAGATATTCTAGTTTGATCACGATCTGCAACAACGGATTGTCCATCTCACTTTACCACCAAAATCCCACACAAAAACCTAGCTAAACATCAAGCTAAGCTACCACACGCCGAGAAGCTCGACAATAGTGATGGAAACAGAAATTGAATGAAGAGAGAAAAAGTTATATGGGAGGAGGGAGATTCTCTGTTTTTGCCGCTCTCAGAGAGAGAGCATTCCTCTAAAGGAGGTAACCGAGTTAAGCCTAGGGCCTTTTTTTTTTTGGGTGCACCTATAAATATTTGTATTCATCTCCCACCAATGGCTAAGGCCGCCGGCCTCGCCAAAACCATCATACAACGAGGTCAAATTACACTGAGAAATCTAATTTTGCCTATAGCCGAAGAAGATCTTCTAGTTTTGTCAATTTAGTAAAATGGGTCATAATCTTTATGAACATAAGGACCGAATCAAAAGTTATAGTTTAGATGGTGGATCATAATGAAACAAGCCAAATTTTAAGGACTTTTTAAGAATTATACCCAACAGAGGAGAGAAATTCTTTGTAATATACTAACCCCACCTCGCATTCCCAACAACTCACACATATCCCCACACCCCCACCCCTTTCTCTCTGAGCTATAATGCTTGAGGAAACAGTGGTGAAAAATGATGGTGTATGGACTGGATCAACGGCTGTCACACCATGGGAAAGGAAGTGATCAAAGAGCGCTCAAAGGTTTGATGTGCAAGTATTTTAGCTTGACAGCTCTAACAATGATGGTGATCTTGACGGTGTCTCTCTCGGTGTTGCCGCTGGTTCTGCCGCCGCTTCCTCCGCCGCCCTACATGCTTCTCTTCGTCCCCGTCCTGATCATGGCTTTGCTAGTGTTCTTGGCCTTCTCTCCTTCTAAAGCACCCAATGTCCCAGTTACTTGTGTCTGAAGCAAGCTCAAGATGCAAATGAGGGATGCCATCGGTTTTATGATCATGAAGTTTGTTCAATACAAGTCTGATCTTGCAAGTAATCAGTTTTCCTGTATATGTTCTACGAACGCGTTCATTATGCCAATAGTCTCACGACTGATATGAAACTTGTGAAATTTTGGGTGCAGATTCTGCTTCTGTGAAGGTCTCTCTTCCAATTGCTAGCAATCTTGTGCGTTAAATCTTTGTTCCTTTCTGCTCAGTTCTTAGCATTTAAAGTGAAAACATATTTTATGAGTTGTTTAATTCTCAGTATAGCGGTATACCATGAGGAAATATAGGCTTGACCTAGGTAAGAATTGTCCATGTCGTATGCGTATGGGTATTCGATTTGTCCCGAAGAAAATCGAACCATTTAGAGAAGATTTCTTTCTTCAAACAGAAAGAAGATGGCCAAAGAACTTGGACCATAAGAAGGAATATCATTTAATCGTATAAACGTAGTACAATACCAAACTTTTCTACAAAGATATTTAGGTGTCAAACCTTTAACGAGTCTTCATTTGGACCCACATTGTAGCTTGCTTTAGCTGTCTTGTCATGCTACGAAAGGCTACGAGCTCGTAGAATTTCAGTACCTGGTTTCATCATTATGGAGTCTGTAATTCGAGATCCTTCATTTAGGGCTTGATGTGAACTTCACATACAGGAGATGTTAAACACTAGTATACACGTTACAGTATACAACTATTCGGTAGTAGGTATTACAGATGCATGTTCGATGCATCTTTAACAGTCTATACTGGAGGAGGTGGTGTTGAGTTGAAGGACGGAGGAAGCGAGGAGAAATATGGAACCGTGAGTAGTTTCTCTTTTGGTTATTAATGGCAACTAGTTGCAGACACGTGGGTGTGCATAGTTTACTAGTAGGGTAAACTACTTGTTGTTTTCTGGACAAAGAAAAGAAGGGTGATTGCTGTGGGCTACGGGTTCATCTGTATTTAGACTAATACCTCGGATTCAGCAGTCTTTTAATGGTTCTTTTAAGGGGCAGCTAGGTAGCTAGCCGCCAAAGGTATTGTCCATAGGTTGCACAGCTGTTTTCTTAATTTTGTAAACATGGTGGGTTAATGGATGGTTCACGTACACCAGGTTCCAACTGTACGGCCGGTTTACACACATGGTTCCACTTGTTGGACCATTGGAATCCATGTATTGATGGAGTTCCTCGCACTACGTATCGACCCATTCATCCTGAACTTTTACATATGCTATGAGTGGCTCAATGCGCAAGTGGAAAGGCGTGCTGTCTTAAAATAATAGTTGATGTCAAGCCGTGGATTTTTCCTGTACGGCGAAGTCACACCTGCTAAGTGCACGAATCTAGGACAGAACGACGATAAAGATCAAGGTTTTAGAGTGACAGTGCAAAGGTGAGGGCGAGGGAGAGGCGAATATGGTATGACAGACAGTAGTCCAACTGAGGACCAGATGTTAGGGTCTAGAGCTAGGATATTCATTGTCATAATCCCATTGCAAAGAGCTTTCTATTTCTAGAATCTTTAATTTTGAAATTCTAAAATGAGAAAGTGAAAAAGAATTGTCCAAAATGAGTTGCTACTGAGTAACACCATTCATAGGTAAATATATGTTATTTCGTCAAGCGACACTTGACGCTCCCTGGGAGTGACATCTCACCGAAGGTGCCACAAATGTCAGTGCTCCAAGGACTACCGGATCACATATTCGCACAGTCTATGCTGCACAGCTTCACTTTGTCTGTGTGGGAAGACTGATTCACACAGTACCAGTGTAGTCAGAGAATGCCTTTGATCTAACCATCAGTCCAAAGTCCTTATTAAGTCCCACGCGGGAGGAGGAGGGAGGGGGTTTAAGAGGCACGGAGAACTTAATAGTGATGGGGGAAGCCCCGACGCTCAACTGTTTGGCGGACTAAGTGCGATTCACTCTGGAGTAACTCAGGTGTACGTTATGATTCTAGGCGCATTGATGATCACCAGTAACGTGAGTACGACGACGTCACAGTTCATGCGTACCTAATGTCACATGAGTCACCCAGGCGGAGATAGTGTCTCGAAGAATGAACATATCACGCTGCAAATGATCCTCATGTCGAAGCACTACGAGGGGAACCCCTCGGAATTCTACTAGCTCTAGAGAGCTAGCGAAACTGAGCATGTTCCACGTCCAAGCATGGAGCGCTTGGTGTGGTGAGTTGGTCCCGAGGTTTTTAAATTCACCAGTGAGATAAACACGAAACACATAAAGGACCATTATTAGGGCCATCATACTTGCCGACCATCGATGAACTGATCGAACTAATTAACCAACCAAAATTAGCTTCAGTCCTTATGTGTTAAATAGAAGCAAAAGCATCAGTAACGATTAGACGATAGTAAAATTGTCATAGCAAAGCATGTAGCCACTAGAGATGGACCAAAGCCCAGGGCATGGTAGTGTGACGGAGTGCCGGCGGCGCGATTATACATGGGAGCGGTGGGATATGTGTGGTGTCGTTGCAGCACTCGGTCACGATTACAGATGTCACGGAGCAAGAAGCTCCTGAAGAAGAGGAGAGACCAAGGATGGGAAGTAAGGAGCCCCCAATGAGAAGAGAGACCAAGGATGGAGAGTAAAGGGCCTTCAAGGAGAGGAAAGGCCAAAGATGTGTAGGAGCTAGCTAGCTAGCCCCCCAAGTGGATGAGAGCCAAGGGGCAAGGAGAAGGAGTCCCCCAAGGGGGAGATCTGGCCGACATCCCCATCCATGAGAGAGGCTTGGGCCGTCCCTCATAAGTCCTTTGGCCGACCCCCGTGACGGACTGCGCTCTGTCGTCGAATTCCTTGGTAAAGCGAGGAAACGCGCCGAAGCCAAAACTTGAGAATTTTAGGGAGAAAAAAGTGTGGCACATGACTTAGAACGGTCGCTTTTGGTTTGATCAGATTGCTAGCGTTAAACTTGACCGTTTAATACTTGATGACTTGTCGTAAAAGTGGGTCCCAAGGAGAAGTTGAAAGGGGTGGTCAAGACGGGCTAGCCACAATACTCTCTTTTGAAATATCAACTTAATGCTCTTTGAAGATAATAGTCAATGCTTGTTTTTCATACTTCCCTTGTAGGCTGTAGCTAAGGCTTGTGGCTCACTTTTATCCAACGTCGTGAGACGAAAACCCGTGTTTCTTATAACAAACAAAGGATAGAATGGAAAAGGTCTATTAATATGCATGTAGTACATTTTTACAACGATTACTTTGAGAGGGAAGAAAACTACATTCCAAACCTTTATTTTGAAAGAGAGGGACTACAACATCTATGCTGTGACTGGAGTTGAACTGTTTCAACTTGCGTTTAATGTATGAAGCGAGGCACATGTTGCGATGTGGTATCCATGTTATTATCATCTCCCTTTGGCACTGTAATAAGTTCACTGCAACCTGACAAACTCAAGGTATATCCAGGAATGATCCAAAGTAATGGGATTCCCTCGCCATCGTAGCCTTTCCAAGGACCAGATTTGTACGTTGAATCACACCTCCTTGGGTTGGGAGTTTTGTTTTGGAAGCTTTTTCGGATATATACCTATAAAACCGGTGTACGGAATTATTTCCCCTGGCTTACGTGCACATGCAGAGCCAAGATATTGTCCCAATTCAAACAGGGGTGACAATACAATTTTCTTGAAGGCATCCATATAAAATTTTGGACAGACGGCCATTAGTTAATCTTGGGTCCTGCGGAGGATTAATGGTGACAGATTTTCCGGCAATCGTGGTAGTTCGGGGACGGAGTAACATGGTTCGATTCTTATCAGGGTGGGTCTCAAAAATTTTATTTTTACTGTAGGTATTTATGTAATTTATACTCTGTACGCGAGTTTTTCCTACTTCTTGTAACGGGTCTTTTTGTCAATGATACTTTAAAAAGCAGGGAAAAAAGTAGGGAAGAGGTGATATGAGGAGATCGAGCACGTCTCATCATTTAACTCTATGTCTTTCTATGAATCTATTTTGTTATGGAAGTGTAAATGACTTTTTGGAAATGGTAACAGGGCTCCATGTAACATGATGCCAACTTTTAACAGCAGCATAATGACTTTCATTTATAGGTTCAAGTAATCACCATGGTAATGGAGCCCTTTCATCAAGTTGGAACTATGTAGAGTTGTCAAACCTCCGGTGGGCCCTGGGTCGGACTGGCCCGCAAAATGAATAGTGCAGGCCTGGCTACAATGGCAAAGGGCCCAGAAAAAGTTCGGCCCGACCCGTCGTTTTAAGGTTCAGCCTGGTCCAGCCCCCGGATTGAATCCTCTGCTTATGTAAAGTCAGCCTTTTACTATCTTGACTCAGTAAGCCGGTCAAGCCAACTTTCCGCTTCCAAGTCCTAACCCGGCTCTCATAATCTGACAAAATTCACAATGTAGAAATTTCTCCCCCTTCTCTCCCCCTCCTCCCCCCCCCCCGACCACCATATTTAAAATGATCTTTTTACCCTTCCAACGGCTTTTATCACAGCCACATTTTGCGAAAATGACCTTTTCACGCGTTAATTACAATTCATAACTCTCTTATCAACAAGCTTTCTTGTACATTCTTATTTGTTACTTATTTGCTTCTCAAGCTTTCTCAATTTGTTACTAAGCTTCTCAATTTTTCAACTATAACTTTCTCGATCTATTAGTTGCAGCTTTTACGTATTAGTGTTATTCTTTGATTATATAACTTGTCTTAACAGTTTTGTGTTCTTTTTTCGCTTTTGAAAACTTAAAGAGTATGTCTAGTTTAAAACCATCAAAATCACGTAACAAAAAACGCCCACCTCCACAAGCACCACCACGTCAAGAGCAATCATCAGTCGGTATAAACACTCAAGACTTCTTGGCTTTTGACCAAAAACATTTCTAATTTTGTATATACCCTTGCACAAGATCAACAACACTTTTGTCAGCCGTTACAACAACAGACTATAATCGCTACATGCTAACTAAGTTCCCATAAGGCTTGTCAAGTCTCAATGAATGGGAGGTAGTTGGATACATGGTTGATTTTTTGCAAGTTTTTTTTTTTTAGTAATGTTCTATTGTTTAGTACTTACCTATCATACATCCTCTTTTGTTATACTAGAAACACTTAAAATTGCTAGAGTTCTAGAACGGTGAGAAATTTGGAGATGTTTTGCAAGAATTGCAACTGTATTTGGTGTCACCGCTACTCTTAATAACAGTTTTCAAATTTTATGGTGGACAAAATGCAATAGAACGAGCATAAAAGAAAACAGTGCATGGGTCAGTTGTGTCAAGCGAACTTTCAAGTCTGATAGTTTCGTCATTTATACAAATGTATTACTATTATCGAAGTTCTTTTCACATATGTGCTACATTATCGAGCAATCAAATATAGTACGGCTCATATCTTGAGGGTATAGAAAGTGGCGAAAGCACCAAGACTTGGAAAACAGCATACTCTAGATGTATATTCGTCTTCCTCTTTTGTAAAAATTGGTTTATATGTAAATATTGATTAATATGTTTCATTGACAACAAAAGCAAATTAAAGATCTTTTTATTTACCTTTGTTTTTAGGAGAAAAAAAAAAGCAAAAACTTATTGTGTTTTATCCCAAATTGCATGTGATACACTATCGGCTCAAGCGTCCATGGCTGCTTCAGAGTCGTCCTTTTTATGCGAGTGGGAGGGTAATGGATAACAAGAGTAGTTGTCTTTACCCCGACACATTGGATTTCAGTATTTATAGGAAGGATAATCTTGATGCGGAATACCATGAGCAAAAACCAATTGATGGTAGGCAGAGTAATTCGAGCTGAAGATCTCGAAGATGATTAGGTTACTTCTTTTTCTTTTCTTTTTCTCAATGTTTAGGATTTTTTTTTCTCAATTTTACTTTATAGTGTCCATCTAGATATTTTTCAAACAACCTAACTATATTTAATAAAAATAAATAAATGAACCATATTGATTAGATAACTTCTCTTTTTTTTGGAAAATGATTTTTTTATATGTCAAAAAACAATAGATATCTTTGCGTGTTTATTTACCAGCAGCCCGCAGCACTCCCAGATTAAAGGAGTAGAGCCTATTAATAAGTTAACCACAAACTAAGTCCATTGCAAATTTACCAAAGGTTTGTCTATAATTAAATTATGGGCAATCCTGGGCCCGGCGATAAAGTTTGGTCCAAGGGCCTGAGCTAGGGGTGGGCCATCATATTATGAGTCAGCCTAGCCCAGCTCATGTGCATAGGGGAAGTGTGTATTTGGGTCAGCGGGTTGTGTGGTAGGTGTACTACGGGTTTGCGCTACGTTCAGAGCGTGAGTCGGGTAGCACACAGTGAAAATTAGCACATGAAATTTTACGCTATGGTACCTTAGGCCATATCAGAATTTTTGGCAAAATTTTATAATTTTCTGAAATTCTATGTATTTTTAGTATTTTTTGTAATTTTAGATTTGTAAAATTCTTTTGGAGCCTTTAAACTCGTGAAAATGTTTTGAAAACATTAGAGTAATGTTTTTATAGTATAAATAAGTCTCAGTTTAAGTTTGATAATTTTTAGAGTTGATTTGTTATCGTTTCCGTATCGCATTGGATTTAGAAAAACGAAAATTTTTAAAATAGTTTTAATGTCTTTTAAATTCTGATTTTAATTTTGTAATTTTTATACATATTTTAAAGTTTTTAAAAAAATTATGGGACTTTATTTTCAGCTAGAAATAATTATGGCTATTATGGGTTTTCTTACATTTAAAGAAATTATTTTAATTTGAAAATATTCAAAAATTCAGAAAATTCATTTTGACTTTTAATAATGTTTTAAGCTATAAAAGTGTTTTGTTATAATTGATACTGACTTTGGGATATCGTTACGCATTAAGGAGAGTATAGGGTTTTCAGTTATGTTGGCCGTGTGCGAGACCGCTTTGAGTTGAGCGATTTCGGAGTTAAAAGTAAGCACGTTGTGGATAGCTGATATTAGGTTTATAGTATAGTAGCATAGATTTTTTTTCTAACAAATGGATTACCAATCTAGGTTTATTCAGAGAATTTTAATCGAGGTTGCGTAGCATTGCATAACTTGGATCGAGGTAAGGAATTCTATCCGAATCCTACTCATCATTCTAAATTCATGTGTTTAATCTTAACTGTTTCGCAAATTCCGTAGAAGTGTGGTTTTATTAAATTTCCATGAAAGTATTTGGATATTGCCCATGAAACCCTAATTTGAGCCTTATAGCGATCGTTTGGAATTCCTGTTTCATTTTCATATGTTTATTAATTTGATCATCGTAAAACATTTTGAGTTGTACTTATCTCTTCTCATTCTCATATGTTTATTGATTCGATTATCGTAAAATATTTTCAATTGTATTTATTTCTTCTAAATGTTGACATGAGTTAGTAATCATGGGAGTTATAAGGATGGTGCGTATCGTTGGCGTTATAAGGATGGTCTGTTGGTTGGGTTAAACTAGTACCTAAATGGACTAGTCAGTATACATATGCATATGTAAAGTGTATCGAACATTGCCGGGGTGGCTTTGTTATAGTGTACTGCTCATGTTCAATATTACCTATTTCTATTCTATTATACTTGAAGTGTTTTGAATGACTATTGATTTGAGGGATTGAGACTTATTGAATGACTATTGAAACTTATTGGTGTCCAATTGGCTAAAGGCCTGTGATGGCTATTAAATCTCCAAGTGTTACTGTCGTCATACTTTTCCTAGAGTGAAAGGTATTTTTGGTAACACGCCAAAAAAGGAAGCAGAGCATAGTACGGTCTTGTCTTGCCCTAGTCTACACTTAGAAAAAGAAATAGGTTCATAAATCCCTATCTAATGCCAACGACAGTGAGATGGGCCATCATTCAGTCCACCATGAATTCTAGTTCTCATTAAAGGACGACCAGTTCCTAATAAAGCCAGAGCTACTACCCTAATGGTCCAAAGTTAGGATGGACTTAGCCTCGAAAAGCAATTTGTTTGGGATGAATGTTTGAAAGAATGGAACGGACCTAGTTTAAAAGCAGGGCTCAATGCCTAACTGCCATCCTCCATTAGGATGTGGGTTTTCCTCTCGACATCATTAAGCATTAAGAAACAAAGAAAGGGTTGGACAATTGGTTTAAGAGTATTGAAGTATGAAGAACCAAAGTAGAAGAGGAGGTACAAGAACTCTAACGTTTGGTCAGAGGGGCTTCCGCCCATGAACAAAGGAAAAGCAAAAGGTGAAGAAAGAGTCTTAGAAAAATTTAAGCATTTCTACAGTTTGGAAAAGAGGAGAGAGGGAGGGAGGGAGATCGAGAGAGAGAGAGAGAGGAGAAATAAATCTGACGGCTTTTATAGGGTTAAGAGTCCAAGGCAAAACATCGGTTAAAGTCATGATGAGATAGGACTCCAAGTGTCATCCAACTATTGAAATTCATAGAAATTTAAAATTTAAAGTATTGGATAAGTGAAAGGCTTGGCTTGATAGTTAATGAACAGTTAAAGTAGCACAATGACAGCATCACGCAATTTTGGGGGACATTGTTTGCACCAAGGAAATTCAGACCGATTCGACCTAGCAAGACTGACTCGGTCTAGGCGTTGACTTGCCATGTCACCAATGAGCTGAGGCCTAAGGGAATATCCTAAGAAAAAGGTTTAGGTATCACCAAACAATCAAATCATAAGAAACAATGACTAGGTGACATGTGTCCAATACTAAGCAAGAGAAAAACGCATGGCTTAGATTACACATGGCATGGGAGTTTTTCAATGTAATGTGTCACAAAGGGGAGAAGTGTAAAACAATGGCGTAGGATAGATAAAATGTTAGGTATGAAGTTAAAATGATGCCTTACCCAATCTCAACACGTGACAAGGTCAGATCAAATTAAGAAAGCTTTAGGAGAATAAGAAGTTAAACCAAGCATGCATACATATGTAGTAGCACTATATTGGATCGACCTGAGGCTAATGATAGAAGATCTAAGTATGGAAACCACTAGCTTTGAATTAAAAACTCTCTTCAGCACCACAAACAAACTAACTCGTTAGCATTCTCTCAATAGTTGTTTACATTAAGTGAAAGACTTGGCACATAGTTGCATCAAACCCTGTTCATCTCTTTATGTATTTGTACTTCAGGTTACACATTATTGATATAGGAGATTTCGAAAGTTCAAGCATTACTTAGAACACAAGATAAAAAAGCACATGGGTTTATTACTACAATTACTGTTAGAGTCGAATACAGTGCGTGTTGTGTATGGCATACCTTGATAGGGCTTAACAATTGATGGGGAGAAGAATTACTAGAGGCAGAGAGATATAAAAACTAGGGAAGGTGATGATGATCTAGAACATCGTTTCGGTGTAGTGACCTTGAATGGAAGAGGTTGTATTGATGTTCGTTATGGTACAAGGGTGGTGGAACAGCGTGTTTATGCACGTGCGTGTGAGGGGGGGGGGGTGTCTGAGAGAGAGGGAGTAGAAGGAGAACCCTAAATAATGAAGAGTGTTATGGTACTGAAGTTCATAGAGTTATAATGTGGTGGTAAATCGGTAATAAGTGGTGATTTATATGGCTCCTGAACCATATGGCAAGATGTGGCTAGTGGTGGTCATGACTGGCGACTAAGGTGGATCATGATTGTGGTAATGGGTGGTGTTTAGGTGGTCAACTAGTGGTATGGTGGAAAGGAAGCAAGAACAAGAGATGAAAAAATCGTAAGCATGTTGAAACCAATAAAATAACCCTAGAGGGGGGGTGAATAGGATTTTAAGACTACTTAAAAAATTAACAAACAACAAACCTCAATCTCAATAACTCAAATAAGCAAACAACCAATCTCAACACAAATGTAAAACGATAATGTAAAGAGAGAAGGGTTTAGAGATACTTGACAAGGAGAATTAAATGGTTCGGCTTGATATACCATCAAGCCTACGTCCACCCCTTCAAGGAAGTCCCTTGAAAGGCCCTAGAATCCACTAGTATGATCTTCCTTAAGGGTCAAGATCGAACATCTTACAATCCCTTGATGCTATGCCCACATCAAGAACAAGCTTTGACAAACCCAAAGCTCCAAAGCTTGACAACCCCAAGCTTTGATACAAGAACCTTTAGATGAAGAATTGTGTACAAGATTTCACTCTCAATAAGTAGACGAGTACAAGTTTAAGCACTAGAACAAGAGAGACGAGTGTATGATGACTTATGAAAGTGTATATCTCTCAAATGTAAGCTCGCAATAAATGCTCTCTTGAAATGGATGAGAAATCAATGAAAAACAAGAGAGATTGAACAATTGCTTTGATCTTTGAGAATATGAAAGATAAGAGAGCTTTGAATGCAATTGATTAATGAAAACTATGTCCAAAAAGTATTTATAGAGGTGGGAACAAATATGACCGTTTGGGATAGGTGGAGCATTAATTGCGCCAAAACGGTAAATGCAGTCGACTGTAATGCACCATTGCAGTCGACTGTAATCCCAAAGTAGCCGTTGAAAATTCAAATTTCCAACTTGCAGTCGACTGTAATCCAATGCAGTCGACTGTAATAGGCTACTGGAAGTATTGCAGTCGACTGCATTCTAATGCAGTCGACTGTAATACCTCACTGCCCAACTTGCAGTCGACTGCATTCCTGAAAATGCAGTTTCCTTATTTTTAAAGCATGAAAAACTTTTATGCATGCAAATGAAACCTATGGGAAAGTTCTAGGTATACAATCATCGTAACGATCATATCTTTATGTCTAGTTTACAAAGAAGGAAATAAAAGCATGAAAACTTCAATCAACGAATTCCTTCTTTGATGCGTTCTGTTGAGAGTCTTTGACCGTGTTGCTCGTCTAATAAACCGTTTGCATGAGTATGAGATTGTTCCTATTGCTTCATCAACTCAATGCATGTTAGACAACATAAACATCAATGTTAGTTATCATCAAAACCAAATATAATCCTAGGTTAAATAACCGTAGGGTTAACACATGTCATTCTAATTTGCGTTTGGCTTTGTTTGACAATTTTGCCCATTCACATGAATACTTAACAGGCTTACTGGTAATCGAGCCTAACAAAAGGACTTGATTGGAAAAATCGATGAGTTCAATGACAATTGTGATACAAGTGTGATTTTACGGACAACTACACACTTTAAAGAAAATCAAACAGTCAACGATGCACTGAAAAGCCATAAATTTTTATAACTGTTCAAAGTCGTTATGTATAATATGAGATAAGGTCGTCATCCACAATCAATACACGGGAACAATCAAATTCATATGTTACAGATGCAACCTTTAAATTTTCTCCTAGATCAAGACCATCCCTACACTACCTCAAGTTGTCTCGCCGGGAGCTTGGGTGCCAAGTTGTCGATATAGGACACGAAGTGATACCTCGTCCTCGGGAACCTGCTATGTCGACTCTCGTGCATCGTTATGGCTAATCAGATGCCATTTTTTAGCTGCCTCAAGGAATCACCAAAGGCAGTCTTTCTTCAGTTTGTATGGTCGCACTCCCTACTCAGGCAATATCATCGTCAAACCTCACCTTCAAAATTAGAAGCAGTTATCATTTGTTTTGTTCAACAGAAAGAATATAAAATGTCCGCAAACACCTTTCTTTTTTTACGAGCTCTCTGGAGCATTTTGAGGAGGATGACTCTTTGAAGCTCAATAATTTAGCAAGTCCCTTCTTGGCATTGCTTACACCTGGTACCAACAAATCCCTAATGATACTATCCACTCTTGGTACAACATGATCCAACTTTTCCTTGACAAGTTCACTATTAAGCGGAGTGTGTGATAATGGTCAACATTTCACCATAACATTGGGTTGGACCTTTCTGCTTATGTCGTCTATCTAGATACTGTACCACTCAAGTCTTAGGGACCCTTTAAATAAGCTCCACGATGTAATTATGACTCCGTTGCCGGTCCAAGATACTGAAACCCTAAGCTCAGATTGCTCTGAACGTCTCAATGGAAGTGACCAATGACGACAAAAACTAAAACAACAATCAAAGCCCTAACCAAGTAAGCAGGGCTCCTCACCCACTGAATTGGTCACAAAGAGCTTCAGCATGCGTCTGGTGCCGTCACCCTTAATGCGTAATAATCTCATAAGACATAACAACAATATGGTAGATGGTGTTTTGGGTTGCACGAGCCAAGCTCGTCATCCTACTCATTGATTATAGCTCAACCTCTTGAATGTTTTTATCGCACACATGATAAAATAAGATGCATGTACCCAAATGTCGAAGGCATGAACAACAATCCCTGTCGTGCAGTTAGGACCCACTACTCTGAGATTGATAATGTTACTTACTTCTAGGAACCTCTTCAATCGTAACCATCATCTTTAGCGCCAACTAGCTCGACCATACTACCTTGCCATAGCTTAATTTGTTTCTGGCAAAGGTTGTGGTGCTTTAGTAGTGGGAATTTTATCGCTACAGTTTTGTCCATGCGTTATTAGTCCATATGATCAACACTAGGAATCTTCTACTTCGAGTCCCACCTTTGCATGATTACTGTCTATGATCATGCATTATGGCTCTTCTATTTCAGATACTCAATACGAGATTTTTCTAGCTGCTACGGCACTGGGGCTCCTTTATTTGAGGTTTTTCCCATGTAAGATTTGTTTAGGCACTACAACACTAGTGTTCTTCTCTTCTGAGTTCCACCCATGTGAGAGTAGTCTATGTGCTTCAGCACTGGGCTCTTCTAATTTAGGTACTGCCCATGCAGGATTTGTCAACAGGCTCTAGCACTGGGGCCTTTCTCTATTGGAAATGTCCCATGGAAGATTGGTCAGCATGCTTCATCATCGGGCCTTCGCTCGTAGGGATGAGGGCATCTACATGATAAGTCTACATGCTTTGACAGTAATTCCTTCATCGGCACCTCCAAATATGACAGTAGGTATCATCTCCTCACTTTCAACAACTTCAATGGGTCTTAGCATCCATGACTCCAACAACTGCAACAATATTCTAAGTGTTCAGGAAATATATATCAACCTTAAAATTTTATATGGGCTCTTCAACACTCTTACCCGCACTTCATATCTCTCAAGACACATTTCTCAAACATGTCAATCCAAGTCACCGCTTCCAACAAAATGTTATTTCTCATGTACTAACATGTATACATGCTCTACACGCCCAAATAGCTCATCCACATATAGTGTGTGTAGGGACTTAAGATGCTAGCCCATTTTGTTATGAGGTACAGCCATGTTTGGGACTCACAATCCATGACATGTCCCAATATATAAGCCGTTAAACCTCAAAGGTGCACAACTAGTCAAAGCAGAGCACCTCATCCGTGCCAAATGCCATGTAAATGCATTGAAAATGTCTACGGCACAATATGTTGGACAAGTGGCACATCGAGTGAACGAGCCTCAAAAGAATGCTCCGTTGAGTAGAAGACTTATCGAGTGGACGGTCAATCGATTTAAGGGCATGATAGCCAAACGGTTCATGAGGTGGATGACCTAGCGCTAGGACGACTTGTTGTTTGGATAGCTAACCGGGTGGATGGCCCGTATAGGAAAATACTAGACAGATTGCCCAAGGCTGGAATGACCATTTGTCTTGGTCACCTTTTCCTACTTTCGCCCTTTGGCCATGCCATTTTATAACCCCCTTGGGTAGCTTAACACCCTTTACTTTTTAGCACCATGACACCTTCTCTTAGGTAAATGGAAACCCCACAAATCACGTTGTCACACTCATGTTCCATCATGTCTCTCTTGAAGATGCACCTGACATGCCTCCCTCGGGATGTAGCTGTCACCAAACTCTCTGGGAGATTGTGATAAATTAGCCAATTTTTCTGCCTTTGGCTCTCCATGACCTATGAAGTGCATCATCACACCTCTTGCACCATGACGTATACCAAGGCCATGCTTTGTTTACATGTCACGTGCCCCCCGCACTACATCCATCATTCGTGCCCATGCATTATTCATATGTTACAAGCTCCTACCACTACATTATTGTGCTCTTGCACCCCGTCTATGTTATATGCCCCCAGACCACATGCTTCCATCACAACCTTACACCTCACCAACCCTATGTGACATGCCTTCAACATCTCATTCTATCTCCAAGCCAAAGAGTTAGCTTCTATCTTCACAACACAATGCATCCCCGCCTTGGTTGTGAAACATGATTCGGCCCATTCTTCAATGTGCGCAGCAACCCTTCAGGTAGGCAACCCTTTTAGGGCACTACACTAAAGAGCTCCAAGTGAATTTGACACAGAGGCTTCTCTCTTCCCAGATGGACTATCCTCCCAGACACTATGTCGGCACGCCTTGAGTACTCTAGTACAAGGACTCCCCGAAGAATAAGAGACTCATTTCACATGTTATTTCCACCAGGAGCTCTAAGTGCACTAGTACAAGAAGAACTTATTCGGGACATCAATTATGTCAGTGTATATGCGTGAGTCTACATGCTCGGCTAGTGGGGTTCTTCATGTGAATATAACCCCCTGGTCACTTTGAGAAGGGAGCAAGTTTTTGTAGGGCATCGCGTCTAGTCCATTAGACAGTCAGGCTTCAAGCCTTTCCCACTATTTCCATGTTCTCAATGTCTCTTGACCCCTTCGTCAGACTCGATTGGACTGTTGAGTGAATTGAGGGCATTTTCAGGGTGCACCGATATTGTGCAAGTCAGTCTTACTAGACAAATAAACAAAAGTTGTCAAGGCAGGCCAAATAAGTACGATGTTTTCATGGTACAATTGAACACAAGCTATGGTACGCATCATCATGGAGGCACCTCTAGGGAGCTCCATATGTCACTCGATGACAAGCTAGCCTTAGCTACCTATGAATATGGGACGTAAGAACTAATTTGAAGCATAAGCCACAATATTTTATATTCACTTTCTCACTTTAAAATTTTATAGCTAGCGAATTATAAAGAAAGAAACCACATCAGCTGCATACCTTGACTTTAGAACCTGACATTAGACCTGAGAATTGACATGTGACTGTCGTTCATGTACTCATTCTGCATCTTTGCCGTCATGGCTTTGCCACTCTTTTAGCTTTTTATATTGACTTGATATCTGCCCTTGCTCTTATTCTGCTCTGTCTCTAGGTATCATACTTGCCATTTGACTCACATTGTATCCTTTATGTAACCTCATTTGGAAATAGAAAAAGTTTATGTTCAGACCATCTTTGAATTTCACCTCTCCTTGCAGTAAAAGCATAATCATGGTTCTTAATATGTTCAAGCATATTTTCATCTACTCTAAAGTACCATTTCTTGCTTCTTCAAGACTCAAGTTAAGAGAACATACACCCAAAAGAAAAAAAAATGGTGAATAGGTTTAAAGAAGGTAATGGTCTTTTATGTCCATTAGACGGTAAAATAAAGAGATTTGATCAAACGACCTGTAGAGGACACGAAATGCAGTGTGACAATATCAAAAAGTTGCATTATTACCAATTATGAGACATGATGTACTTTCAATTTGACGAAGCTTTATTAACCCACCTGGAATCGGGTAGGATGTGGTGGGCTATGGTAATAAAGCCTGAACCCTTCGTACATGTACCTTTGCCTACAAATCTAGTAATAAGACTATATGCCAAACTTTAGTACCTCTTAAAGACTAACAAATCTCAAAATTTTTGCAAATAAATGTGAAGAGTCTAAGCACATTTGAAAACGTGAATGTCGAATGATTGAAAATCTATATTCTTATTGATACTACTATAAAAGAATGAGTAAGTATTAAATATTCATTAGAAAGGAATGTCCTTGCTTCGTAAATGTTTAAAATTTCATCGTTTTTATATCGTTACCCAATTATTCAATTTGGTTAATGGTGTTTTTCTCTGTTTGCTAGTTCTGAGGAAGGTAAGCAAGGATAGTAATGGTATTTGACTGGTTAGAGATGTCAAAGGGCCGGGCTTGGGCCGGCCCAGCCCAAGCCCATCGGGCCTGCAAACGGGCCGGGCCGGGGCCGGGCCGAGGGAGGGTAAAAACGGGCCGGGCCGGGCCGGGCCTGGCGCAGTGAATCCTAGGCCTGGTCCAGGCCCAGGCCCTAAGCCCAATATTTAGGGCCGGGCTTGGGCCGGGCCTGGGCCCAGGCCTTTTTTTTTTTTCTCATGTTATTCAATTTTAACATGAGAAAATTGTTTTAAGGCACCATCTGTCATATCTTGTCGCAATAGCTTTCACTTCACTATTTCTTGCCTAGGATAGATTGATGGCCCTCTTTCATCTTAAGACTGCCAAAATTTTCATGTCTCCTGGTCTAATAATTAGTGAAGTTTTCATTTTAATTAACCTTGGTCTGGTTGAATATGATCTATGGATGTCGAGGAATGTATAAACTTGTTATTTCCTCTCAAGATGACAGACTAAGTACGAGAGTTTTGTAAAGATGGTATAAGTTGGTCATATGATCTATGGGCTTGTCCAGTCACTGTCCATCTGCCTGTTATTGCCCTGCAATAGGGTAATTTTTGCTAAATGTCTCCTTGGCAGTCAACTAATCCTTAAATGCACGCTTGCATTTTGCTTCCTTCTTTCACTGTGAGGAGTTGGCTTATCTTCAGTGCATCAGTACTATTTGTAGGAAAAGTACTACACATCTTTCTTGAGTATTTCAGTACGTGGTATGTTGGGACTTGGTCAGAAATTTGGGATCCCTATTTAGTTCCTGTGAAAATCATTAGAATCTTGGCTCAATAAATTGCAACAGAAACTAAATAGGGATGGAAGAAAGGGGGGGAAAAGTTACATTTTCAACAACCAAGTGGGGCCAAA
>JAVXUO010001731.1:0-37500 GCA_033065855.1 Escallonia rubra
CATTACCGATTGCTCTAAGGCCCATATATAGCTTATTTCCCCACCCAAAATTAGCACCATACAAATGAAGTCCACCACAATTCGTTACCTGCACACCCTATGATATGGAAACTACGGTATTGAGACAATTCCTCCTGATTCTGGACAAAATCTAAGGATGACATAACGTACTCCGCCGTCACGCTCTCAATGGCCTCCCGTATCTTGCTTGATGCATAGCTTATGGCCTCGTGACTAGCTCTCCCAAAGTAGTCGTGGCGAAAACTTTGACAATTGCATTTCCGAAAAATGACTGCGGTATTGGTGGTTCCATACGGTTTCGAAAGTCCATGACAATAAATTGTATCGTTAGCTGCTCGCTAGCATGCTCACATGCTTTTGATGCACACCTCCACAAATGTCTTGTCACAACTTCGCACCTATGACATGTAATCATTATTAAGAAGTAAGTAAAATGAGGTTTGAAAAAGATTTCAGAAGGTTGAATAGTTTTCACTAATAATATTTTTTTTCAACATACTGCTAGTGAGCAATAGCTTTGGGTAGTATATTATGTAGCACCTTTCCATGAATGTTGTGTACCTACTGTAGAAATTATTGGCTCGACCCTCGTTGACCTTGTCTCTAAGTTTTGTGATTTGTTCTTTGGTTAGTTCTAGTACGGCCGCAACACTTTATTTCTTTCAGACCTCTAGATCGCTAGAGTGACCTATGAAGAAGGGTGGTGGATTGAACTCTGGGTGATCAAATTTAGGCGGGCATGCAGGTTCTTGGGCTAGTAATATGGATCGGAAAAGAGATGGTGATGCGCTGTTAGAATGCTCGATGCGAGCAAATTTTGCCCACTCGGTAACAAAATGAAGCGCACTTTGCCCATCAGAGATAACGTAGGATATTACTAGGCCAATACAAATGCACCCACATTTTAACTTTGTGACTTGCAACAAGCGTAAGGGGATTTCATGAATAGGTGTGGTGTAATCTATGGGTGGGGTGAGGGCTTTGATTTATGAGGTTGAACAAAAATCACCAAAATCATCGATTCTGGATTCAGACTCGGATTCTAGGAGTTCGACACCTATGGGGTTGCAGTCAAGCTCAAGCCGGTTGCGAGCTATCCAACGCAGGCGACCGCCTAGAGGATTAGAATGCAACCAATGCCTTGCTTAGTGAGGTTTTGAGGATATTAATGTTGGATGTAAAGTCACCCTAGTTTCGGTAGGTCGACATTTGATGAACACATGAGATTCATTGGTGTTACCTCAGCTGGTTTGACAGTGTGAGTGGTCGTGATTTTCAGCATTGCTTTCACCTCTCTGTGTATATTGGGGGGGGGGGATCTTGATTAAGGCGCCACAATGCATAAATTTTGGTGGCATGGGAGGGTCATTTATACTACAAACATTTAGAGCTTACGGGTAGAATCCAATATCCAAAATAGTGAGAAGGCAACGTAAGTTGACGTGGAACATCAAAGTCCATGTAAGTAGTAAGATTTGAGTTTTCTGGTTTACCGACAAGAGATTTGAGGCATTTTTTTTCTTTTGGTAATAAGAGAGTAGCATTGATAATTAAAGGTTACAAAGTCACCTAACGGCTGATGAAGGTCACGATATTTTTGTGACTCTGTGTATACAAGACCTCAAAAATTAACAACTAACATATAGACCCGATACAAATTACAATTAGACTAAACTAGAGCATATCGTCAAATTTTCAATGGTCAATGTTCAATACTTCCAAGCATCGATACAAAGGGTGAAGAGACGAGTCAAACCAACACCCACGCTCAAGTCATGTTCGTGTCTCTCTGTTTTTTATAACATGTCTAAGTGTCGAATGTTGGCCTTCCCCACCTGAAGTGGGTCGACCTACCTTCTACCCTTTGTTGACTCCTCTCCTTACCCCTTGGGGGTTTTCTTACTTCACCCCTCGGAGACTGGTCTCTTAACCGTTTGGGGACTCCTTCCCTCACCCTTTGGAGCCTCCATCTCCTTGGGGGCTCATTGGACTTACAATTTGTTCTTTCTTCCCCTTGGGAGTTCCATGTTACGCGGCTCCCATTGCTCATGCCTGCGCGTTGTCTCCATGACTCCCATCGCTAGACTCTGCACGCCGTTCATGCATAACGCGCCCCTAACACGATGCCCACTTCCGCGACAAACATTGTCGTGGCCGTGCGCCGTTTTCAGGTCACGTGCCCCCGACACTACACACTCTACCGCGCCCACACGCCATGCCGCTAATACAGTCGTGCTCCCCGGCTTTCTGTCACACTACCACACCCCCATATTGATCCATCCTTTAACCACACCATGTGCACCTTGCCTTGGTCTTCGAACATGCTTCGACCCATTCTTCGGAGTGTGCAACATCCTATGAGGATAGGCGACTCCTCCAGGACATTATCTCTGCCAGGGAGCTCCAAGTGCTTCGGCATGAAGACCATATCCCGTCAGGTAGACGACTCTTCCAGGATGCTACCTTGGCCCATCGGGTATGTGACTCTTCTAGGACACTACCTTGGCACGCTCTAAGTGCTCCGACACGATGATTTACCCTCGGGGATATGCAACTCCTCCAGGACACTATCTCCACCAGGGACCTCTAGGTTCTTCGGCATGAAGACTCCCTTTTTTCCAGGTAGACGGCTCCTCCGGGATGCTATCTCGACTCGTCGGGTAGGCGACTCCTTCAGGACACTACCTTGACGCACTTTCGAGTGCTCTGGCACAAAGACTCACCCGCGGGATAGGCGATTCCTCTGGAACAGTATCTTTACTAGGGTGTCTGCATGACTAGCTCGCGTGCTCCAGCACTAAGGCTTTCATCGGCTCCCATAGGGACTATGACCCCTGGGTCACTCTAAGACGGGAGCAGGTCTCAGAGGGCATCTCGCCTAGTTTGCCTGGTAGTTGGGCGTTTAGTCTTCCCCACCCACTTCAAAGTTCTCGGCGTCTCCCGACACCCTATGGAACTCTGCAAGGGCTTTGGACTAGTGGCTAGATCAAGGGGGTTCTCTGGCCATACCGGCATTGTGTGAGCCGATCTTTCCAGACAGATAGAGCAACAATGTGAGGAACAGGCTGGGTGAATATGCAATTCGATAGTCCATGAAGCATCGGCACCTGTGAACCTCTCAGTGACGTGTCATTCTCGGGGAGTACCGCGTGTTGGTTGATGAAATCATCATCTCAATCTCTAAAAATAGGGGTCTTGAGAATTTATTTGGGAGGACTCTTCATATTTTTCAAGACTCACCTTCACTTTCCCACTTTAGAATTCTAGAGAGAGAAACATACAGGCTCTTGACTTTGGACCTAAGCATCGGGCTATGACTGTCATCATGTATTCAACCCGCGCCATCGCCCTCACAGCATTACCATCATCAGGCTCTATCTGGGAAGCCTTTGGTCTCTACCCTTGCTCTATCCTTGGTATATCCCAAATTTGCATACTTGGCATCTGACTCGGACTATATTCCTTGTGGTACCTCTACGTCAACTGCGAACCCATTTCCTTGGCATCATTTTGGTAACTCTGCTGGGGAGGTGAGCATCGCATTGCGGTTCATCCTTTGTTTGACACTTCCAAGCAACCATGCCTCAGCAACCTAGGACACCAGGACTACCAGCCACAGCTTTAATCCAGCCATCCAAGAGGCTGTCATTTCCATACTTAGACAACTTTCAAACTATAATTGTTCTTGCACAAGTGACACCGCCCTTAATGTCATCACCTACTTTTTTGGGGGCTTCACCCTTTCCCAATCCCAAGCAGGCCAGATTTCCCCTACCTCTTCTGCCTCACATTGCATAGTGACTTGGTAGGTGGTGCGCGAGGTGGCTCGAGCCATTCTACTTAGTCTCAACTCAGTCAGCCGACATCTCCCCAGACCATGCGACCGCCTGAGCATGCACAAAACACGTCATGTTGGCTCTTCCTTGCTTCTGTGACTCAGCTTGTCATCAATGTATGTCCGCCATCCAAGTTCCCACCTCCCTCTCACCCTATCTGCTTGCGGCCATGTTATCACCTACAGTGTCCATCCTCGACACACTGGTCCGAGTTTCATTCTCTCCTTCTTTTGGGACAAGAAATTTTTTTGAAAAAGTTCTCTTTCATATACCCACCACTCTTTTCGACACTTAGAAAAATTTTCCAAATAAAAATTTTCATCTTCACCTTTCCTCCTTGGAAGGTCAACAAAAAAAAATTGTGCTCCCCTCCCTCCCGCCTGGGCCGCGCCAAGCTCGGGCAGCCCCACACCCCTTCATGTGGGTCTCCCCCACTTTCTTCCCTCCTTTAATTCTCTCTCTCCCTTTCCACCCAACAACCTCTCTCTATCACATTAAATACATTCTTCCATAACGTTTATTCTCTTTCTCACCCATCGCCATCTTTCACCTCTCTCTCTTCACATTACCCAACACAATTTCCTTTCTCTTCCTCTACCCGAGACAAGTCTCCATCTCCCCTCTTTCCCTTTATATTTTCACTTAATCATTACTTATATCTTCTCACTTTCTCAAATCACCCCTCTCTTTCCCACTCACTCTTCCCTCTCACCCACATGTGGGTCTTCCCTTCCTCCCCTCACTTTCTTCCTTTAATCACATTAATCACACCTCACACACACACACATTCTCTCTCTCTCTCTCACATATTTACTTCTACCATTTAACTCTCCCCAGTCAACTCCCCTATTTGTTTCTACCCCATCAATTCCTATCACCTTTCTCCGTTCCTTCTCACCCTCTAACCCCTCATCCCATTTTGGCCCTCCCCCTCCCCATCACACTTCGGCCACAAGCTGCCCCAACCCCCAAAATCACACTTAATTTTCTTTTCCTCCTCCTTCTCTCATCAACCTCCTTCCCTCCTTTCCTCCACATTCTCACACTCTCGCACCCTCACTTTCTCGCATCCTCTTCCCCTGCACGCCCCACATGCCTTGATGTTCACACTCTTTTACTGTACTACACTAAGCCTTTTTTATCCTTTTTTTTATCAAAAAGAAAAAAAAGACATGAAGTCACACTTCGTACTCACTACCACTTTTACTACCATTTAAGTCTCACCTATTTATTTTAAGGTGTCACTTATTCACTCCCTTACGTATGTCATCATTTTTACCTAAAAAAACTAAAAACTATGGTGGTTGGCGGTGTTCATGGGTATTGATCACCGGTGGTGGCGGCAGTCAGTGGTTATGATGGTTGGCGGTGTTGAAAAGCTTGGTATTTAGGTGTGTTGATCAGTGGTGGTCTCAGATTGGCGGTCATTGGCTGTGCTCGTTGGTAGTGTTCGTAGTTAGGTATTCGGTGGTGTTGGTCAATGGTGGTGGCAGCGATCAGTAGTTATGGTGGTTGACAATATTGGTGGTATGGTGTTGTTGGGTGATAGGTGTTGATAATGAAAATTGAAGGGAAGAAGAGACATAAATGCATCTAACAAAAGTTGAAAGGTGGATCTCAAGAAAAAAATGAAAAACAAAACTCCAAAATGAACTTTTTAAAAATAACCCCGTTCTAAAAACTGGAGGAGAAAAAAAATTAAAATTGTCTGTCAAACGACGATATATTATCTAGTTTTCAAAATTGAACAAAAAACTGAAAATAAAAATTGGTTCAAATGTTGCCTTAATTAACCCAAAGGGGTGGATGAAGTGGCAACATTCCTTGAAGAATGATCTCAAGGTCTCGATTTCGAATCCCCTTATCGACGGGCCATCTAAATTGCTATTATAAACTATTCCAACAAATGAAATTAATATTGGTTTAAGGTACACATATGGTTCTTGGTGTCTCCTACCAAAAGACTACTCGATCTCCACTAGAGGAAGAGAGGCACTAAGGATGAAAAATTGTTAGTGGAAAGGAGAGCAAAAAAGAGTGTGCCTTACTCATAACTTCTTAGTGGAAAGGACAACAAAAAAGAGTGTGGCTTGCTCATTTGACTTTTTTTAATCTTCTTAACTGTCTACATTGCATTTGAAATGTTAGCCTTATTGTCAAAATAGTTTTAACTCTTACAAGCAGAGTATGTTTTACGGCGGTGATACCACTTACTTCTGAAACTGCACATTTCTTCGTTGAAGGCATTCATAATTTGACATTAGGGCTAGTGCCATTTTTCTTGTAGCGCTAGATATTTAAAAACACTAGAAGAGAACATGCCTACAACAGTCATTTCTTTTTCCTTTCGGTGTTCCTTTCGATTCAACCAAACAACACGAGAAAAAACATCCTCCTTTTGGAAAGTAAACTAAAAAGATCAATAAAAAATGAATAGTTGGACCAAGGGCGAATTTTTATTCATTTGGGAAAGATGAACTTTGCTTTTGTGTTCAACGTATTTTCCCCAACAAATCGGGAGAGAAACGAATGAAAAAGAGAACAGCTAGCACATTTGATATTGTTATTTCTCTTATATATATATATATATATATATATGTATATATATATATATATATATATAAGCCAAAGCTAAGAGAAAGTATCCAAGTCGCCGCCTATCTGGACGCCCTCTCCTTTTGCCGCGTGGATAAAATAATTAATTTAATCTATTTTCGTTTTTCCTTTTTTGTGACATGTTTCTCTCACCTATTCAACTAATTTGAATTCCTTTTTTGTTGTAAAATCAACTACTTTTGTTGCATAATTATCTCTTTATATGCTATCTAGATTTTTTACTATAAAAATTTTTAATTTAATATATTTTTAATTTATCCTTTTTTGTGACATGTTTCTCTCACCCATTCAACTAATTTGAATTTGAATTCCTTTTTTATCGCAAAATCATCTACTTTTGTTGCATAATTATCACTTTATATGTTATCTAGATTTTTGACTATCAAAACTTAACTAGTTTGAATTTGATCCGGATTCTTCTTTACCCATTAATTGCTGTAAAAATTGTCATTTTGATTTTTGCAAAGCATCTGATCTTTAGGAGAAGACCAAATAGGTACTGATGGATACGTTGACTCTCTCACATGTACCCACACGTTGATCACATATTGTGTCCAGTCTGATCTTTAGAATAGTTACCCTTTTTATCCCATTTTTAAAGTCTCTTCTTTCTCCTCCCTCTCCCTCTCTCTGAGGTACACTCCCACTCTTTTGTTTCTCTCTCTCAAATAGGAAGACCTATATCTGTAACCATCAATTTTGGGATTTCATCATTCAATTTCTTCCTCTTTCTAAGCCCCAATCCCTTAAATCTTGCTTATTCCCTTACTTTTTCCACACAATTTTCTCACATAAACATGATAAAGATGATAATTCTAGAATCCTCCATTATTATCACATTACAAATTCATAATTGTCGCCTATTCCTAATTTCCATCGATAGAAAGGGACTGTTCTATTTACAAATCTTCTCCACAATCGCACCAACAAAATGGGAAAAAACGTATCAGAGTTGTAGTTTACCTAGGTGAGTAAATCAATACTTTTTCTTTCTCTAGTTAAATTTTGAGTAATTTATTGTATGGTGTGTATTTCAGACGAATTTACTAGGGACGTGTTGATCGGCTTATTTTTCTTTGTATTTCTACATACTAACATAATCAGACATGCCTTATCTGTCGTTACCCATTATTTCTTTACACTATCGGCTTTTTTTTCTTTCATGGGTGGCGTTTAATTAGTGAATGTTTATGTTTTTGGTATGTTGTTGCTATTTTGGGTTTTGGGCTTTCTGTAAACATGTTTCCGTGTTTCTTTCTTCTAATTCTATTTGTTTGGTTTAGTGAAATAATCCTTTTATTTGTAGTCTCTTGTGGATGATGTTCAATATTTTCTATTTTTTGCATGTTTTTCAAGTTTTGGGTCGTTACTTTTGGGTATCTCAAAAGCCAATATATCTTTGATTTTCTTTTTCTCCTTTTTCGTGGCTTTGAAGCTTCTGCTCTGCCATTTGGTTGTTTCTGTTGCCACTATTTGTTTTGTTTTTGTTTCCACAAAGCATCGATGTTCATACACTCCCTTGGCCCCTTCTTTGTAATGAATTCTTTTTTTTTTTCCTCTTTTTAAAATTTCATTTTTAGTTTATGATATCTCTCTATACTACCCAATTTTGTGGTTGTTGGTTGAATTAATGTCACATTTTTGTTACCACATAATTCTGTTTAAAGCCAATATATCTTTGATTTTCTTTTTCTCCTTTTTCGTGGCTTTGAAGCTTCTGCTCTGCCATTTGGCTGTTTCTGTTGCCACTATTTGTTTTGTTTTTGTTTCCACAAAGCATCGATGTTCATACACTCCCTTGGCCCCTTCTTTGTAATGAATTCTTTTTTTTTTCCTCTTTTTAAAATTTCATTTTTAGTTTATGATATCTCTCAATAGTACCCAATTTTGTGGTTGTTGGTTGAATTAATGTCACATTTTTGTTACCACGTAATTCTGTTTACTTTGGGATTTTTTTTTCCTCTTTGAGATCTTTAAGTGTCTTCTAGCAACGACAACAAAAACAACATTGAAGTGAATGGAGCTTTTTCAGTTTTAAAATTTCAGTTTATGTCGGTAAGTGTCTCTCATTACAGTTTACATTGGTGAGATTTTTCTTGAATTAATGTCACGTGTTCTTTTACTAATTAATTCTCATTACTTTGGTTTTTTTTCCTTTTTTAGAAATTTATGTGTTCTCTAAGAACAATTTAAAGGTTGGCAGCAACATTGAAGTGAGTGGAACGTCGCCAAATTTATAGGTACTAATGCTGCTGCTCCTCCTCCTTCGTATTGTGATGCTCCTATAGATGTTCAATACAAATTTATTAGCAAGCATTAGCAATATTGTTAAAGGAGAAAATAATAAACCATTTGTGTTATATGTCGGTACTTCTTTATACTTCTTTATTCCTAATGAAGGGTTTTACATAGGTTACTCCTTCTTGGAGGCACAGTGGCAGTGGGTTATCTATGAGAAGATGGAACCTTTTTTACTGTGGGGTGGTTACAATTAATACTAAGATGTCAACTTTATATTCCTTGAAAAAGTTGTGATTTTCATTTGTTTAATTTGAATGTTCATTTTTACGTTGCCTTTTTCTTTTGTAAAGGCACTACAAGAAAACAGACTTTTAGCGACGGGGAAATCCGTCGCTAAAAGCCCAAAATCCGTCGCTAAAGGAATTAGCGACGGATTCACCGTCGCTAAAAATCCCTCGTATAAAAGCCCGTCACTAATAGTTTAGCGACGGAATTTTTAAATCCGTCGCTAAATATGTGATTTTTACCGACGGATTTATTTTTCATTAGCGACGGAATGTCCGTCGCTAATTATATTTTTAAAATTTTAATTTATAATCTTTTTTGTCCAATTAGCGACGGATTAAATATTTAGCGACGGAATATTCCGTCGCTAAATAGCTTATTTAGCGACGGAATATTCCGTCGCTAAATACTTAATTGAAAGACATATTTTAGCGACGGAATAAATCCGTCGCCAAAAGTCAATATTTTTTTTTAAATTTTTTTTTTATTTTTTAATTACCTAAACCTGTACAGAAATACAATTCTCAACAACAACGCGCAATAAGCGAAATACAGAAAAAAAATATATAATCAATTAGAAAAAATATTTATTATAAAAGAAACTAATACATGTACAAGCCGGGAACCGGAGATAGCCGGTTAGGAGAGGGGAGAAGAGTACAACCCGGGCGCGGGGGGGGGGGGGGGGGGGGGCTAGGAACGGGCACGAGAAGGGGCTCATCAGGGGTTCCCGAGTCCTGGATCTGGATCCTGCTGATCCGGGGCCGGGGCGGCTGGTCCAGCAGTGCCTTGCTCCCTCATCATCCGGCACACCACTGTAGCAATGCGCTCGATATCCTCCTCGTGCAACTGAGGCCGAGGAGCCGGTGTCTGTGGAGGGGCAGCAGGGGGTGAGGACGCTCCTATCACGGCACGAGGAGTCGTGCTAGGCAGGCCGCGTATGCGGCCTTTCGGCCGATTCACGACCTCCGGCGTATCCAGCCATCGCTTCAACCCCCCAGTACTCGCAGCCGTACTACTGGACGCTGATGGCTGTCCGGACTGCTGCTCGGACCCCCTTAGCTGTTCATACGAGGCCTGCAAAAATAGTGGTTTAACGATATGTTATGGCATTAATTAACGAAACAGACATCGAGGATAGAAAGAAACAGATTAACTTAAATAAATTGACTCACATCGATCCGCCGGGCAATATCTGAAATATAGTCGCCCGCCTGGTGCGTCTCGTCCTTGTCCTTCTTCCGCACGTGCGTCTGAGTATAGGTCAGAGCTATGACCTCATCCTCCTCTAGATCCGGGTGCTCGACCGCGTTCATATGTCGGACGATGTCGTGTGGCACCGACCCCCCCGTGTGCGTCGGATCTCTGTTCTGTCTGTTCTGAGCCCCGCTCTTACTCTTGGCGTCCCAACCTGGATCCGCAGCCCACCGATCTATCATCTCCCCCCATACACGGTGAGATATCCAATGTGGGGGATATTTCGTCATGTCCGTCATCGGGGCACCCGCGGGCAGCACCCTCTTCGCCCGGTCCCGTGCATCGTGGAGCCATCGGCGGTAATTCTTGCCGATGTAGGCAAAGAAAGCCTGCTGCCCCAGTCCCTGCTGCTCAGGCGTATCAAACGTGAACCCCTCCTGTAATGCATTCAATAACACAAATTAACAACATAAAACAAACTGTAATTTAACATTTACTAACGCTGAAAAAAATACTTCACCGTACCAGCCACTCCTCCCATAGGGCCTCCCTCGCAGCGGCATCCCATTCCTTCCAGTACAGGCGTGGCTCGAAGAATCGGCCCTTCACAAGAACGCCGATCTTCGTCCTCGCCATATTCTCCAGGATCCTGCCAAAGAAGTAATTAAATTAATTAATACAGTTCAAATATAAATTAACACCCAAAATTTTTAAACATAAGGCATGAGGTGATATTTTTAGTACTTACAGGCCCTCCTGCGTGAGCGTAACTCTCTGTTTACGCTGGGGGTCGATGCGTACCCCGCGTGTCGGACCACGGCCTCGTCGAGATCCTACAAAACACAGACATTAATACAGTTCTAAAATGGGGCTAGCGAAAATGTAGGAAACACCGTTATCAACTATACCTGAGGTAGAACCCACGGAAGATGGAGACGGCTGGGGCGACGGCGATGGCTGGGGCGACGGCGATGGCTGGGCCGACGGTGACGGCGACAGCTGGGGCTGGGCCCCCGATGGCTGTCCGCGATCACTCTGTGCCTCGTCATCAGTAGGCAATGACGAGGTGGGACTAACCGGGGAGGAAGCAGCTCGGCGTCCAGCCCGGCCACGAATAGCCCGTATCCTATCCATATCTGACTTCATATAGATTATATACAAAGACATTAACACGTGAAAAACAATAATTTGGCATAAATCATCATCGGCACTATATATATATATATATATGAACGGATGTGCAAAAACACATCAATAAACACCAAGTTCTAAAATGTTACTACATTTTTCCCGTGATGTTACAACATTACAAGTCAATCATTTTCAGTTTGCGAATCATCTTCATCACTATCCTCGTCGCACTCTTCTTCGTGGGACTCGTCGTCCTCTTCATCTTCTAATTCATCCTCTTCATCAGTAGACTCGGTCACATCATCTCCAACACTTTCAACATCTTCCGCGTCATCATCTACGACTTCTTCTCCCACAAGAAGTGTTGTTGGAAGAGGAAGATCGTCCTCCTCGTTGTTGACCTCAACAGGGAACAAGACACGTGGTTGGTCGGCTTGAAAGGAGTCTAGCTCACTGTCATATGTCACGGGCAATTTCTTGGACTTGATAGTTGTATACCAATGAGATTTGGGATTGGCGACGTCCTCCGCGTAAAAGACTTGTACAGCTTGACTAGCAAACACAAAGGGCTCGTCTGATGCAAGTCTTGACTTGACATTGACATCTACAATCCCTTGAGAGCTAACACGGATTCCTCTGCTGCATGTGACATCGAACCACGTACACTTGAACATTACCAGGCGGTTTTGGGAACCCAGATATGTTAGCTCAACAATCTCATCTAACTCTCCGTAAAAATCCATGCAATTCTCGGCATAACAGTCGCCGTTGACCAAGACTCCACTGTTTTGGCCTGTCGTTACCCCAGTCAACATGAGCATGCCCAACATCCATAATCATATCTCGGAAATCATATCGTGCCTCCTCCCTAACTTCAGTTTGACTAGCCAGGTTGGACGACAATACTATCGTTTCCCCGTGCTGCGTCCACCTTGTGTATCCACCCATAAAACCGTACCGACGAAGATGCCATTTTACTTCAATTCTTTTTCTCCAGTGCAACAACTCACATCTAACGCACGGGCACCTTATCTTATCAAGGTCAACATGTGCAGGATGCGCATAAGCGAAGTCGAGAAATTCGTCAACGCGACACTCAAAATCTTCAGCATTCTTCCTTTTCATCCAACTTCGATCGACTGACATGACGACTGAATTATCGTACTGTATACCACCTTCAATAATGACCAGTGATTAAGTATTGCCGATGTAAATATCAATGCATGAATGTTACAACACGTCTACATATTTCCCCTCCACTCTTGAACAGGTAGTGGTCCTATCCCATTCAGAAAAGCACATGTTTATAAAACAGTGAATAACTCATGCTTAGTCCGATGTCTGTGGAAAATTCGGCAGCACCTCCCCGCATTTCTCCAAGTACACCACATCGATTAGGTGTTCTAACATTCATCTAACCTTGCTCAGGAAGGTTTGACGGATGTTAGAACACCAGATCTGTATGCACCCGGAGAAACACACGAGAACGTGTACCAAATATCCACGACATAGAACATAAAGCATGAGTCAAAATACTGTTTTATAAACAATTAGCTTTTCCAAACTGTCCAAACTGGACATCCAAAGGCTCATTACAAGGCATTACTTTGTAATGAGTACCTTTGAACGGGAACTAAGGGTTTTTATGCATGCATGTGTTCAGAAATTGATAAGATATGCAAGAATGTTTCCGAAATATCAAAACTGCAGAATGATCGTTGCATATGTTATCAATTCCACATTAAATAGAACTCGTTGGCAACGAGTTGAACCATCTCGTTGCCAATGGACTTCTCAAAACAACAATTAATATAAAGAAGGCAGGGTTTGTAAAGAGCGAGTAATTGAACCATCTCTGGGCAACATGGAGTAATTATGGGATGTACAAGGACTAATTAGGGCTAACTGGGTTATTAGGGAACAAGACACGATTATTAATTATAGCTGATTAGAGTTGATTAGGACTAATCAGGGTTATTTAGTCCTAATTATGGTTTAACAATTGCCGAGTAGTGATGATTAGTCCTAATTAGGGCTAATTGGGCTTAATTGGGTTATGTTAGGGCTAATTAATGTTAATGAGGGATAGTTTCAGATGATTATAGCTGACTAGGGTTGATTAGGACTAATTAGAGTTATGTAGTCCTAATTAGGGCTTAATTGTGCCGAGTAGTGATGATTAGTCCTAATTAGGGCTAATTAATGTTAATGCGGGCTCGTTTCGGATAATTATAGCTAATTAGGGTTGATTATGACTAATTAGGGTTTAATTGTGCCGAGTAGTGATGATTAGTCCTAATTAGGGCTAATTAGGCTTAATTGGGTTATGTTAGGGCTAATTAATGTTAATGAGGGATAATTTCGGATGATTATAGCTGACTAGGGTTGATTAGGACTAATTAGAGTTATGTAGTCCTAATTAGGGTTTAATTATGCCGAGTAGTGATGATTAGTCCTAATTAGGGCTAATTAGGCTTAATTGGGTTATGTTAGGGCTAATTAATGTTAATGAGGGCTAGTTTCGGATAATTATAGCTAATTAGGGTTGATTATGACTAATTAGGGTTTAATTGTGCCGAGTAGTGATGATTAGTCCTAATTAGGGCTAATTAGGCTTAATTGGGTTATGTTAGAGCTAATTAATCTTAGTGAGGGCTAGTTTCGAATAATTATAGCTAATTAGGGTTGATTAGGACTAATTAGGGTTATTTAGTCCTAATTAGGGTTTTGATGGTGCCGAGTAGTGTTGATTAGTCCTAACTAGCGCTAATTAGGCGTAATTGGGTTATGTTAGTGCAAATTATGACTAATTAGGCTAACTACAATCAATATGCGCATAATTGGGTTCATTTGGGCTAATTTGAGGTAATTACAGCTAATTTGAATTTTATCAGGTTCTTAGGGTTAATTAAAACTAATTAGGCTCGTTAGAGCTAATTAGGGTTAATTGATTTACTAAAATATTGTTAATCAGGACTAATTAGGGCTAATTATAGCCAGCGCTGGAGCCACGATTAGATTCCAGGGGGTGCATGCTAAAAATGTCGCATTAACCTAACTAACCTAAATTTAATGCACATTCAACAACCTCAATTCCGACACCTCATATAGGGTGTCGATATGGTGTCCGATACGTTTCTGACACCTCCGGACACGTGTCAGACACATACCGACACGTGTCTGACACATACCGACACGTGTCCGATGCCTCCCGACACGTGTCCGACGCCTCCGGACACGTGTCCGACGCCTCCGGACACGTGTCCGACGCCTCCGGACACGTGTCCGATGCCCAGCGACACGCACCTCCGGACACATCGGCATACGTTAATTTGTTTTCTAAATGTCGGACACCGTCGATCAGACGTGGTGTCCGTGTCTGCGCTAACTAACAGGTATCTCAATCCAATTGGGTCCCATCCTCCGTCAACAATCTCAATTCTCAATTCTCAAATGCTCAATGCAATAAAAATTAACAAAAATCACACATTCAATCCAATTGGGTCCCATCCTCCGTCAATGATCTCAATATCTCAAATGCTCAATGCACAATTAACAATCTAAAATCATCAATTAACAACCTAAAATCATCAATTCATAATCGCAATTACTTCAAATGCACAGCTAATAACCTAAAATCTTCGATCAATAATCACAATTATAAAACGCACAATTAACAACATAAAATTATCAAACAAATGAGCAATGTTCAAATTTTTTAAAAACTGTTCAAAATTCACATATCCGATGCGCTTGAATTATTTCAATTTAGGGTTCGATTGTATTAGGGCATTCAATTTAGGGTTCAATTAGTTTCATTTAGGGTTCGGTTCGATTAGGGCATTCAATTTAGGGTTCAATTACTTCAATTTAGGTACAATTAGGGGGTTCTATTGATTCAATTTAGGGTTCGGTTGATTTGAGGCATTAAATTTAGGATTCAATTAGTTCAATTTAGGGTTCAATTAGGGGGTTCTATTGATTCAATTTAGGGTTCGGTTGATTTGAGGCATTCAATTTAGGGTTCAATTAGTTCAATTTAGGGTTCGGTTGGATTAGGGGGTTCAATTAGGGTTCGGTTAGATTGGGGCAATCAATTTAGGGTTCAATTATGACTAATTAGGGTTTAGGGTTTAGGGTTTAGGGTTTAGGGTTTAGGGTTTAGGGTTTAGGGTTTAGGGTTTAGGGTTTAGGGTTTAGACCACATTTTCTTTAACATCTACCAATTTATCATGGGAAAATTTGTAACTTCTAACTCTTGAACACCTTCTAAGGGGCCATGAAGCTAATTTATGTGTTGGTGTTATCGTATTCCCCAAGCCTTTTTTTAAAACCAAAAGGTGAACCCTCCTCCAAGAGTCGATCAACCCCGCCAAGCCAAGCATACGAGTTACGAGAATCTACAAACCATAATAGAATCTACAAGCCAAGCATACGAGTTACGAGAATCTACAAACCCTTCTCATTATATATTGCATTTACCGGGTAACATAATATCAAACCATACGATTACCAAAAAAAAAATCAAACCATACGAGTTACGAGAATCTACAAACGGTAAAGAGATGATTCTGAATATCTAAAAGCCGATCATGAATATCTAAACTTACAGAAACTTGGGCTGATTTGAAGATGGGCGGCGCGGTTGTGGTGGCGGCGCAGCAGTGGTGGTGGCGCAGTGGTGGTGGCGTCGCAGCAGTGGTGGTGGCGTCGCAGCAGCGGTCCTTCGGTTTTGAAGATGGGCGGCAGTGGCGGCGTCGGAGGCGGTGGCAGGATATATTCCGTCGGGGCTAGGTTGCCGGGGATGGCGACGGAGGATAAATCGCCGGTGAGAGAGAGAGAGAGAGAGAGCAACGGGAGAAAGAAAAGAAGAAGGGGATCTGATCTATTTAAGGCTTTTACCGACGGAAAATACCCGTCGGTAAAAGTCCGTCGGCAAAACCCTACTTTCACCGACGGGTATTTTTACCGACGGAAGTATTCCGTTGTTAAATAGTTTTACCGACGGAACACACCCGTCGGTAAAAGTTCGTCGGCAAAACCCGACTTTCACCGACGGTTATTTTTGCGGACGGAATTATTCCGTCGATAAATAGTTTTACCGACGGACGTTACCCGACGGGTGTATTCCGTCGCTGAAAATACTTTTAGAGACGGAATTTTGTCCGTCGCTAAAAGTCCGTCGCTAATTCCCTCTTTTCTTGTAGTGAGGAGCTTCTTCATCTTTTTACAAAATTTGTAGTTTTTTAAATTTACAATTAATATTTTTAATGTGGTAGATATTTTTGTGTTACATTATCTACCATATGGGAGTTGTTAATCGGTGAAGTAGTCTTTATTATTGGAATATGAAGAATGAGAGATATGGCAGGGCCTTTTTTGAAGTAGACTTTATTATTGGAATATGAAGAACGAGAGATATGGCAAGACCTTTTTTTGATTGAAAGTGAGGTTTATATTCAGTGAAAAACATTGTGAAGATATTCAATTAACTTTTCCTTTGTTATTTTTCATGGGATTTTCGTCAGCTTTTATAGGATTATGCCCTTATCCAATTTGCTTTACTTCTTATGAAAGGAGAAGACTTTGTTTTGATGATATTTAGTCTTGCTCTAGGTGTCCTCTGAAATTATTTTAGGATGTCTTTTTTTTGTAACAGGTGCCTTAACCGACCTATTAGGATCAGAGTTAATAATTAATTTGGGATGAGTCAGAGTTAATAATTAATGCAACATTTTAGTGTGGTTTGATCAAATATAGTGTCTCGCGTTCTAACACCATGTTTTTCTTTTTATTCAATCACCACTTGCCAATATACTAAAACCATTTATGTATTTTTGGTTCTCTAAAAATAATAAGTTTTAGTAACTTTCTATCTTTTGTCTTTTAGATTTTATTCAAGTATGGGGCTTCGAAACGAGTGTCTTCACATTAGGTCACTTTTAGAAGATTTTGAAAATACAACTTTTAAGCCAGATACACCAATAACTAAGTATTGTCGTAAAAAAATTGAGGTTTGCCATTAGTTACGAATTTGCGGGTACGGAATTTCAAAAAATTGTTTGATTCAGAAGATTGTTGAAGATCGCTGTCCTATGATGGAGCAAAAAAAAATTTATATTTGATAATTGTAATATACATGATGCAGCAAAGTTAGTGAATTATTTGGAAAATAGAGAAAGAAAGTGTTAGTCCTATGGTTGGATAACCTCGGCTTACATCTTATTTTGATGATAACTACACATTGATTATGTTCTAATGTGTGCTTTGAGTGTATTCTTAGTAGGTATATAAGTGCACACTCACGAAGACACATTTGAGAAGTTGGATAGATGGATTGAAGCAAAGAAGCTTAAAGCTATAGTGAACATGCTATGGAAGCTTCATCAAGTCCAATGTCAAAGAGTAAGAAAAAATGCAAAGGCTAAGTTACTATGGATTATGATTGATCTTTACTATTATGTAACTAGTCTTGGTTTGATGTTTGAATTGATGACTATGACCTAAAATGACCTTAGGAAACCTTGTGCATTGCATGTGAGTACATAACATTTCACACAAGTGTGGTTCTTGAAAATGAGTGAACTTTAGAGCTCACTCAGATTTTCTGAAGAATGTTTTTGGAGCTAATATTTTCATATATTGATAAAAAAAAATTATTAGCTTTTCAACGCAAAAAACGGCACATCAATCCGAGTTTTCTAGAGAAAGTTATGGCCAAAATAAGAAAGGGGGTTTTGCAAGTCAGTCGAGAAATGGCAGCAAGGGAATGCAGTCGACTCCATTCCCAATGCAGTCGACTCTATTGACCATTGGGAGAGAAATAACAGCTAGTTTTGCCCAAAATCATACCAAATCTTCCCATAATGGCTATATTTGATATCTTCTCTATATAAATGATTTGGAGCTTCATCATACACCATGGAAATCACATTCTAAGCCTCCATTCATTAGAAAAACATCAAGGCTCGTAGATTAAACTTTTCTCTCTTCATCTTCATGATTTCACATCATTAAAGAGATCATCTTTGTGAGCAGTTCTTTGATTGAGAGTGAGCATTCTTCAAGTCATCAATTCTCTCATCTCTCTATTGTACTAGAGCTTCATTTGTACTCATTTCCTTTCAAGAGGGTTTCTTTGTACACAATTGATCTTTGTTAAATGATTGTGATCAAGGCTTGGGTTTGTCAAGTCTTGGAGAGCTTTGTGGATTCAAGGCTTGTGCTTCGTGTGGGGATATCACCAAGTGTTGTAAGGGTTTTGATCTTGACCCGGAAGAAGATTGTTGTTAGTGGATTCTAGTGCTCTTGCAAGGGACTTTCTTGAAGAGGTGGATGTAGGTTTGAGGGTAGTTCAAGCCGAACCATTTAAATCTCCTTGTCAAGTATCTCTAACTCAATCTCTTTACTTATTGCTCTATAACTGTTTGAGATTGTTAAATTAGCATCTTCATTGAAGTATTACTTGGTTTGATTGAGATTCGTGAGAGTGCTTAGTTTAATTTTTCCATTAATTTTCAAAAACCATATTCAACCCCCTCTAGGGTTGTTTTATTGGTTTCAAAAAGCTTCATCCTTTATGGATTCAATTAGAAAAACAAAATATGGATTCAAACACCACTGTGAGATCTCACATGCTAGCAAAAGAAAAAAATTACCACAACCTCAAGCGAAAAGGATTTAGTCCAAACGTAGCAACTCTGGTTCGTGCAATTATGGTCACACTTCCGTCTACATGGCCTATTGAAAGCATTCATCCAAAGTTAAGAAAGAAGTTCCTTAACACGAGAGATGTGGCAATTATGTTGGAAAAAAATTGAAGGGAATTTTGCTGAAGGTGTGGACAGACATGAAGACATTCTAATAGGTACAAATGGATAATTTTTTGAGTCAGGTATGTTATACTATTTTGTTTTGTGCAATTTTGTTTTGAATAAGCACTTTAATATGACTATGTGATATATTTGCAGCATTGGAGGCATTAAAGTGAATGTTGCTAATGGAAAACTTTGTCAACTATTTTGCATTCTAAATTTTCTTTTTAAAATTATTCACTCGATGATTATTAAATTGTTTGAAGCACAAGTGCTGTAACTCTAACTTGATAGTTTGATTAGATTGCAATTGTTGCAACCTGCACTTGCCATCACTTTCACTATTTTTATTATTTTTATTGATAGTCATATATGACTTTCCTTAATCAACACTTCACCAATTATTATAAAAAATGTTCTTATACCCAACGCACGGGTTCAAAACTAGTAAATATATGCTAGACGAAGTATTGTTCGTTGTGGAAGGGACACATGCTATTTTTAATATTCTTTTCTTTTTTTATCCATTTTAATTATGCAACACGTCATCTTGGTTTAGTCTTGCGGAACATTATCATCTTTGTTTTGGTATCCTTTTTCGTTTTAACTATACTTATAAAAATCACACATATATCACAACTCTTAATTATAAACTATTATTAAAAAATTCGTAGGCATTATTGCCATAATTTTACTTTAATTGGCAAGAGTAGAAAATCAATTTCACACCTCCTAAAACTCTATCTAATCAGTGTATCAACATATTAGGACTTGATTATAATTATTAGTACCTCAAAAACAATTTAAGATAATAAAATAAATATTTAAAAATATGAAAAACCTAACTCACTTGTGAAAGTTAAAACTTTTAGTAGGTCACAGGTTAAAAACTTTCTTTTCTTTAGATGGAAGTGTCATATAAAAAAAATTATATAAAAAGCTGAAGTAAACACTTAGAATTGTGACACGTAAGATTTTTAAAACTCTTATATTCGCGAGACGTGTGATTTTTTTTAAGCAGTTACATTTTGCCAACTAGGCTCAAAATTGCTTTGTGAGAGCGCGAGTTCACTTGGACTCTTCCCCTAATACTCATTCTTCAAAGCTCAACTGCATAATAATCACTCCACCTTAAGTCCTATTAGCACTTGACTTCTAGATATAAACAGGAAAACTAGAAAAGTATTACAACTGCAAACAACCAAAGTAATACGTCCTCTTTTCATTTTAGTTGTCTTTCCTGTCGATCTCGGCGAGCCAGTCTGATGCCTCTACCGAAAAGCTGTGTGTTTATGCTTGGTCTTCTATTAAACGAATGATGCCTGTTTCTCCTCCTTCATGATTTCACACTTAGAATGATTCTTTGTCTTGATTTTTTATATGCTACTACCGTAGATTTTTTATTTTTTTTTCATCTATCGAGACCATGCTAGATTTAATTTAGAACCATGTGCTATATGTAGCATAACTGTTAGTTAAGACCAACTCAATGAGTTCTCTTTCAGATAGGAAAGAACTCATAACGTACTTTTGTTCAGCGACAGAATAGTTGTCATCTGTGCATGACAAAATAGTTGTCATCTTTACATGAGAAGATAGCGTCATTTTAGTGATAATTTGTAGGAGAGGTAGGAGAGAATTGAAATTGGAAAGGTTAATAACTGTTTGCATTTGTCTTAATCTATTTTCAGTTTTCCTTTTGTTACAAATTTTCTTTTATCACTTTAGGTGCCGTACCTTTTTTTATCTTTGATGTATCAAATATAGACATTTGGGGTAGATTGTTAAATAATAATGGTTCGTAGGCTTTAGATTGGTCTAATAGTCTAATGTAGTCGATTTGTATATTTAGAATCAGTGAAGTGAATAGTAATTGGTCACTACAGTTTCTTCATAGAATGCTGGTAGTGTTTGGTTTTGAAAGAGACATGAAAAGAAAATTATTTTTTCATTATCTTAGAGTGCTTTGTCACAACTGTTAAAACGAGAAGCCATATGCCGAAATTAGTGCAACTTACAACGTGCTTTAGAGGTAGTTAGTTGTATTTACTTGTTTTCCTAGTCTTTTGCTTAGTTGGATTATTTCATGTTCAGTTACCAATTTTATAGCTAAACGTGAAGCTTGTTGGCTTTGGTTGTTTGTTAGTGGTAAACATGGAGTGAGTAGTGGGTTGTTTGTTAGCGGTAAAAATGGAGTGAGTAGTGGAGATATATGTGGAGAGTGGTTTAGTGGAACCTAATCTTTAAATAGAGGTTCAGTAAGCTTATTGAAATAACAATCAATTTTGCAAGTTTCTCTCAAATACAAGTAATATTTTATTCCAGCTTTCTTCCTTTTGTTACTCCCTGGAGTCTTTGTATTTTCCTCTTTTGTTTTATGGTTATCAGAGCCAGATGAAGGTTCTTTTGTTGTTCAAATCTTCTTGTCTATCAAATTTATTTGTTGGAGAAGTTTGAACGTGTAAGAGGGAGCTTTTGTTGACTGCTGTAATGGAGGTCTCAAATGGAGGAAATGTTCACAACGGGATGGAGAAACTTGTAGGCAAAAACTACAAGTATTGGAGGATGTGTATGGAGACATACCTTCAAGGTCAGGACTTATGGGAATTGATTGCTGGTACTGATGCAATCCCTTCCGATGTTCCTGAGAATGCCAAGTCACGACGAAAGTGGAAGATGAAGTGTGGAAAGGCTCTCTTTGTTTTGAGGACATCTATTAGCAAAGAGTTCATTGATCATGTTCGTGACGTTTGTTCTCCGAAGAAAGTTTGGGAAACGCTCGAAAGGCTGTTTACCAAGAAGAATACATCAAGGCTACAACTGTTGGAGAACGAGTTAACAATGTTAAAGCATGGAGGTATGTCAATTTCAGAATACTTTTTACGAGTTAAAAGTATTTGTGCTGAGATTTCAGAGATAAATACGGATGAGAAGATTAGGGAAGCTCGTCTACATCGCTATCTTGTCCGCGGTTTGAAGAAGGAATATGGGCCTTTTGTCACCTCTATACAAGGGTGGTCGACACAGCCTTCTGTCGAAGAATTAGAGAATTTTCTCTTGCCTTGGCGAAACAGACGGCGAAGAGCTTTGAAACCGATGACGTTCTCTATTTAAAGGGAAAATCAGACAAGAAGAATCCGTTCGGGAGTAAGAACAAAGAAGAAGATTCAAGTGCAGAAAAAGGTGGCAATTCACACTCTAAGAAGCCTATCACATGCTTCAGATGTGGGAAGACTGGGCATATAAAGAAAAATTGTCGGGTGAAGCTTTCGAAGGCCAACGTCTCATGCACAAGCGAAGGAGATGATCAAATGGGATCATTGCTTTACTGTTGAGGCTATTGAACAAAAGTCAACCCAAGATTTTGTCAATTATGCTGACAACAAGAAGGAGGAGTGGATCATTGATTCAGGTTGTTCTCACCATGTAACCGGGAATGACACTTTGTTCTCGGAAGTGCATGAACACCATGGAGATCGAGTTATTGTCGCTGCTGATAACTCTACTCATTCTGTAGCAAAAGAAGGCGTTGTGACGATCGATGTGGCCAATGATACAAGCAGTGTCAAGTTGCATGATGTTTATCATGTTCCAGGTTTGACGAAAAATCTAGTTTCAGTTCCTCAAATTATTGATTCTAGAAAATATGTCTTATTTGGCCCAAAGGATGTGAAGGTGCTTGATAATGTGAAAGAAATATCTGCTGATGTTATTTTTTCTGGTGAGAAGAAAGGTTCTTTGTTCGTTATGTCAGCAGGTGAAGCTTATGCGAAGAAGACAAGCCAAACCGATAAGGCTACTATTTGGCATGCTAGGTTGGGTCATGTAGGCTACCAATTGCTGCAACATATTTTTTCTAAAAATTTGGTAGATGGTATGCCAACTTTGAAGAATGTCCGAGAAGATGTGATTTGTCAAGGTTGCCAATATGGCAAATCTCATCATCTTCCTTTCAAAAGGTCATCAAATCAAAGATCCACATTATTTGAATTGGTTCATACAGACTTGATGGGACCAACGAGAACACCAAGCTATAGCGGACATCGCTATGTTATGGTGTTGGTGGATGATCACTTGAGGTTCACTTGGGTGAAATTTTTTAAGGAGAAGAGTGAAGCACTATCCAAGTTTATGGAGTTCACGGATGCCATCGGAAAAGAGTTTGGGAAGAAGATAAAATGCCTCCGGAGTGACAATGGTGGGGAATACATGTCAGATGACTTCTTCAAATATTGTGATGACAACAGTATTCTTTGTCAAATGACCTGTCCAAAAATGCCTCAGCAAAATGGAGTTGCAGAAAAGAAGCTTGGGTATCTTTCTTCCATTTCTCTTTCATGGCTGCATGACAAGAATCTTCCTTGGGAGCTCTAGGCAGAAGCTATTCAATGCGCATGTCATGTGACAAACAGGTTGCCTCCTTGGCCAGGTACACAAAAATCTCCCTTTGAGATTTTGTATAGTGAAAAGCCAAATGTGAATTATTTTCAGGTATTTGGTTCTATTTGCTACGTTCATGTTCCTAAATCTAATAGAATGAAACTTGACCCGAAAGCAAATAAGTGCATATTTGTTGGCTATGACTCTTATAGGAAAGGTTGGAGGTGCATGGATCCAGATACAAAGAAGTTTACTACTTTAGAGATGTGGTGTTTGATGAGGTGTCCTCGCCACTTTCTGCTCTAAAGTTCATTGCTCTTGGTGATGATCAAGATAATTTGGAGCTTCTATTTCCTGAAGCAAATGTGCAAGCACCTAGTAATGTAGAGGCAGAAAATGAGTCCCCAACTCAGAACATTGCAAGAAGAGAAGATGAGCAACAAGCAGTGAAAAGGTCAACAAGGGAAACAAAGCAGCCAGACTACCTCAAAGATTATGAGGTAAAACTAAATAGTTGTTCGGTGACTTCATGTTTCTTTACAGGAGCATTAACTGCAGAAGAACCAACAAGTTATGAGGAAGCAAGGGGCTGTCCAAATTAGGAGAGAACAATGCAAGAAGAGATTGATGCTTTAGACAAAAATGAGACATGGGAGTTGGTACCGAAACCAGAAAAGTGTGAGCCAGTCACTTGCAAATGGGTGTTTCACTTGAAGAAAAATTATGATGGCACCATTGATAGGTTTAAAGCTCATTTAGTTGCTCGTGGTTTCTCTCAAAACTATGGATTGGACTATGAGGAGACATTTAACCCGGTGGCGAAGATGGTGACAGTTAGATCAATTATCTCGCTTGCTGCTTTTAAAGGTTGGAAATTATGGCAGCTTGATGTAAAGAATGCATTTCTTTATGGAGAGTTGGATCGTGAAGTATTTATGGAGCAACCTTCTGGCTTTGTCTCTAAGCAATTTCCAAATCATGTTTGCCGATTGAAGAAAGCACTCTATGGCCTAAAGCAAGCTTCTCAAGCTTGATATGGTAAAGTTTCTCAATACCTCATCTTCTGTGGATTTAGAGTTTCTGATTCAGATTCTAGTTTATTTATAAAATTAGAATCAAATGTGCATCTCTTGGTATTATTATACGTTGATGATATGATAATAACTGGGGATAATGAATCAGAAATTTCTAATTTGAGAAATGGCTTGTCTGTTCGTTTTGATATGAAAATTTTGGGGGAGATTGGATGTTTTCTTGGTCTATAAATTGAAAATTCAGACCAAGTGTATTTTGTGTCTCAAAGAGCTTATGCAAAAAGTCTCTTAGAGCGTTTCAGAATTGGGGAGTCGAAAGAAAAGGCCACTCCAATGGAGCCAAATCTTAAGCTAAAGAAAGATAAAGGGAAGCCATTGAAGGATGCCAGGAAGTTCCGACAACTTGTTGGAAGTTTGATTTATCTAACCATCACAAGGCCAGAAATTTCATACTCTGTTAGTGTTGTTTCTCGGTTTATGCAAAATCCAAGAACCCCTCATTTGGAAGCGGCAAGAAGAATTTTACGTTATGTGAAAGGAACTCTTGATTATGGTCTTCTGTACAAGAGATGTGATAACTTTGTGTTGAGTGAATTTACTGATTCAGATTGGGCCGGAGATACAAATGATCGTCACTCAACTTCAGGATATTGTTTCAACACTGGTTCACCAGCAGTTTCTTGGTGTAGCAAGAAGCAGGATATTGTTGTTTTGTCTAGCACCGAAGTTGAGTATGTGGCAGCAACTATGGCTACACAAGAATGCGTTCGGTTAAAAAGGCTAATTGGAGACATGTTCTGCGAAGTTGACTATGCTGTGTAAATTAAGTGTGATAATGAAAGTGCCACTAAGCTTGCATCAAATTCAATTTTCCATGCGAGAACAAAGCATATAGAGGTGTGTTATCACTTTGTTCGTGAGAAAGTGTTAAGCAAAGATGTTGAGCTATTAAGCGTTCGCACCAACGATCAAGTGGCAGATATATTTACTAAGGCTTTGGTTGAGCCTAAGTTTCAACGTTTTCGGGATGCTTTGGGTGTCGTACGCTTTCACTAAGGGGGAGTACCGAAATTAGTGCAACTTACAACGTGCTTTAGAGGTAGTAGTTAGTTGTATTTACTTGTTTTCCTAGTCTTTTGCTTAGTTGGATTATTTCATGTTCAGTTACCAATTTTATTGCTAAACGCGAGGCTTGTTGGCTTTGGTTGTTTTGTTAGTGGTAAACATGGAGTGAGTAGTGGGTTGTTTGTTAGTAGTAAACATGTAGTGAGTAGTGAGTTGTTTGTTAGTAGTAAACATGGAGTGAGTAGTGGAGATATATGTGGAGAGTGGTTTAGTGGAACCTAGTCTTTAAATAGAGGTTCAGTAAGCTTATTGAAATAACAATCCATTTTGCAAGTTTCTCTCAAATACAAGTAATATTTTATTCTAGCTTTCTTCCTTTTGTTACTCCCTGGAGTCTTTGTATTTTCCTCTTTTGTTTTACCATATTTATTCTGTCGTTTCTTTTATTTTCTTTGTAAGGGATACTAATAACCATTTCTTCCCCTCTATGTTGCATCTTAAAGTAGTTTCCAATCAACAGATAAGAAATTATGGCCTCAAAGTTGATAGTTTGCTTCAACAAGTGTCAAGTTTATGTTCAGCTAATGCATTGAATCAAAGAGACCATGATATCTGATTGTGAGTTTAGACATATCAGCTTAGTCTCTTGGATAATTGTTAAGGTGAGGACCGTCGATACTACTATTGAAATTGTTATAATTTTAAATTAGTTAATATCGCTGACCTTAACACCATATATGTAAGACCCCAAATAACTAGTAATTAAATTATTATTATATTTAGAGTATCTTTGTAAATTTAATTATTTTTGGGGTATTTTAGAATAAGTAATGAATATTTAGGGGTCTTTTAATTATTTATCAAACTTAGAGACTTTTAAGGGCTAGCCAAGTCAGTTTACGATATATTCAGTTTTGGTTACAGAGAAATAGAAGAAGGAGGAAACTAGGGTTTTGGAGGATTGCAATCTTCTGTGCAAAATTGGTTTTGAGGTTTTCGGAAGCGATCGCAATTTGGTAAAGACTATTATATAGATTTGAGGTAAGGGTTATACATACTACATCTACCTCTATTAGATTTATACTGTTGAAATTTTTGATGAGGTATTCGTCAAGCAGTGAATTGGGGCTACAAAATTTTTAAGCTTTACGAAGGGCCGATAGTATTTAGCGTTTATCAAATCTTCCGATTTATATTTCCCTGGTGATTTTTCACTATTGCGGCACAAAACTCGATTACTCCTCACGTCACACCGTCTGGCCTATATGTACTCTCTGGCTATCTTATTCTTTGTCTATAGCAGCCTATTGAAGACTCATCTGGCAGTACATGAGTTCTAGCTCATGTTGTCTATGTACGTGTCTTTCATGAAAAGCCCCTTCATTATAAATATATATATATACACCCACGCAAACACAAGTATTATTCTATTCTTCCACATAAGTCACCTGATTTGAAACAAATGATTACATTGCTCTACTGCTTGAACAAACTATGGTTAATCTGTTGTGCGTATACATGAGCCACATGTAATTTGCCTGTTGGATCTTGCTCCTGTATACCTTTGTTCTTAACTCTTACATTGATCAAATTTACCTCTTACAAACTCATATTAAAGCGATCAAGACTATTTAATTCGCATTTTTATCTCTTTGATTCAAGTCTAAAATCAAATACTTTGCTGTCCTTTTTGAAATTTAAGGTTTTGATGCTTTGTGGCTCCAATGCATTTGAGATACGTTGATGTCCATTTTACCCATTTGAATTGAACTAATTTTTAGAACCTTCACGTGCTTAGGTTAACGTGGTGCCATGACATGATATGGCAATTGCTACCGGTATGCAATTTTGAACTTAGAACATTCGCGTGCTTAGGTTAACGTGCTTTACAATCACGTATTGCGTGATTGCATCGTATTCGATTATTAGTTCAAATATTCGAGTGTGACACTTTGACTTTGATTTGATCTTTGATACGGGTTAATATCCCGAAATGAGAATTGTCGTGCTAGATTATTTTTCGTCTATGCACTTTGTTTCCATATGTTCTTTTTGACTCAGCTACATGTTATTGACTACCTACGTTGTATTCCGTGGATGTGTTTGTGTGATCTTTGCTGGGCTTTGTGCTCACCCCCCCTTCTCCTCCCATTTCAGGTAATTAAGCTGAGACCAAGGTAGAAGAGTTAGCTATATGCATGAGCTTGGATTTGTTCTTAGATTTTAGACTCTCTTTAGTCACTTAAGAATAAGGATTTTGTAATAGTTTGATTAAGTAACTTTTGGAATCTCAGTTCCTGAGAAGTAATTATTGTTATGAGGATTTCCGCTGCATTTATTAGACATTGAAGGTTAATGCAACTGTTATTGCTTTGGAATATGTTTAGAGCTATGATTACCTCTTGAGGTTATTTTCTTGGTAAATGCTTTGGTATTATATTTCTGGTAAGCAGGAATATTTTGAAATAGTATACGTAGGTCCGCCTCCGGGTCGGGGGCGTGACAATATATCCAAGGCTAATGGCTCTAAGTCTATTCTTCCTAGCTTTTAGAGCTTGAGGATTGATCTGCAATAGTATCCTGGAAGGCTGTGGTGAGATGCCGTGTGGTTTAAGTTTCATGGTGAAGGTACGGAATTGTTGTCTTAAAGGAATTAAGTTGATGATTGAAGGTGGTACAAGGAGTAAGAATGCTTGATGTGCTTGGAAACATTGAGGAAGTGCAAATGGCAATGATGTTTCGATGGCCATGGTGGAGAAAGAAACATGATGGGAAAAGAGATAAATGCCAGAGTGTATAGTATTGGTGGTGGCTCTAGAGGTACAAATATAACAATGATGTTCGTTGTGGAGATGGTCATAATAGCTTAGCTAGAATTGCATGGCAAGATAGATGAGGTAGAGATGGCAATAATTGTTGTTCTTATAAATGGCCACAGTGCCGCAAGAGACGAGGCAAACAATGCTAGAGAATGTAGGAGGCTTCATGGGTGCTTTATCGGAACACAAAAAATATATATTCAATTTCTTCGAAAAAAACCCTGGTTTGTACTTGAAAATTGGTAACTGAAAAATGAGCTCTTTTGGAAGGCATTTCCTCTCAACTCCTACAGTTTCCCCTAGTGATTGTAATTCCCATCATTAAAAAAAGCACGAAATTAAATCATGGATTTGATTCCCATCGCCAAAATTAGCCATGTATGTTGGGGAAATTTAGGACTCCAACAAGTTGGCAAAGAAAACTTTACAAGTTCATAATTTATATTGCAGGCTGAAGCTGTATGTTTGGAATTAGATAATGCCATATTCTAAAATGGATCCATTCAGGACGAAAAATTTTCAGACCAAAATTAAAAACGCCAGTGGCTGTAGAAAATAAAAATAAAATAATTTGTTGGTAACCTTGAGCTTCATCAAATGCTCCTCTTAGTTCAGTCACCATGATTATTTCCATTTTGTATGGCCTAACATACAAATAATCATGCTGAGTTATAAATATAATCTCATAGATATTTTCAGCAAACAAATTCATTTTCTAAGATCCTATAAATAATAGTAGAAAGTAAAACTTGGGCGCATAACTACAAAGGGAATGCAGGTTAAAGAAGCTAGTGATCAGGCACTTGCTCGCATGTGGATGCAGGTTTGAGGGTGTTTTGCAGGACTTATATATATATATATATATATATATATATATATATGAACCTGAAGAAACAGTCCACCGGAAAAACAAGCATTCACATTTCTTAGTTCCATACATGACTAAAATTGACCTTCCATTAAACTTGAATTCCAAAAGTAAGTACAAACTTTTGAGTTTACTAGCTACTACCATTAGAGCATGAATTACATTTATGGCCTATTGTGTAGCAGCTTAAGAACTTAGTATGTTAGAATTATTTTATTCATCTTGACCCCATAATCAAGACCATTAGAATCTTACAATATCATAAATATAAGAACAATAGGGTTTCGAACTCACAGGAGTCAAAGAAAGCCATAGATTACCAAGAGCTTTATTACGATGATGCAAAAAATGCCAAGATGCAGAAGCAAACGTACCCCCTTTGGTATTGATCTTCACTACTTTTCTCTATCCTTGATGATGGAATAGAGTTGTGTATTTTTTCTATTAGAGTAGGAGGGAAAAGAGTAGCCAAACATTATATGTCCTAGCCTCCAAGAAAAATAGATACTTATATAGAGAGTAGTGGCATCAACCCTAAAGTTTGCCAAATCTCAACCGTCCATCAAAGTTAAAGGATTAGGGTTTATAAGCCTTTTATACGCAATAAATCATAAGTGTATTGGATGATAAAATTAAATAGGCCCATAAAGTTATTTAGCCAATTTAATTAATTAATGTCCAAGTCAAATAAATAGTCAACATTAGTATGACCCGTTAGGCCACATAATTAGATTGGACCGATCAATTCTAACATTTTCCGGTGGCCAAGGGTTATACTAAGGTTAACGTTCATAAGTTTTGACTTAACGAAATTGAACAACATATCCTGCAAGTAAGGCCAAATTTAACAAAAATACTAAAATGAATCAAAGATAGTATCCATGTCTCTCAGCACCACATAACCGTTCTCCAATTACAATCTCAGAACTTTTGCCAAATATGACAGTCAAACAGTTTAACAGGCATGAACTTCATCTTTTCATAATAAATAACAATATGAACGAGTTCATGTGATCCTTACATCAGTGTTTGTTTCAGAATAATTTAAATGTGCACTTTTAACGAGAAGTAACAAACCATAATCATAATATCCCGAATCCAAAACAAAAGGTGATCACGTAAATAAATGTTTCAAATAAAAAAACCCATGCTAGCAATATCTTCTCGAAAGAGAGTGAGTGGTAAGACTTTCGTCATGGGATCCGCCAACATAGCAACCGTACTGATATGCTGAATACACACTATTTGATTCTGAATTATTTCCCTCACAACAAGATTAATCTCGATATGCTTCATTCCACCACTTGATTTGTTGTTCTTGGAAAAGAAAACAATAGCCTGATTGTCACAGAATATCTTCAGTGGTCTCGAAATGGTGTCAACCACTTTAAGTCCCGTAATGAAGTTTCTCAACCATACACCATGACACGAAGCCTCAAAACATGCCATAAACTCTGCCTTCATGGTGTGAGAAGCCACTAATGACTACTTAGCACTCTTTGAAGAAACATGTCCTTTTGCGAGCATGAAGACATAACCTGATGTGGATTTTAGGGCATCTACACATCCTGTATAATCGGAATTGAAATAACCAATAACCTCAAGGTTATTTGACTTCTTATAGGTAAGCATGAAATCCTTGGTACCCTGTAAGTAGCGCATGACTTTCTTGGCTGCTTTCCAATGACCCATTCCTAGGTTTATTTGGTAACGTCCAAGCATGCCAACAACATACGCTATATCTGGGCGAGTACAGACTCGAGCATATATGAAACTCCCTACTACTGATGTATAGGGAATACTTTCTATTTCGTCTTGCTCCAGTTGGTTCTTAGGACATTGTAGCAAACTAAATTTGTCACCCTTAACAACAGGGGCAACAGTGGGAGTACAGCTATGCATATTGAACCTTTTCAAAACCTTATCAATATAGGCTCTTTGGGACAATCCCAATATTCCACAAGACCTATCTCAGTGAATCGCAATGCCTATAACATAAGAGGCATATCCAAGATCTTTCATATTCTTAGATAGAAAATTTTTGATCTCATGCAACATATGCATATCACTACTAGCAAGTAAGATATCATCTACATACAAAACTAGAATAACTAGAATGATAAACTTCTCTCGCTGATCTTTAGATATATACATCGGTCCATTACATTTTCTTTAAAGCTAAATTTACTAATCACATCATGGAACTTAAGATACTATTGTCTAGAGGTTGCTTTAATCCGTATATGGATTTCTTCAACTGACATTTCACTTGTTCCTTGTCTTCAACCATAAACCCTTCTGGTTGCGTCATATAGACATCTTCATGGAAGTCACCATTAAGAAATGCAGTTTTTACATCCATTTGAGGCAGCTCTAAATCGTAATGAGTTGCTAAAGCCATGACTACTAGTTTTTAAACCCGTGCGTTGCGCACGGAAATGAATTTTAAGAAATGCCACAGAAAATTAGAATTAAAAAATCGTATGCAAAAGAACTACTCTAGGAGCAAAGATGAGAGAGATAATAGGAGATTTGAATTTTGATTTTTAGTTAGGATATGAAATTACCCTGATTGAGGAGATAATGATTAAGAGATAATATATGAATCAATTTTAAAAGAGAGTAAACAATAATGGCCTAGGTTGGAAGTTCTAACTGTACACAAAGTATTGTATATTGAAAAGGAAGGAGAATATTTGTGTCAAATAATTAGCATTGCTTATATGACATGTGGCAAGCGGAGAGAACTTGATTTTGGGCAAATTGTTTGGGAATAATTATGGAATAAGATACTCATTAGATTAATGAAATAATAATAATTATAGAAACTTGATTAAGATGCAATAATTACAAATTACTTTTGAAATTTAAATTTAAACTGATAAGAAAAATTTTAACTGATTGGAGAGAGATAACTGAATTCAAAAATTAAAGTGATAATGGTAAGTAATTAAATTTAGTTTATATAAGAATAAATTAAATCCACATGGCGAAAAGAGATAATGTCCACGTAGGCGGTGACGTGGCAACATTCTTTCAGCTTCAGCTTTCATATATATATAATTACAATTAGATTCGAAAGGAATCCTTTTTCGACACAAGAAAAAATGTTTCATTATAATCTATCCCTCCCTTTGAGTGAAACCTTTAGCTACAACTCTAGGCTTGTATCTTTCAACATTACCTTTAGGATTTAGCTTAGTTTTGTAGACCCATTTACAGCCTACAGCTTTTGCCCCTTCAGGCAAGTCAACAAGGTCTCAAACTTCATTTATTTTCATTGACTCTACTCATCTTTCATGACCTCAAGCCATTGAGTTGAGTGATCGCTCATAATAGCTTCTTTAAAGGATGTAGGATCATTTCCTATGCCTAGATTATAGTAAGCCTTATCTAGGTACACAATATAATCATCAGAGATTGTAATATCCCACATTGGTTGTGAGAGAGTTTGCGATTGGCCTTATAAGACCCTGCCTATGAACTCATAAGTACCTACTTGGCTAGCCCTTTTGAGGGAGGCAATGTCCTGTGGTGGGGCTGTGGACCGGGTCGTTACATATGGTATCAGAGCCAACTCTCGAAAGCTCGGGCTGGGCTATCCAGTCGGGTTGCCAATGGTTGGGGGAAACGAAGGCAAGCCCCGGTATATCCCACATCAAGAGGATGGTTGGGGCAACGAAGGGTGAGCCGGGTATATCCCACATTGGCTAGAGAGGAAGATTCTGGGCTATGTGTGATCGAGCCTTAGCGAGGACGCTAAGGAATAAGGTGGGGAGATTGTAATATCCCACATTGGTTGTGAGAGAGTTTGCGATTGGCCTTATAAGACCCTGCCTATGAACTCATAAGTACCTACTTGGCTAGCCCTTTTGAGGGAGGCAATGTCCTGTGGTGGGGCTGTGGACCGGGTCGTTACACTTAGAGTAAAAGAAGCTTTTTAAATAGTGGTTGTCCTATATGAACAGCTGTCTTTTTGTCAATGCCATCTTGTCTTCTTGGCCGAAAGTTGTCTGACGAATGTTGAAAGAGTTGTAATAGTTGTCTAACAGCTGTCTTTCTGTTAGAATCTTTCTTTTTTAGGCTGGAATGGTTTATCTTTGGTCTATCTTCAAGTCTTCTGAAGAACTGCTTGAAGATTCCTCTATGCTGACAAGGCTATTGCTAGGTCCTTGTGCGTCTTGGAACAAACTATATGTTGTAGCCGATCCTTCTGGCTCTAGAGTTTTGAATGTTTTGCTGACTAACTTAGCCAAGCCTTCTGCTACTTTCTTCTGAATAACCTGGGCGTGCCTCTTTGCCTTTTTCTTCTTTTGTCTTCTAAGTTCCATTTTACTCAAACGGACGGGGGTCTCAGGATTTGAAGTGTCTTTACCAGCTACCTGTGGGGCAGGACTAGGATTACTATCTCCCGTAATCAAAGGATTTTCAATGTTTTTAAGTAAAACACCAACTGTAACATGACTTGATAAGTCTTTACCGGTAGCCTGTGAAACCGGATTAGGAGTTTTTTCTCCTGAACTCTCAGGTTTTTCAGAAATTTTAAGCAAATTTCCAGCTTTAACAGGACTTATTTTGTCTTTACCGGCTGCCTGTGATGCCAGACTAGCTATTTCTTTAGGCCCTGAAATAGTAGGTGCAACTGCCCTTTTATGGACTGAAGAAGTGTATCGATTTTTCCAATCATTTGCTTCTAATTCTAAAACTTGGATGTGTGCCTTAAGTTGTGAAATTTGTGTATCAAAATGTGATTTTTCTAAAAGTAAATGGTCTGAATGTGTCTTTAAAATATTAAAATGCTTAATTAAAGTATTGCAACTATTATTTTGCTTCTCAAAGTGGCAATATTTATAATAAAACCATTGTTGATAAATGTTTAAACAAATTACCTGGCGCTCTAGGAAGAGAAATATACGAAACCATTAAAAAGATATATGAAGACCCTAGATGGAAACCCTCGCTGGGAAGTGTTTTTGAACATGTAATAGAAATTTTAGTCTCTAAATGTACAAAGACTTTTAGTAATGTAGTCATGTCCTTTAAGCCTTGTCCTTCAAAACATTTATTATGACAAAAATGTCAATAGAAGATTGGAAGAATAAAGAAAATATGGCAAAAATTTGGATCTTAGAGAGAGTCTGGTTTGAGTTTTAAAATTCAAAAGACTTTATTCAACTCGCCCAAAACACTACTTATACTCCAGTTAATATTGACACACCATCGGAGTACGCTCAGAAGCGTGGTAGGAAACATATTGAATATATTTACAAAATGAAACATATCAAAATTATTTAGTAATTGATCTAAGTTTAGAAAATATCTAATATAAAAAGATAATGGATTATATAGTAGCGTAATAGAGTTTGTATCTATGTAATGTTTTATTCTACTATTTGTAAAATCTATTGTTTCTATGGCTGTAAAGAAATTGGTTAGTGTTTTGGGCGAGTCGAATAAAGTCTTTTGTAATGGTTAGGGTGTTATCATTTGCTAATAAAAAATTGATACCAAGGATAATTTTGCCTTCTGAATGGTGAATAGGTACACAAAAGGCCTGGTTTAAAGGATAAGGTTTAGACTGAGTATTGCAGGGTGTTAAAAAGGTAATAAATGCTTTGGTAATAAATTGAGTATAGTGTATAGGGATATTAGAAAAACCGACTCCGGTTATAGGATCTTCTAGAGTTTTAATGTAAGATTGATTCGTGACACTAGGGTCTATAACTGTAATAGTGCATCCAGTGTCGATAATTGCATTGGTTTCTATTGCTTGACCATAATGTTTAACTTGTATTCATGTAGTTATAAGGTTATTGAATCTTGTCTTGGTACAGAATTTTTCTATAGTTTTCAAGCTTTTTGTATCAGTTTGTAAATTTAAATAATCAAGTTTATTTGTAGACATGAAAACTATATTCCTCCCATGGTGTTGTCTAGATTAGCCAGGGCTTCATCATCCCATGGATAATCATTGTCATCATTTTCATTATAAGGATTTAGATAATCTTCATAATCATTATCTGATTCTGATTCTAATTCTAATTCTAATTGTAAATTAGACATATTGTTTATTACTTCTGTTGGTACCTCTAAATTTCTTAGTGAAGTTTGTTCTTCTCTTAATCTAATTTGTCTATGAAACTCGCTATAATAAAGTGCATTATTATGTTGATCTGTTAAATGTATATAAAACCCTATAAGGTGTTGAAAAAAGACATCAAAATCATTTGGTAGTTGATCTAAGTTTAGAAAATATCTAATATAAAAAGATAATGGATTATATAGTAGCGTAATAGAGTTTGTATCTATGTAATGTTTTATTCTACTATTTGTAAAATCTATTGTTTCTATGGATGTAAAAAAATTGGTTAAAAGTCTATCTATTCCGTTGTATCTGCATCTGTGCTATGCTTTCATCTAAAGATGGTATCAGGTCTAACCGGGGACTTTTTGTTTTCCGGCCAAACCCCCTCCCATTTTGGTATCAGAGCCATATGTTCCTTGGCTTCTGAAGAGATAATTATCAAGTAAATGAGAATCTCTAAGTAACCCAGAACAACTAACCCCTTTTTCTGAATATCATGAGCAAGTAACCCCTTGTTAAATCTATTAAGATAACTTTGATGGTTTTTTAAGAAAGCATAATCATTTTAAAATTGAGCAGAGTCTCTCTGAAGCCAAGAAAATGCCATATGATCTCTAAATCTTAACTATATTAAGTTGTTTTCTGTCATGCTAGACTCGGGATAATTTCTTTCAATTCATAGAATGCCTTTCACCGCAAGAGCGTGTTCACCCCAAAATAACTAAGAGTTTTAGTACAGTTATAGAGACTTACTTGAAAGCTTTAACTGAAGGATTGCAGAAGTATGTTGCCGAATTTAAAGGACGATGAAGTACATGAAGAACCTACTTTCTTCTGAATAACCTAGGCGTGCCTATAACTAATTCATTTCAGGGATTCCTTTTCGTGAAGAAGTTAAACAAAGGGACCGTAATGTACTAGTAGGAAATGGAGAGAAGCTCAAGTTGAAGCTGTACGAAATCTCCGTTTAGTTTTGGAGAGTGGCTTCAATTTGAATTTAGTTGATATTGTTTATGTTCTCAGTATGACTAGAAACCTTATTTCAATTTCTAGACTTGACACTTATGGATATTCATTTAAGTTTGAGAATAAAGGCTTATCTCTTTTCCTTTACTCTAGAGTTATTAGTTCTGGTTTGTTGAAAGGAAACCTCTACAAATTACTTTTGAGTGCTTCTTTTACTGAATCCTTGAAAATAATGAACGTGAATGATGTAGTTGCTAAAACTTGTGGTAAGACAAAATGAGATAATGAAAATTTTGCTAAATAGTGGCATGAACGTCTAGGTCACAAACCACGAGGCAGAATGGAACGCCTCAGTAAGAATGGAATTCTTCATTCTTTAGATTTTTCATATTTTGACGCATGTATTGAATGTATTAAAGGAAAATTGGTAAAATGCAATAAACGTGGTGCCTTTCGAAGTACGGAACTTTTAAAGGTTATCCACATTGACATTTTTGAACCTTTCCCTACACTAGGTATTGGTAGTCATAGATACTGTATGACCTTTATTGATGACTATTCTCGTTATGGATATGCTTATCTCATTCATGAAAAATCCGACTCACTTGCCATGTTTAAGACTTAAAAAGCCGAAGTTGAAAATCAACTCGACCTAAAGATTAAAGTGGTAAGATCTGACAGAGGAGGAGAATATTATGGAAAATTCTCTAAAACGGGTCGTAACCCTAGTCCTTTTGCCTTGTATTTGGAAGGATGTGGCATCATTGCCCAGTATGCAATGCCAGTACACCCCAGCGGAATGGTGTAGCTGAACGGTGAAATCATACCCTCATGGATATGGTACAAAATATGATATGCCAAAGCACTCTACCAGAGTTTTTGTGGGTTGAAGCACGTAAAACAACTGTGCATATTCTTAACAAGGTTCCCACTAAGTCTGTGCCTAAAACACCTTTTGAATTGTGGACACATAGGAAACCAAGTTTAGAATATTTTCATGTATGGGGCTGTTTAGCTGAGGCAAAAGTCTACAATCCACATACTAAGAAACTCGATCCCAAGACCATAAGTTGTCATTTTATAGGTTACCCTGAAAGGCCTAAGGGTTTCAGATTATACTGTCCATCACATACCATTAGAAT
>JAVXUO010001731.1:42500-251753 GCA_033065855.1 Escallonia rubra
AATATTAGTTTCTAAATGTACTAATATACAGATAGCCAGAAAATTAAAAAATGAAACAAGTTTCTGCAAAGGAATATATACTCCACAACACTATGGTCAAGAAGAATCAAGACCAAAATACAATAGGAGAACATATAAAAGATACAAACAACCTAGAAAAACATACTCTTTAAGAAAAAACAAAGCAAGAAGACCTTTCTTGAATCCTAAACATGTTAGAAAATATGATACTAGAAGAATATATAAAAAAAAAATTACATGTTATTCATGTGGAGAACCTGATCATTTAAGCTCTAATTGTCCTAGAAGACATAACAATAATTCCTGAAACCCTTGGCCGTTTGGGTAAAACGGAACAGATTAAAAGAAACAAGAAGAAGGCAAAAAGGCAAGCCTATTCAGTACAAAAACAAGTGGCTGAAGCATTTGCTGAAATAATCAGCAAAACCTTTAGCAATATCCACACTATGGGACCCAACAAGGCAGTAGAAGATTTCAAGAAATTAGCTGCATCAAATAGCCTTTTCTATGAAGACCCGTTATTCCAGGATGCACAAAGACCAAGTCCAAGCCCCATAATTTCCAGCGAATCTTCAGAAGATGGAAAAACTGAAGAGACGGAACATAAGGCTGAAGACCAGTAGACTCAAGACTCGTATAACAACAAACAAGACAAAGATAGCTACAGCTATTAAAGTTAAAGTAACTTTTTCAATAGACATATCAAGTCTGCAGATGCATTATTGCAACAGACAAAGAAAAAAGAAGACGAAGAAAGAAGAAAGAAGACTGATCAAGATGCATATGCATTATTACAGCAGCTAAGGACCCACATAATATGATTCTCGTCCAAAGTTGAAGACAGAAGACTGACAAGCATCTTTTTCTTTTCTCTTTCACTATTAGCTTTAAGACTTCTGTAAAAGCTATTTTGTAATATAACTTAGGTCAGATCCGGTAGTATGCGTGTAAACTCTAGGCAATCATGTAGATGCCTATAGATAACTTTTTTCTGCCTATTTAAAGAGGCAGATTCATTTGTAAAGGAGAGGAATTTCTTTAAATATCAATCAAGCACCCATTCTCTCAATTCTCTCTGCTTTCTCCATGCGATCAAATAGAATTTTACGTATATTTTAAAGATATGGATAATAATAGTTATTATCATAATGAATACATTAGACTCAGAATTAGAAGACCGAATATAGACAGGTTTAGGCTAATAGCTGATAGACATGAAGCGGATGCTTTTTGTTTCTAATTTATTTATCTTTTCTAAACATGTTATGAGTAACATTATAATAATATTATTTTGTTTTCAGTTCTTTCTCCTGAACTCAAAGGGTTTTCAGAGATTTTAAGTAAACCTCCAACTTTAACAGGGTTTGATGAGTCTTTACCAGCTACCTGTTGAACTGGACTAGGAGTTCTTTTTCCTGAACTCGAAGGTTTTTCAGTAATTTTGAGCAAATTACCAGCTATAACAGGACTTGATTTATCTTTACCGGAAGCCTGTGAATCCGGACTAGCTACTCCTTTAACCCCGGAAGTAGTGGGTTTTGATGACTGGTGTTTAGAAAGAACAGTGGTATACATGTTTTTCCAGTCATTGGCTTCTAATTCTAATACCTGGTTTTAGGCCTTAAGCTGAGCTATCTGTATGTCAAAATGTGATTTTTCTAAAAGGACATGATCATGTCTTGTTTTTAATATATTAAAATGCTTAATTAAGGTATTGTAGTTTTCACAATCTGCAATGGTGTCTGTGGTTGAACTATCTTGACAATCTGGGCTAATATAGTAATTAGGTCCATAATGGGTTTGCATAAGAGTAGTTGCTTCTTTAAAGGTAATAGTACCTTTATACCACGGTTGAGGGACATTACCTACACCTCCTACCATGGCTTCAGCATAACTTTTAAATATGCCTGGCATAATGCCTTTAAAAACGCAATAAAAGTTGTACTTTTTAGTGTCTCTTATTTTATTGAAGTAGTTTGCTAATGCATTGACGGTATTTACAAACCATCCGTTGTCTCTTTTTATAAATGATTGTCATAAGTTATCTAACAGAGTTCGCTGGTCTACGGGAAAAGGTCCAAGTTTTAGTCTTTGACTTGGAATCTAGATCCAGCATGTATAACTTTAAGATTATTACCATTTTAATACAGAGTCTTTGAATATCAATCAAGCACCCCTTCTATCAATTCTCTCTGCTTTCTCCATGCGATCAAACCTCTCTCTATATTAAACTTCAACGATTCTTCGCTCAAGTACTTAGCTATTTTCAAGTAAGTCTCTTACTCCTTTAATTTGTTAATTATTCTGGGGTGAAAACGCTCTATATGGTGAAAAGCATTCTATGAACTGAAACGGATTATCTCAAAGTCTAATATGACTAAAAACAACTCAATATAGTCTAGATTAGAGATCATATGGCATTTACTTGGTCCAGACAGACTCTGTTAACAGAATTTGTTTTTCAAAACAATTATGCTTACTGAAGGCTTTTTTCCAGATATCAAATCGATTATTGTAACACCCCGATATTTTTCGGACCTAATAAGAAATTTTAGCAGCGGATATATTTTTAGCGATACTTAGTATAGCGGGTTATCGAACCAAACCATTTAAAATTTTTCGAGCATCTAAAGTATAGTAAATAATTTATTTTTGACCCATTGGCAATAATAAAGGTTTGGGTAAATTTTGGAGAGACTAATGAAAATATAAAGTGGCTTTTGGTAATATTCCGATCTAGGGTTTCATATATATATAGATACTTTTCGTGAGGGAGCCGTCATATACTTTCCAACCCTTTTCTGAAAATCGGCAGAGAGATCAGAGAGAGAGAGAGAGATCGAGAGAGAGGACAAAGGAAGGAGATCGGAGAAGGGTTTTGGTGAAGTGTCCGGCAATCGCAATTCTTTTCCGGTAAGCCTTGACCCTTTCTTCTTCGTCTTTTTATTTCAGCATTTTAGTGTGCGCACGTAGAGATGTGAGTGCTGTTTATTTAGGTGTGCGTATAAGGGTCTAACATGAGTGGCTGAATGATTGTGGGTGTACAGAGGTGGACTGCCATGGGGGCAGTCCATGTATGTGTTATGTAGGTTTATGCGCGATCAGGTAACCTGTGTAAATTAGTTTAATGGGACTGCTGTGGTGAGAAAGAGAGACAACCGTGAAGGGCTATTGCTGTAGAGAGAGAGAGGTGTGCTGCGATGAATGTATGTGTGGGTTGTGTGAGTCTGTGTGCTGAGAGTGAGAGCAATGAGAAACTGTTTGAGAGAGATGGGCGCATAGACTTTGCAATCTGGCCACTGCCTTGTGCATGTGTATGCATATATGTTTGTGGGTGGGTGTGCGTGAAAGTGTGTTGCTGTGTGCGTGAATGTGTGTGTACAAGGTGGGGTGTGTAGTGTGTAGCAGGTGTGTAGTGGGTTCATGGAGTCGTGGGTCTAGGCAGGCAGAAGGAGGGACTTTGTGCTGGTTCATTGAGTATGTGTATTGGATAACAAGCCACTGCCTCACTGACTTGGGTGTTGAGAAGGTTATGGTTTGGAAAGGAAAAAGGGAGTGAAGGCAGTAGCTTGGAAAGGAGATAGAAATTGGCGAATAAAGGAGAAGGAAGTGAAAATGAAGCTGCGTGAACAGTAACTTCTGGGTTTGGACAGAGGTGTTAGGGAGAAGAAAGGATGTGGGTTTTGAGTACGTAATTAGTGGTTATCGAATTAGCGTTAAGTACGGTGCATCCATGAGATAGTGTACAGTGATTATAATTGCGTGAAACTTTACAGTATAGTACGATAGACTATATTAGAATTTTTGGCAAAAGTTTATAATTTTCTGAGATCGTATGAATTTATAGTATTTTCTATAATTTCAGATTTGGAAAATTCTTTTGGAGTCTTTAAACCCTGAAAGTGCCATGGGGAAAATTATAGTAGTTTTTATATAGTATAATAAAGACTCAGTATAAATTTGATAATTTTTGGAGTTTATTTGCTATGGTTTCCATATCGCATTAGTTTTAGCAAAACGAATATTTGAAAAATAGTTTTAATGCCTTTTAATTTCTGATTTATATTTTTTATAATTTTTATACATATTTAAAAGTTAATATAAAAATTATGGGACTTAGTTTGTAGCTGGAAGTATTTTTGGCAATTTATGAGATTTTATTGTATTTAAAGAAATTATTTTATTTCGAAACATTAAAAAATTTGGAGAATGCATATTTTGACTTTTATTAATGCTTTAAGCTATAAAAGTTTTTAATGTAAATTATTATAAATTTTAGAGTGTCTGTATACGTTAAGGAGAGTATAAGATTTTCAGTTAGGTTAGCTGTGTGCGGGATCCGTTTGAGTTGCGCGATTTCGGGATTAGAAGTGAGCGCCGTTTGGGTAGTTGATACTAGGTTTATAGTATATTAGTATAGATTATGTTCTAACATGTGCATTGCCAATCTAGGTTTATTCAGAAAATATTGATCGAGGTTGGTAGCATCGCTTAGCTTGGACCGAGGTAAGGAATTCTATCTGAACCCTATTTCGCCATTCTGTTTTCAAATGCTTCTAGAACATTTTTACAAACTAAATTGATTCGATTTTATGTTGATATAAAATATGTTTTGAAACTGTCCATGAAAGCCTAACTTGAACCTTAAGCGATCATTTGGAATTCTTCATTTGTTTATTCTCATCTGTTTTATCGATTCAATTATCATAAAATGTTTTGAATTCTATTTATTGTTTCTCAATGTTGATATGAGTTAGTAACTTGGGAGTCATAAGGATGGTCTGTATTGTTGGCGTTATAAGGATGGTCTGTTGGATGAGTTTAACTAGTACCTAGATGGACTAGTCAGTGTACATATGCATATGTAAAGCGATCGAGCACTGCCAGGGTGGCTTTGCTTCTGTACTGCTCATGTTCAATGTTTCCTGTTTATGTTTTATTACACTTGAACTGTTTTGAATATTATCCATTCATGCGTTATTATATCCGAAGTGTTTTAAATGACTATTATTTAAGGGATTGAGTTGAATACTCATCCCTATGTTTATATCGTATCGTAGTGATTTCATCGAAAGCAAAAATCCCGCAAAAAGTTGTTATTGGACTTGAATGTAAAATCGTTCGTTTTGTTCATCTTTGTCTAAGTGTTGCTTTTTATTGAAAATACTCTTCAAAAGTTTTATATGAAAAATCGTCCGAATCGTTTTCTTATTTTTAAATCTTTGTGCGACCTTACTGGGCTCTCAAAAGCTCACTCCCCTTTGACTTCCTTTCCGCAGGTGACAGCTAGCAGTAGGTTACCTGAATATGGATTAGAGCCGAGCGAGCGAAAGCAAAGGAATTAGATTTTGGGATTGATCATTAGAACCCCTGCGTGGGTAAATATTATTGTTTTGAAATTTCTTAGACTTAGACTCGGTATTTCAATTATGACAATTGATTGAGAGTATAGTTTGATTGATGAATAGTTGCTCTGACAGCTTGTTGCATTAGTTATTGAGGTTATGGACATTACTGTCTTAGTGTTATAGATCGATTTAGTGTTAACATTTCGGAAAATTCCGGGATGTTACAATTATGCTTATTAAAAGAACTTTCACTGATTTTCTTAATAAGGTTTTAAACAAAAGTGAGAGCGAGTCTTTTAGGGTTAGTTGCCGAGTGATGGCTTTGAAAACCCGTTAACTAACGCATGCCCTGAGTTTTTTCCAAAAAGAGAAGAACTTTGGTAGTTCAACCTAGCATCCTGAGATTTAATCTAGTTAAAACCTACCCTGCATCCTGAAATTTTGTATCTGACTATTGCTTCGCAATCTGTTCTAATGCAAAATTCATGTTTTGATATTAGAAGTGCTTTGAAATGTTCTAATGCGTAAACTATTGCCAGTAATTCGTAATCTAAACTGGTTAGATATTGATTACTTTCTTTATATTTACTGCTAGAATATGATAGTACTAGTAGTAATGAAGAACCAAACAGTTTACATCTTCCAGATTAATGTCAGATAGAAATTTAAATACTGAGCCTTATCAGGAACCTTTTAGTTTTGAAGAAATGATAAATAATTTTAACTTAGATCAACAAACTACTTCAGATATATTAGACACTTTTAATAAATTATTTACAGCCTTAGAAACAATAAATGATACAAATGATAGAATCAAACATTTCATAGATACAGACTCCATTACGTTATTATATAATCCTTTATCCTTTTATATAAGATATTTTCTAAACCTAGACTTATTATTAGAAGAATTTGACATATTCTTTCAACATCTCATAGGTTTTTATATACAATTAAAAGACCAACAAAATAATGCATTAATCAACAACATATTTGTTCTTGTAATTTTATCTTGCCATTTCCTATTTCCATTCCTAAAAATTTTACACTTGTTTTAAATAGTTCTACCTTTTTCTTACTTAAAATTAAACCATGTTTATTGAAAAGTTTAAAGACTAAATCTAAATGTGATAAGTGTTCATGTTCGCTTTTGCTACAAACTAGAATATCATCTATATATACTAAGATGAAATTATTATAAGGTCTGAAAATATCATCCATTTTACGTTGGAAGATACTGGGTGCTGTCTTAAGGCCAAATGGCATGACTAACCATTCATATAAACCTTCTGGTGTAGTAAAAGCTGTCCATCTGATATCTTCAGGCCACATTTTAATTTGATAAAAGCCTGATTTGCAATCGAATTTACTAAATATCTTTTTGCCTTGAATCTTACTTAAAAGAAAGGTCTTATTAGGGATATTGTAACTATCGTCTTTTATAATATGGCAAAAACTTTAAGGGCAGAGAGAGAGTCTGGGTTAAAATTCTTATTTTTTCAAAAGTTCAGGATGCAGGATAAGTTTAAACTAGATTAAATCTCAGGATGCTAGGTTGAACTACCAAAGTTCTTTTCTTTGGAAAAAACTCAGGGCATGCGTTAGTCTGCGGATTTTCAATGCCATCACTAGGCAACTAACCCTAAACGACTCACTCCCACTTTTGTTTAAAATCCATTAAGAAGACTCTGGAGGTCCGTTTTAGAAGCATAATTGATTTAGAATCTGGCAAAAACCTGGAGTAAGCATAATCATTTAAAAAAAAGAATTTAAAAAGAGTCTCTCTTTCCCAAGTAAATGCCATATGATCTCTAATCAAGACTATATTGAGGTGTTTTTAGTCATACTAGACCTAGAAATGTTCCTTTTCAATTCATAGAATGCGTTTCACCATAGAGCGTTTTCACCCCAGAATAATAAACAAGTTTTAAAGAGAAAGTAAACTTACTTGAATGAAAGCAGCTAAGTACTTGAATTAGGAATTGCTAAAGTTCCTTTAGAAATATTGAATCTAATATTTTCATTAGTATTATCTATGAGGTGTATTGTAGCATAGAATCTACGAAATTCTTCATAATTAGCTTCAAAACGATCTTCATTAACATTATATCCGTGTTCTTATAAATATAGATTCCATAATAACAAATTTAAATGTATATCTAAAACATCTTATAGAATTTTATGTATATTTTGAAGATATGGATAATAATAGTTATTATCATAATGAATACATTAGACTCAGAATTAGAAAACCAAATATAGATAGGTTTAGGCTAATAGCTGAAAGACATGAAACAAACGCTTTAGAAAATATAACAGATCATATTAATACACTACAAATAACAAGTAATAATAATAATATAGATATTACAGATTCAGATAGTACTAGTAGTAATGAAGAACCAAACAGTTTACATCTTCCAGATTAATGTCAGATAGAAATTTAAATACTGAGCCTTATCAGGAACCTTTTAGTTTTGAAGAAATGATAAATAATTTTAACTTAGATCAACAAACTACTTCAGATATATTAGACACTTTTAATAAATTATTTACAGCTTTAGAAACAATACATGATACAAATGATAGAATCAAACATTTCATAGATACAGACTCTATTACGTTATTATATAATCCTTTATCCTTTTATATAAGATATTTTCTAAACCTAGACTTATTATTAGAAGAATTTTGACATATTCTTTCAACATCTCATAGGTTTTTATATACAATTAAAAAACCAACAAAATAATGCATTATATTACACTGAGTTCCATAGGAGGCTTAGACAAATAGATGAACATACTGAACATATGGCCTTAGAAAACTTAGGCGTACCTACTGAAATTTTAAATAACATGACGAACTTACAAATAGAATCAGATTTAGACTATGAAGATTATTTAAATTATAATGAAGAAGATAATGATTATCCATGGGATGATGAAGCCCTGGCTAATCTAGACAACACTCTAGGAGGAATATAAATTCAATGACCACAAACAAATTAGAATATTTAAATCTACAAACATATACTAAGAGTTTAAAAACAATTAGAGAAAATTTAGATTATATGAAAGAAGTTTTTAAACAATCTATAGAAAGATCAAAACAAAGTGAAACAAAGATAGAAATTCTCCTAGAAAAATTAAACAAACAATCAATAGAATATAAACAAGAATTAGATAAATTTAAAATAATGATAGAAAAATTAGAAAAACAAACGAATAAGTTAGAAGAAAACTTAAAACATTATTTTAAAATACAAGGATTAGAATATAAATGAATTCTTCTAAAAACTACGAAGAAAATTTAGACTATAAACAAGTTATCTTAGATGAAAACAATTACATAATTCCATCTGAAGGCATAACTAAAAACATTTTAGGAACTCCAAACGATCTAACAAACAGAAAACAAAATAATATAATTATAATGTTGTTAATAAACTGTTTAGAAAAACTAGACAGTTTAGCATTAAAAATAGATTTACACATTGGTCAACCAGAAAGAGAAACTTATACAGATATAGAAACTTTGTGCAAAAAATTAGATAATATAACTGTAGACAAACCTAAAAGGAAGGTTAAAATACAAAACAATCTAAAATTTTTAGTCTATTATAAGAAACAATAGTCATATCTTAGGTAGAGGAAATAAAGAAGATAGAAATAGAACAGAAGTTCTAGCCACTGAAACCAGAAGACGAAATGAAAATACAGTGGGAAATAGAGTTCTTAGACTTTTTAGAACACCATCGGCACCTATAGTTTCTCTAGAACAAATAATAGACATAGATAGACAAATTGAACATTTTAGACAAAACAGACTAGATGTATTATAGAGAAACACAAAATAGATGTATTGGAGAAGATATAGCTAGTGTAAACTTAATACATCCTGACTCTGAAAATGAATTAATCAGAAGAAATTTTAACTTAACACATATAGGTTTAATTGTTATAGGAATAAAAGGTTTAACTAGAAGAGATACAGGCGCTAAAGTATTTTTAGCCATAATAGACGATAGATTTTCTAGTGAACAAGCCATAATAGGAGCCATAGAAGTAGATATGAACAACAATTGTGGCATATTTTACTGCGCACCAGATTTTTGTATAAATACTAAAGATTTTGCAAAAAACATTAAAGTTAAGATAATGACAAAAGGATATGAAGATTTTCAACAAGGCAAAAATCTTTTGATCTGCACCACATTCATAGGAAAGTTAACACAAAATAGTCAAGTAGGATATACGTTAACCATAGATGACACGGCAAAATTCATTATAAATAGAGGAATTAGACTCCTACCACCTTATAGAGTAGATCCTTTAGAAAATTCAGGACAAGAATGGCAAGTAGATAAATTACTAGAAACTAGCTCTAATAACAGTATCATACCTACAGATAATCTATGGTATAGAAATGCATCAGGAAGAATGTCAGTTAGATTTACTAATTATATAGAAGCAAATACCATCATAGAAGACCAAGACATTCCAGAAGAAGTAGAAAATGTATAGTTACAAAGACTTTGATATCCTAAAAAACTTAGATATAAAAATTCTAAATCAATCAGTAGGAACTACATGCATAGGAAAAGGATTAAGTATAGAACAATTACAGGATTTTATGCGTCTTACAGAAGAAGAAGACAGTCTAGATATATTCAATCAACCAGAATATACATTACAACCAAATCAAAATAACACAATTCTGATTCCTGAAAGTCTAAAAGAACTAGATATCAGCTTTAGGCCTTCTATCAAAATTCCCAGCATAGATAAATTCAACCCTGTAATAAATTATAAAATAGAATTAGATCAAAAAATTAACAAAGCTTTAGAAGAAATAGAAAACATAAGACAACAACAAAAACTATTAAAAGAAGATAATAATTTATTAGAAGAACAAATGGACAACATATTAGAAACATTAGAAACATATAACTTTAAATTAAAAGAAAATATAGATTTAGAATGTAACATCCCAAAAATCTGAAGCTGAATATACGGTGAAAATTCCAAACTAATCATCTATCGGACCTTTAGCGACAAAATGGTGAACATTAGACATTTTGATTCTTAGAATTTTAGTAACCTTAAGTTGTATTTAACAATAGTAGTTATAAGAAATATTGATTAACGTCTTTAGTGATGATTAACATGATTGAACTTTTTATTTTATTTTTTTGTCGATAACGTTTAGCGACGAATTTAAATTTTTGACAATGATATAATTTTTAATGACAACATAATTTATTATTTAACGTCAGCGTGTATTTTAGCGAAAATTATTCTTTTTTAACATTGATATATCTCTTTAAGCGAAAATTAAACTTCTTTTAATATCGGCGCTTTTGTTAACGACGATTTGTCAAACGAGATAGCGCAAAAGACCCGTTAATAAGTTTTCATAGTGCATTTACTATTTGTAGATAATTATTTTGGACGTTTTCACGATAATAAAAGTTTCGGGTGAAAACTTGAGCGACTAATAGAAGTATAGGGTGTTTCTTGTGATTTTTCCAACTAGGGTTTTTAGGTAGAAATATGCATTGTCCGTGGGCAGCCGTCCAAGGCCTCCCTTCAATTCGGCAGACGCACCTTGAATGAGAGAAAGAGAGATACTGAGAGAGAAAGGAAGAGGGAAGATCGAAGAGATATTTTTCCGGCTATCGAAATTCTTCCGGTAAGTTTCTTTTAAACCCTTCTTGGTGATTTAACTACTTTCAGATTTAAGGGGTAAGGGGGGATGAGAGAAACAATGATGTTTTGGGTGAGTTTGGGGCTGCCATAACCCTAATTTATGAGTGTAAATCATGTGTGTGTTATTGCGTGAGAATTGGGTGAATACGTGAGTGCCGAGTGCATGTGTGTACTGGGTACATGTGTTTGCGTATACAGGTAAGTGCGTGAAATTGGAGAATATATGGTGGGGTGAAGCTGCCAAGGGCGGCTTGCATTTGCTGTGTGTGTGCATGATCAAGGCAATGCAGTGTGGGTTTGTGATTATGCAATGGGTGTTCAGGGAACGGAAACTAAGTTGGAAAGCAGCCTGCTGTTTATTCTGCTGTGTATAAGGGTATGGTGTTTGTTATATACATATGGTGTATTTTTATAGGTTAAGTGGTATACAAGAAGGAAGGAGTGAGTAGTAAGGGAATAAGGGTGTTTATGGGTTTTAGGTGTTCAACTGTGTGTGAGTGTAGTGTGATTGTGGTGTGAGTGATTTCATGTGCTGTGTGTGCAGGGTGAGGTGAGGTGTTTGAGAGGTGAAAAGAATGAAGTGCAAGAGAAAAGAGGGAGACCCACTGCCTCACGACAGTGGGCATACAAATGGGTATTGTTGGATGTGGTGTGTGCATGAGAGTGATGTGTATCTATTATGAAAATGTGTTTGTTTATGGGTATTGTGATGCTTGAGAGATGGAGGAGGGGCTACCTTGAAATAGGTTTGTGTGAACCTGTGTGAGTACAAAACAAAGAGAAAGGGGGCTGCTGTTGGTCACATGGGGCGTGAGTGAGGCTGATGGAGTGGCATGGCTGCCGTGAGGGAGAAAGGTAACTTGTGGAATCGGGAAGTGCTGTAATGCGTGTGTGTACAAGTGCTGTGATGTGTGTGTGTGTGTGTGTGTATGTAGTTTAACTTTAGGTTTGGCATGAACTTTGAATAGTGTATAGTGAATATTAGGATGTGAAAATTTATACAATAGTACCCGAGACTATGATAGAATTACTGGTAAAATTTCATAATTTTCTGAGATCATATGTATTTGTAATATTTTCTGTAAGCTTAAAATGGTAAAATTATTTTGAAGCATTTAAACCCTGAAAATGTTCTTCGAAAAATTATGGTATTGTTTTTGTGGTATGATAAAGACTCAGTCTAAATTTGGTGATTTTTAGAGTTCATTTGCTATTATTTCTCTATCGCATTGAATTTAACAAAATGAAATTTTTTAAATAGTTTTAATGCCTTTTAATTTCTGATTTCAATTTCAGTAGTTTTTATAAGTCCTCTTAAACTGTTACGAACATTATGAACCTTTATTTCCAACTAGAAGAAATTATGGCAATTTATTGGTTTTAGTGTATTTAAGAAAATATTTTTTAATTCGAAAATAATCAAAAAATATATTTTTATTCCATATGCTACATTAAGCTATAAATAATGTTTAATGAATGATTAGAACATTTTTGGGATATTTCTGAGTCTCAGGGAGTGACAAATTTCGGGGTAGGTTGGCCGTGTGGAAACCGCTCCGTCGGGTAGAGAAATGGGTATGCTATAGATAATTATATTTAGATTTTAATGTAGTAGTATGAATAAGTGTTCTGATAAATGATTCTGCCAACCTAGGTTAACCTCGAGGAATTTGATTGAGAGCGTTTTTAGCTTCAGCGTTGGTTTGAGGTAAGGGATTTTCATCCGAACCTAACTCATCTATTTGATTCATATGTTATTCTGATTTGCTATCGTTATTTCTTTGGACTCAATTATAATTGTGATGAATTGTATCGATTGTCATTAATAACCTTGTTTGAGCCTGACACGTTCATTGAAAATCTCATTCGATGCTCAATACTTATTTCTCTTTGAGTATCGATTTATTCATTGTAATATCGCTTATTGCATTCTGCATATTGGCATGAGATAGTGTATTGAGGAGTTATAAGGATGGTCTGTATCGGGGGTGATATAAGGATGGTCTGTTAATGTCGGGAAATGCTAGTACCTTGAGGGTCTAGCTAGTGTTCATATGCATATGTAACCATATTGTTATTAAGCACTGCCTGTGTGGCTTTGCTAAGTGTTACCCTGCACTGCCTGTGTGGCTTTGCAATTTACTCATGTCCAATATCATCTGTATTGTTTCAGTGAAATCGAAAGTGCATTTATTGAATCTTGAATTGCGAAATTGAGAATATTGTTTCTATATTGTCGTTGACATAACCTTCTGACCAAATCGTTTGTAATCTTACTGAATTTTGAGCGACCTTACTGAGCTCTCAAAAGCTCACTCCCTTTTTATGTTCCTTTCTGCAGGAAATAACCGACAGTAAGATTTCAGGATGATCGAGCCTGAATTTTCAGAATAGTTTATGGTTTCCATTATTTGTTTAATCAAGCCTTACTAGGGAACTGTTATGTAATCAAATAAATTAAGTACTTTACAATTGTTTTGTGATAGAAATTGTCTGTTGAGCTAGACAATTGATGGATTATAGTGCTCTGATATGAATGTTATTAGGTACCTTTAGTGGTAATGAATAAATTGAACAGTTGAGATTCGATGGATTGATCGGTTAACGATCCGAGAATTTCGGGTTGTTACATAGAACAGCTTGAAACTAATTCTATAGATACGCAAATTACCACAAACAATGTAAAATTTAATTTAATGAATGAAGTACCTTACGTTCTCATGGAAGAAGGTGAAGGTTCAGGAACTACTAATAATAGAAACAATGATGGAAGTAGATTTTATACTACACAACCACACGCAAGACCACAGTATTCTTATGGAAATTTACCTAGACAAAGTGCAAACATTGAAAATAACAAATTTGAAAGACCTAATTATAGACCTAGAGGTAAAAGACATCCTTTAGAACAAAACTTTAAAATCCAAAAGGCAGCAGAGCCTTTTATTTAAAACATAACAGCTGTAGATACTCAACAAAGAAATAATTATATACAAGTATGGAAAGATGCAGTAGTAGCAAACTTTATAACTAAACAATCTGATAATTTAGAAACAGGAGAAGAAATGATAAGATATATGACACAGTTCTTAGGTCCTATAGCTAAGGCTAATTTCGAAGAATGGCAAAAAGCATTTCCAGATGATTTAAAACAAATGGCAGACCTAGGACCCAATCCTTATAATTTTGTAAACACTATACAATTAATCTTAACAGGAAGGAATCCTAATACAGGAGATACCCTAATACAAACAGAAGCAGCTAGAAAATTAGAACAAGTACATTTATACAACTAGCATAATATAAAACCATTCATGCAAGAATACTATTATTTTGCCTCACAAAGTGGCAATATTTATAGTCCAACCGTGGTAGATAAATTTTTAAATAAATTACCAGGAGCTTTAGGAAGAGAAATATATGAAACAATTAAAAAGATTTATAATTTTGAACACGTAATAGAAATACTAGTTTCTAAATGTACTAATATACAGATAGCCAGACAATTAAAAAATGAAACAAGTTTCTGCAAAGAAATTTATACTCCACAGCACTATGGTCAAGAAGAATCAAGACCAAAATACAATAGGAGAACTTATAAAAAATACAAACAACCTAGAAAAACATACTATTTAAGAAAAAGCAAAGCTAGAAAACCTTTCTTAAATCCTAAACATGTTAGAAAATATGATACTAGAAGAATATATAAAAACAAAATCACATGCTATTCATGTGGAGAACCTGATCATTTAAGCTCTAATTGTCCTAGAAGACATAATAATAATAACTTTAAAGCTATGATAGTCAATAATACTAATGAAGATCTCTTAGAAGTAGACGAGACCCTTAGCGATACAGAAAGTTTATATAGCATCAAATCCATAGAAGAATATCAAGAAGACATCCTTTCTATAAGTAGTGACGAAGATGAAGAAAATCTTCCAGTAGAAACCACAGATAAATTAGATACCTTCATAAATTCATTAAAAAATACAGAAATATACAATTTCATGTTTAAGCCCTTAGCAAACCAATTTAGAAGAAGATTGTATACATCAATGGCAAATAGAAAAAGGCTTAGATACAATACCATACTATATATGCACTTGGTATCCAGCAATCAAAGTAAGATGTAAATGTGAGTTATGCTATAAAGAAGCATGCACAAAATGCATAAAACAAAAATATAACATAAATATTATAAAACCTAAAGAACCTGTTACAAATAAAGACACTTATTATGACAAAAATGTTAATAGAAGGTTAGAATTTTTAGAACAAAAGGTTATTCAAATAGAAGAAACCATTAATCAACAACATATATAAGAATTAATCATACCAGATAATAAACAATTAATTCAAGATATTCAAGATTTTAAAATAGAAAAATTTTGTACTCAAGCAAGATTTAATAACCTTATAACTACAAGAGTACAAGTAACGCATTATAATAAATTAATAGAAACAAATGCAATTATAGATACAGGTTGTACAATGACAGTTATAGATCCAAGCCTAACTGATCTATCATATATAAAAACATTTGAAACACCCATAACAGGAGTAGGTTTTTCTAATACACCTATACATTACTCTCAATATATTACAAATGCCTCTATTACTTTTCTTACACCATGCAATACACAAAGCAAACCTTATTATCTAAAACAAGCCTTTTGTGCACGTATTGCACACTCAGAAGGAAAGATTATTTTAGGAATAATTTTTTTAATATCAGACAATAACACTTTAACAATTACTAAAGATTTTATACAATTAGCACAGAATGTCACACATACACCTATTAATATTGACACTCCATCAGAGTACGCTCAGAAGCGTGGTGGGGAATATGTTAATATAAAACACAAAGGCAAAAATAAAATATGTGAAGATTGTAGTAATGGAAAAACAAATTGTTGCATAACAAACATAGGAGAAGAATGTTTAAGGATAGAAGAATTAGTAGAAGAACTTGATATAGAAGAAAATATAGATCTAGACATTTATAATCAAGAAAGAATTAGCTATAATTTAATAAATCTTTTTACAAACAAATACGATATTCTTAAAGCAATAGAAAGACTACCATTTATAGGAGAAGATCCTATCAAACGATGGGATTTAAACAAAATATACTGTAAGCTAGACATTATTAATCCCGATTATATAGTTAAAACAGCTAACATAAAAGCAAGTAGTTTAGATACAGATGATTTCAAAATGCACATTAAAGATTTAATATAATTAAAAGTAATTAGACCCAGTAATAGCCCTCATAGATCTGCAGCATTCATAGTTAGGAATCACGCAGAAATAATCAGAGGTAAAAGCAGAATGGTAATAAATTATAAAAGACTTAATGATAATATAAAAGACGATAGTTACAATATCCCTAATAAGACCTTTCTTTTAAGTAAGATTCAAGGCAAAAAGATATTTAGTAAATTCGATTGCAAATCAGGCTTTTATCAAATTAAAATGTGGCCTGAAGATATCAGATGGACAGCTTTTACTACACCAGAAGGTTTATATGAATGTTTAGTCATGCAATTTGGCCTTAAGACAGCACCCAGTATCTTCCAACGTAAAATGGATGATATTTTCAGACCTTATAATAATTTCATCTTAGTATATATAGATGATATTCTAGTTTGTAGCAAAAGCGAACATGAACACTTATCACATTTAGATTTAGTCTTTAAACTTTTCAATAAACATGGTTTAATTTTAAGTAAGAAAAAGGTAGAACTATTTAAAACAAGTGTAAAAATTTTAGGAATGGAAATAGGAAATGGCAAGATAAAATTACAAGAACACATAGCTAAAAAGATTTTAGACTTTCCAGATAAATTAGAAGGATTAAAACAAATTCAAGCATTCTTAGGGTTAGTTAACCAAGCTAGAATTTACTTTAAAGATCTAAGTAAATTAATAGGTCCTCTATATAATAAAACTCGTAAAAATGGACAAAGACATTTTAATATAGAAGACATCAGACTTATAACCATAAAAGAAAGAGTTAAACAATTACCTGATTTATATCTACCTTTAGATACAGATTATTTGATAGTACAAACAGATGGATGTAAAGAAGGATGGGGAGCAGTCTTATACTGCAAACCTAATAAATACAGTAATAAGAAAGAAGAAAGAATATGTAGATATTCTAGCGGTAAATATAAAGAAAGTAATCAATATCTAACCAGTTTAGATTACGAAATACTGGCAATAGTTTACGCATTAGAACATTTCAAAGCACTTCTAATATCAAAACATGAATTTTGCATTAGAACATAATGCGAAGCAATAGTCAGATACAATAAAAATAAAGATTCCAGATACACAAATAGATGGTTAAAATTTATGACATCCTTGAGTAATTATAGAATAGATAAAATAGAGTGGCAACATATCAAAGGAGTAGACAACTCTATTGCAGACTTATTAACTAGAAAGATTTTATCTTAAGATAACCTCATACATTAGAAGTAGATTAAGACAATCTTCTTGTTTTATTTTCAGATGGCATCTTCATCATCATCCTCTGTTCAAACCAGGCAAAGTCAGGTAAATCAACCAAACCCTGTATTCCCTACGCAATTTACTAGTTATATAGATAACTTAGGAAGAAACAGGATTAACTACAATGGTAACAATTTAGAAGTTATACACGCTGGTTCTAGGTTTCAGGTCAAAGATCCCAAAATTGGCCATTTCCCTGTTGACCAAAGAACTCTCTTAGACAACCTCTGGCAATCTTTTATTAAAAAATACAATGGATGGTTTGTTAACACAGTTAACGCAATAGCCAATTACTTCCATAAATTAAGAGACACTAAAAAATATAATTTTTATTGTGTTTTTAAAGGCAACATGCCAGGAATTTTTAAAAGTTACCCTGAGGCTATGGTCGGAGGAGTTGGAAACTTTCCTCAACCATGGTATAAAGGCACCATAACCTTTCAAGAGGCAACTAATCTTATGTAGACACATTGGGGACCTAATAATTATATTAGCCCTGATTGCCAAGACAAATCTAACACAGACACCATAGCAGATTGTGAAAACTGCGACACTTTAATTAAACACTTTAATTTATTAAAAACAAGACATGACCATTTACTTCTAAAAAAATCACAATTCGACACACTAATAGCCCAGTTCAAGGCACAGACACAAGTCTCAGAATTAAAAACCACTGACTGGAAAAATAGATATACTGCCTTTCTTTCTAAATACCAGTCTACAAAACCCACTACTTCCGGGAGTAAAGGAGTAGCTAGTCCGGATTCACAGGCTTCCGGTAAAGATAAATCAAGTCCTGTTATAGTTGGTAGTTTACTTAAAATTACTGAAAATCCCAAGGGTTCAGGAGAAAGAATCCCTAGTCCAGCTTCACAGGCTGCTGGTAAAGACATCTCAAGTCCTGTTAGAGTTGGTGTTTTACTCAAAAACACTGAAAATCCTTTGAATATGGGAGAACATATTCCTAGTCCAGTTCTACAGGTAGGTGGTAAAGACCCATCAAATCCTGAGACCCCTGTCCGTTTAGGAAAAACAAAATTAAGAAGACAGAAGAACAAGAAAGCTAAAAGAAAAGCTCTGGCCATACAAAATCAAGTAGCCAAGGTCCTTGTCGAGTTGGTTAATAAGACTCTAGCAGATAAGACAGAAGCGACAACAAGCTATTTTGAAAATTCTTTATTTCAAGATGCGCAAAGACAAAGTCCTAGTCCTATTACTACTTCCAGTGACTCATCCGAAAGGACTGAAGACCAGACTGAAGAAGACTCTAGTGAAAGACCTTTGAAGAAATAAGAAGACAGCTGTAAAAAATAAGTAAAGAAAGAGACATAAAGAAGAAGACAGAACTGAAAGCATCTCCTTTCTGAAAGCATCTCCTTTTGAAAAATAAGAGACGCTGTCGGTAGCATCTTTAGAAAAAAGGCTTACTATTCCCTTTAAGACTTTTGTAAAGCCTACTATTCCCTTTAAGACTTTAGTAAAAGTAGTCTTGTAATGTAGTCATAAAGAAGAATCCAGTAGGATCTATGTAAACAGTAAGGCAATCCTGTAAATGCTCTGTACATATCTTTCTCCTGCCTATTTAAGCGAAGGCAGTTTTCGATTGTAAGTATGCGAATGTAATCTTCAGAAGAGCAATATAACTTCTCTTTCCAAAACCTTCTCTGCTTCATGTTATCTCACCTTTCTCTATAAACTTCACAATTCCTAATTCAAGTACTTAGCTGCTTTCATTCAAGTAAGTTTACTTTCTCTTTAAAACTTGTTTATTATTCTGCTTTCATTCAAGTAAGTACCAAAATGGAGGGGGGTTTCACCATAGAGCGTTTTCACCACAAGTTTTAAAGAGAAAGTAAACCAACTTAGCGTCCATAATATTTACATTCCAATATTGTAACAAAATTGTAACTGGATCTTTAACCTAGCTTACCAGCGCATTAGTAATAGTCATTATCTCATTATTTCAATATATTAACACCATTCCTCACTTCCCACCACTCTGAACGCTTAATTACGCGTGTTCCCTAAAATTTAGCACCAATGTGGCAATTTACCAATATACTTCCTGATGGCCGCTACACCACCAACACCTCAAAACCACTTTAAAACTACTTTTTAAATGTATTACATGAATTATATACCAAATATTTCATCAGAAGATTTTAAAGGGGATGAGTTAACAAAAATTGCCCCCAACTTATGCAAAACACTCGTGGCAGCCATCGCCCCAACAAACATCTCAGAACAACTTTAAAATAACTTACCGGGTGTCTGACACCCCTTCCCGAACTAAAAGTCATTCGAAAAATTTTACAATGTTCAATTACCAAAATACCCCCGCTGAGCGACAAGTTATCGAAATGCCCCCGGGGGTTCATTATCACCCTAACGCCCCGCAATCAACTTCAAAACAACCTTTCGGGTGTTTTAATTACATTTCTGGAATAAAAAGTCATTTGAAAAACTTTACTGGGAAAATTACTAAAATACCCCTCTGGGTGGCAAATTACCAAAATGCCCCTTGGCATCAGAAAATCTCAAAAGTGCTTTAAAATGTTATTTTAGGCTTCCTGAATTAATTCTTGATCTAAAAAGTATTTCAAAAAAATTTCGCCCAAAAAGCCCGTTCGGCCAAAAAAATAGCTAATGACTTCGGAATGGCCCGAAGTCCTGAGAAATGGAACTTCCCAACATCCTAGGGTTCTCATAAAAGTTTCACGTGAAATCGCACTAGCTTGATATTTTAAATTACACTGCAAAGTTACAAGGTTCCCCGTATCAGTTAACCCCTTTCCAATCTTTCAAAAAATTTGAAATTGTTACCGGATATAGATATTTTAAAAATAACTAGGGTCTTTTTTTTGCACTTTGGCAAAATCTAGCTCTAGCTATTTTCTTATAAATTTGTGAAAAACTGTCTAATTAAGTTTTCACCTTTAGCGACAATTACGTTTCGTATTCACATTAAACACACATAGTGTTACACCTTAGGAACACACAGTGTCTTCTTCCTTCAACCAATCCCTCAATCGTGGCGTGACTTTTTAAAATATATATATATAATCCTTACAAAAAGTCGAGTCGAGCTGTCGGGTTTTTTTTTTAAGAACAGTGGCCGCTTTTTCTCTAAAGAAAAAACAGTTGTCATTTTTTTATCTTAAATTTATAAGTTGTCCTTCGTGATGGATTGGTTTCAGAATTTATAGATAAAGGACACGCCACGTGTCACTTCTGGGCCACTATTTCTTTTGAAAAGTTTTTTCGATCTTCGTGTTATTAGCGTCCATAATATTTACATTCCCAAACTAAATGAGAACGCGTATTCCTAAAATCCTAATTTCGAAGCCCAAATAAACCGCCAATTTCGAAGCCCTAATAAAATCTAATTTTGAAAATAATTAAAAATCCTAATTTTGACGCCCTAAAAAATGGCTATTTTGGAATCTGTAATACCTCGATTTGTATAAACCTAATTTTGACGCCCTAAAAAACCGCTCATCCAATCTCCGATTGATCTGATTTTTGTTTCGTTCAATTTGTATTTTCGTTATCTTCGATTTGAGTCTACAATGACTATTTTGGATTTCGAATGAATATTCGTTAATAAACACTAGTTCAATCCCTAATTTCAAACTCTTAAAAAACACGAATTTTAGACTATGGTAAGAACAATTTAAGCATTACACAATTTAAACAATCCATTGGTAAGAACAATTATGGTAAGAACAATTTTAAATTAACATTGAATTATAAGAAAATTCAAAATACTTACTTGTTTTAACTTTATATATTTAAAGAAAAATTCACCGATCTTCTAGCGTAAACTTGTTTTGTTTGTATTGTCGTGGAGATTATGTAGGTGAGATATGGAGTATGAAGAGAGTTGGTAAAGATGATGGAGAGTGGAAGAAAGGGCTCTGTCAAGAAAGAGTCGGGGAGAACAGATTATAAAGAGAGAAAAGTGAGGGAGAGAAAAGAAAGAAGGCAGAGAAAAAAATAGATCCGTGAGTGAGCAGTGAGATGAGTATAGTCAAAGGCTGTGAAGGTAGGACGTAGGGGGGGCGGGGGGGAAGGACAGGAAAAAGGACATCATGGGGGGAAGGAAAAAGGACATCACGGGGGGGGGGGGGAGGAAAAAGGAGGACAATGATACCAACTTGTTGCGGTTGGAGGTTTGGAATGAAAAAAAAATTTAATGATACCAACCGCAACAAAGTGTTGCGGTTGGGGGGGTTTTTGGCCTAATCACAACCGCAACAAGGTGTTGCGGTTGGGGGTTTTCAATCAAATCCCTCAACCGCTAGTCTTTCTTGCGGTTGGGGTTGAAGGGCACTATTGTCAAATTTTGCAACCGCATGAAAGAGTAACGGTTGTAACTTTTTCAAGAAAAAAAACACATCTGAGCCATCCACGAGTACACACGTGGACGGCTAGATTTATGGTGGAGAAATAACCATTTCGAAGAAAACTGTACACATCAATGGCAGTAAGAAAAAGGTTTAGATATACAATACCATGATATATATGTACCTGGTATCCAGCAATTAAAGTAAGATGCAAATGTGATTTATGTTATAAAGAAGCATGCACCAAATGTATAAAACAAAAATATAATATACATATAATCAAACCTAAAGAACCAATTACAAATAAAGACACTAATTCTTCTATTGATTTAATGCTATATATACTTTCTGCATCGCTTAAGGTTTCATCTACTTCTAAGAGATCTTCATTGGTATTATTTACTATCATTGCTTTAAAATTATTATTATTACGTCTTCTGGGACAACTATAACTTAAATTTTCTGGTTTCTCCACATGAATAACAAGTAATTTTATTTTTATATATTTTTCTATTATCATATTTTCTAACATGTTTAGGATTATGTTTACAGGTGTCCTATTGGATATGACTAAAGGACTACATTACAAAATAACTTTTATAAAAGTCTTAAAGTTTAATAGTGAAAGCTAAAGATGCTTAATACTTATTCACCAGCTGTCTTCGTCTTTATGTGCTGAATAAAGTTACTTTGCAGAGATATGGCTAGTCAGCCTTGCTTTTGTAACAGCTTTTTTGGAAAAGCATCGGAAGAGTATCTTCTTCTTTCTTTTCCAAAAAGTCTTTGAGGGGTCCTCAGCTTAACTTGTTTATATATATCTAGCTTTCACTATTAACTTTAAGACTTTTATAAAAGTTATTTTGTAATGTAGTCCTTTAGTCGTATCCGGTAGGACACCTGTAAACATAGGCAATCATGTAAATGCCCTGTTCATAGCTTTTCTCTGCCTATTTAAGCTAAGGCAGATTTCATTTGTAAACACGCGAATTCCAATTTAGAGCAATCAAACGATTATGCTTACCTCAGGTTTTTGCCAGATTTTAAATCGATTATGCTTCTAAACGGACTCTCTTAGTCTTCTTAAAGGTTTTAAACAAACGTGGGAGCGAGTCTTTTAGGGTTAGTTGCCGAGTGATGGCTTTGAAAACCCGTTGACTAACGCATGCCCTGAGTTTTTTCTAATATGAATAACCTATGAGGGCTATGGCTGTCTAATTACTTTTAATTGTGTTAAATCTTTTATGTGCATTTTGAAGTCTTCTGTATCTAAACTACTTGCTTCTATGTTTGTTGTAGTCTATTTTGTCTAAACTGTTCAATTTGTCTATCTATATCTATTATATGTTCTAAAGAAACTATAGGTGCTGATGCTGTTCAAAAAAGTCTAAGAACTCTATTTCCCATTGTATTTTCATTACGTCTTCTTGGTTCAGTAGCTAATACTTCTGTTCTATTTATGTCTTCTATATTTCCTCTTCCAAGAATATTACTATTGCTTCTTATCATAGATTATAATTTTTAAATTGCTTTGTATTTTAAGCTTCTTTTTAGGTTTGTCTATAGTTATATTTTCTAATTTTTTGCACAAATTATCTATATCTAGATTAACCTCTTTTTCTTTTGCAGAATTTGTTTTTATTTCTAATTTATTTATTTTTTCTAAACATGTTATGAGTAACATTATAATAATATTATTTTGTTTTCTGTTTATTAGATCATTTGGGGTTCCTACAACATTTTTAGATATGCCTTCAGATGGTGCTATATATTTGTTTTCTTCTATGATAACTTGTTTATAGTCTGGATATTCTTCGTAGATTATTAAAGTATTCATTTATATTCTAATCCTTGTGTTTTAAAATAATGTTTTAAATTTGCTTCTAACTTATTTGTTTGTTTTTCTAATTTTTCTATTATTACTTTAAATTTGTCTAATTCATTTTTATATTCTATAGATTGCTTATTTAGTTTTTCTAGAAGGACTTCTATCTTAGTTTCATTTTGTTTTGATTTTTCTATAGATTGTTTAAAAGCGTCTTTCATGTAATCTAAAATTTCTCTAATTGTTTTTAAACTTTTGTATATGTTTGAAGATTTAAATATTCTAATTTGTTTGTTGACATGCTATTTATATTCCTCCTAGAGTGTTGTCTAGATTTGTAACACCCCGATTTTTTTCCGATTTATTTAAAAATTTTAGCGGTGAAAATATATTATTCTTAGCGCCGATAAATTTTCTAACAACTTTTAGCAGCAAATTAAATGTTTAGTGACTAGCGTGACCAAAATTTTATGGCTAAACTTTTAGCGACAAATAGTTAAGCGGGATTATGGAACACAGTGTTAAATCTTTTTAGTACGTTAATTTATTGTAAATAGTTATTTTAGTCCTTTCAGTAGTAACATAAAGTTTTGGGTATATTTGGAATATTAACGAAACTTGAAGGGGGGTTTTGGTAGTTTGTCTTTTAGGGTTTTATATATATTCTCACATACTTTACGGCGGCCGTTTCCCCCACATCTTGTTCTCTGGTTGGAGATTCTCAGAGAAGAGCACGGCAGGGAGAGAAGAGAAGGGATCGAAGGAAGAGTTTTCCGGCTATGTTTTTCTGGTAAGTTTTTAACCCTTATTTTCCCTTTAGTTTACTCCGTGAATTGTTGTGGGGGAAGGGATCTGGGTGTATGGCCATGAGAATAAGTTTGCCGTGGGTTTTTCAGGAGTGACTCAGTGATGCATGAGAGAACCGTGAGATCATGTGGGTTGTACGTTTGAATTATGTGTGTGTTTTGGGATCTGCCGAGAGAGTTTGTGAGTGTGCGTGAAGTGAGGGCAGCCATGGTGGCTGCGTAGTGTGCTTATGTGTGTGGGTTCGAGGGAACTGTGAGATTTGGTTACAGCCATGGAAAGGGACATATTTGGTTAGACGAAGGCAGTGAAATGTTTGGAACTGTCATGGGCACCACTGGCATGGTACATGAGAATTGAAGTTTACTAGTTTGAACTACTGTAGCATATAAGCTGAAGGCTTAAAGTTTGAAGCTCTAGCACGCAAACTGGTGCCTGCAAATATCTCGTTCCATCCGTGTGTATGGGCTTAGCGCTGGCCGTGAGATTGAAGGGGAAAGCAAGGCTGCTCAACAGATGTGAAGTGAATGCAGTGGGTATGATTTCAAATAGGTTATGAGTTTTGTATATGATTGGGTGTTGTGAGTTATGGCAATGTTTTGATGGTAGAGCTAGTGAGTGAAAAAGGAGAAAAGGGGCTGCCTTGAAGAGGGTCCGTGTGAAGGCAAATATTGGCTTTTCTGGCAGAGAGAGGGAAGAAGGAGATGAATGAACAGTGCTGGGTCTGTGCAGTAGAGTGGTATACTGTGCTTGCACAGTTGTACCGCATGGCTGTTGGTATTGTACGATTGTCCAAAAATTTTGAAAATTTACAGGATGATTCTCAGTACAATATTACAATTTCTGTAAATTTTCTGAAATCGTATGTATTTTTAATATTTTCTGTAAACTTGAAATTGTAAAAATTCTTTTGGGGACCTTAAACCCGGAAAATGTTCTGGGAAAAATTAGGGTAATGTTTTTATACTATAAGAAAGACTCAGCAAAAGTTTGATAATTTTTGGAGTTTATTTTCTATGGTTTTCGTATCGCATTGGTTTTAGCAAAACGAATAGTTTAAAAATAGTTTTAGTACCTTTTTAATTTCTGATTTAAATTTCTATAACTTTTATACATATTTTAAAGCTGTTATAAAAATTATGAGTCCTTATTTTCAGCTAGAAGCAATTATGGAAAATTTAGTGGTTTTAGTGTATTTAAGAAAATTATTTTTAATTCGAAAATAATCAAAAATATATATTTTTATCCCATATGCTCTATTAAGCTATAAATAATGCTTAATGAACGATAAGAATATTTTGGGATGTGTCGGAGCCTCGTGGAGTGTGACGAGTGTCGGGTTAGGTTGACCGAGTGGGAAACTGCTTTGAAGTTCGTCGTTCCGGATAGAGAAATGAGTACGTTGTGGGTAGTTATATTAGGTTTTATAATATATTAGTGTGGATAGTGTTCTGATAAATAATTTGCCTGACCTAGGTTAATTCAAAGGATTTGGATCGAAGTTGTTTAGCAGTGCATAGCTTGGACCGAGGTAAGGGATTTCTATCCGAACCCCAATTCATCGATTTGTTATCGTATATTTTTTTGAAGTTGCTATCGAATTCTCTTTGGACTCTGTTATATTTGTTATGAAAATGCGTTATTTGCCTTTAACACCCTTTCTTGAGCCTTAAGCGTTTATTGGAAATCATATTCGATGCTCTGTGTTTATTTCTCGTTGTGCATCGATTAAATCATTGTATGATCGAATTGTTTTCATTCTGCATATTGACATGAGATTGTGCATTGGTGTGTTTGGCGGGAGTTGGCGTATATTGGAGGATATTGGTGTGGGCTAGTACCTTGATGGACTAGTCGGTGTATTGGTGTGGGCTAGTGCCTTGACGGACTAGCCGGTGTATTGGTGTGGGCTAGTGCCTTGATGGACTAGCCGGTGGAAAGTGTTAATGAGCATCGCCTTTGTGGCTTTGCTAAGTGATTACCCTGCACTGCCTGTGTGGCTTTGCAATTGCTCATGTTATTGTATTCGTGATTGTTTGTATCGCATCTGAAAAATCGTATTGATGTCTGATCGAACTAGTTATGATTCTTCTTTTTGAAAATCTTGATAAATTGCATATGTAATTGTTTCGTAGTTTCTTCATTTGAGCGACCTTACTGAGCTCTCAAAAGCTCACTCCCCTTTGACTTCTTTTCCGCAGGTTACAACCAACAATAGATCGCTTTGGGGGTGGACTAGATCTGAGCCGACTGAAAGAGAATTTAAATTTCAGTCTTAGTCATTAGAACCCCTGCGTGGGTCATTATTGTTACTTAGAATTCTTGAGTTAGACTTGATGTTTCAACTACGATAGTACGCTAAGAGTACTATATTACTCGATGGTTTAGTTGATCTGACAGATTTCTATTATTTGGTTGAATTGAGGAATTATTATCTTAGTGAACTGATCGATTGAGCGTTAACGTTCCGGAAAATTCCGGGATGTTACAAGATTAGCCAGGGCTTCATCATCCCAAGGATAATCATTATCGTCTTCATTATAATTTAAGTAATCTTCATAATCATTATCTGATTCTAATTGTAGAGTATCTAAATTATTTATTATATCTGTAGGTAAGCCTAGATATTCTAAATTTGTTTGTTCATCTATTCTTCTAAGTTGTCTATGAACTCACTATAATATAATGAATTATTCTGTTGGTCTTTTCGATATATATAAAACCCAATAAGGTGTTGGAAGAAAATATCAAAATCTTCTAATAATAAGTCTAAGTTTAGAAAATATCTAATATAATAAGATAATGGATTATATAAAAGAGTAATTGAATCTGTATCTATAAAATGTTTGATTCTGTCATTTGTGTTATCGATTGTTTCTAAGGCTGTAAAAAATTTATTAAAGGTATCTATAATGAATTATTCTCTTGGTTTTTTAGATATATATAAAACTTTTGAAACGATTATGCTTACCTCAGGTTTTTGTCAGATTTTAAATCGATTATGCTTCTAAACGGACTCTCTTAGTTTTCTTAAAGGTTTAAAACAAAAGTGGGAGCAAGTCTTTTAGGGTTAGTTGCCGAGTGATGGCTTTGAAAACCCGTTGACTAACGCATCTCCTGAGTTTTTTTCTAAAAAGAAGAACTTTGATAGTTCAACCTAGCATCCTGAGATTTAATCTAGTTAAAACCTATCTTGCATCATGAACCTTTGAAAGACCAGATTTTAGCCCAGACTCTCTCTCTGCTCTCTGTTTTTGCCATGTCCTCTCTAAATCATAGCTCTATTCTGATGTGCTTTTATTTGTGCTATGCTTTCATCTACTATGGATACGGTCTAACCGGGGACTTTTTGTTTTCCGGCCAAACCTCCCCCCTCGCTGGAAGATACTTGGTGCTGTCTTAAGGCCAAATGGCATAACTAACCATAAACCTAGGTAGTAAATAATACTAATGAATATCTCTTAGAAGTAGATGAAACCTTAAGCGATACATAAAGTATATATAGCATTAAATCAATAGAAGAACATACAGAAGACATCCTTTCTATAAGTAGTGATGAAGAAGAGGATTTAAGAAGGCTTTTCTAGCTTTGCTTTTCCTCAAATAATATGTTTTTCTAGGTTGTTTATATCTTTTATAAGTTCTTCTAGTATATTTCGGTCTTACCTACAGATATAATAAATAATTTAGATACTCTACAATTAGAATCAGATAATGTCATTTGTGTTATGTATTGTTTCTAAGGCTGTAGGTCTTGATTCTTCTTGACCATAGTGTTGTGGAGTGTATATTTCTTTATAAAAGCTTGTTTCATTTTTAAGCTGTCTAGATATTTGTATACTGGTACATTTAGAAACTAATATTTCTATGACCTGTTCAAAGATACTTCCTAAAGAAGGTGTCCATTTCGAGTCATTGTATATCTTTTCAACTGTTTCATATATTTCTCTTCCTAGGGCTCCTGGTAATATATTTAAAAATTTATCTACTGCTGTTTGACTATAGATATTGCCACTTTGTGAGGCAAAGTAATAGTATTCTTGAATGAATGGTTTTATGTTATGCCAGTTGTATAAATGTACATGTTCTAATTTTTAGCTGCTTCTGTTTGTATTAGGGTATCTCCTGTATTCGGATTTATTCCTGTTATTATTAATTGTATAGTGTTTACAAAATTATAAGGGTTGGGTCCTAGGTCTGCCATTGATTTAGAAGAAATAAAATTTTCTATTGTGGAGATATTAAATCTAGTCAGTTAGATTTACTAATTATGTAGAAGCAAACAGCAATCTAGAAAATCAAGACATTCAAGAAGAAGTAGAAGATGTATAGTTTCAAAGATTTTGATATCTTAAAAAACCTAGACATACAAATTCTAAATCAAAAAGTAGGAACTACAAGCATAGGACAAGGAATAAGTATAAAACAATTAGAAAATTTTATACAATTTACAGGAAAAGAAGATAACTTAGATATATTCAATCAACCAAAATATACAATAGGATATAACCAAAACAATAAAATTCTAGAAAGGCATTATAATAAATTAGTTGAAACTAATGCAATTATAGACACTGGATGTACCATTACAGTTATAGATCCAAGCTTAACTGATCCATCCTATATCAAAACATTTGAAACACCATAACTAGAGTAGGTTTTTCTAATACACCTATACACTACTCTCAATATATTACAAACGCATCTATTACTTTTTTAACGCCATGCAATACGCAAAGCAAACCATATCCTCTAAAACAAGCCTTTTGTGCACCTATTGCACACTCAGAAGGAAAAATTATTCTAGGAATCAAATTTTTAATCGCCAACAATAATACTTTAACAATTACTAAAGACTTTATACAACTAGCACAAAATGTTACACATACCCCTATTAATATTGACACTCCATCAGAGTAAGCTCAGAAGCGTGGTGGGGAATATGTTAATATAGAACACAAAGGCAAAAATAAAATATGTGACGATTGTAGTAATGGAAAAATAAATTGTTGCATAACAAATATAGAAGATGAATGCTTACATATAGAAGAATTAGAAGATTTAGACATAGAAGAAGACTCTAATATAAATCTAGATATTTATAGTCAAGAAAAAGTTAGTTATAACTTAATAAGCCTTTTTACAAACAAATACAATATCCTTAAAGCAATAGAAAAACTACCTTTTATAGGAGAAGATCCTATCAAACGATGGGATTTAAACAAAATATATTGTAAATTAGACATTATTAATCCAGACTATATTGTTAAAACAGCAAACATAGAAGCAAGTAGTTTAGATACAGAAGACTTCAAAATGCACATAAAAGATTTAACACAATTAAAAGTAATTAGACCTAGCAATAGCCCTCATATGTCTGGAGCTTTCATAGTTAGAAATCACGCATAAATAATTAGACGTAAAAGCATAATGGTAATAAATTATAAAAGACTAAATGACAATAGAAGAATTAGCCTTTTGTGCACCTATTGCACACTCAGAAGGAAAATTATTTTTCAATTCAGAACAATCAAACACTCCTTCTCAAAGACTAGTATGACTAAAAACACCTCAATATAGTCTTGATTAGAGATCATATGGCATTTACTTGGCTCGAGAGACTCTGTCAATTTTGTTTTTTGAAAGGATATCGTATTTGTTTGTAAAAAGGCTTATTAAGTTATAACTAACTTTTTCTTGACTATAAATATCTAGATTTATATTAGAGTCTTCTTCTATGTCTAAATCTTCTAATTCTTCTATATGTAAGCATTCATCTTTTACTACACCCGAAGGTCTATATGAATGGTTAGTTATGCCATTTGGCCTTAAGACAGCACCAAGTATCTTCCAACGTAAAATGGATGATATTTTTAGACCTTGTAATGATTTCATCTTAGTATACATAGATGATACTTTAGTTTAAAGTAATCAATATATTTAATAACCTTATAACTACTAAAGCCAATTTTGAAGAATGGCAAAAAACATTTCCAGATTTTTTAACATAGATTATATTACTCGTACCAGAATGAATGAATACTTAGAAAAGCTCTTAAGACACCATATAGTATTAGTAGATCAAGAAAACAATCATAGATATCATAATCAGTATATTAGACAAATATCTGAAAGGCATGATAGAAACACTTTAGCAAACATAACTAATCTTATAAATACCTTACAGATAAACCGTAGTGAAAACAATAACGAAGATAGTTTGGATAGTAATGAAGATCATGACAGTATACACCTTCCAAGCTAATGTCAGATAGGAATATATATAGCATTAAATCAATAGAAGAATATACAGAAGACGTCCTTTTCTATCAGTAGTGATGAAGAAGAAGAAAATTTTCCGGTAGAAACAACAGATAAATTAGATACTTTCATAAATTCGTTAAAAAATACTGAAGTATACAATTTTATGTTTAAACCTTTAGAAAATCAATTGACTTTCGAAGAAGACTGTACACATCAATGGCAGTAAGAAAAAGGTTTAGATACAATACCATGCTATATATGTACATGGTATCCAGCAGTTAAAGTAAGATGCAAATGCGATTTATGTTATAAAGAAGCATGCACCAAATGTATAAAACAAAAATATAATATCGATATAATCAAACCTAAAGAACCAATTACAAATAAAGACACTAATTCTTCTATTGATTTAATGCTATATATACTTTCTATATCGCTTAAGGTTTCATCTACTTCTAAGAGATCTTCATTGGTATTATTTACTATCATTGCTTTAAAATTATTATTATTACGTCTTCTGGGACAACTATAACTTAAATTTTCTGGTTCTCCACATGAATAACAAGTAATTTTGTTTTTATATATTTTTCTATTATCATATTTTCTAACATGTTTAGGATTATGTTTACAGGTGTCCTACTGGATATGACTAAAAGACTACATTACAAAATAACTTTTACAAAAGTCTTAAAGTTTAATAGTGAAAGCTAAAGATGCTTAATACTATTCACCAGCTGTCTTCATCTTTATGTGCTGAATAAAGTTACTTTGCAGAGATATGGCTAGTCAGTCTTGTTTTTGTAACAGCTTTTTTGGAAGAGCATCGGAAGAGTATCTTCTTCTTTCTTTTCCAAAAGCAAAAGTCTTTGAGGGGTCTTCAGCTTAACTTGTTTATATATATCTAGCTTTCACTATTAACTTTAAGACTTTTATAAAAGTTATTTTGTAATGTAGTCCTTTAGTCGTATCCGGTAGGACACCTGTAAACATAGGCAATCATGTAAATGCCCTGTTCATAGCTTTTCTCTGCCTATTTAAGCTAAGGCAGATTTCATTTGTAAACACGCGAATTCCAATTCAGAGCAATCAAACGATTATGCTTACCTCAGGTTTTTGCCAGATTTTAAATCGATTATACTTCTAAAAGGACTCTCTTAGTCTTCTTAAAAGTTTTAAACAAAAGTGGGAGCGAGTCTTTAAGGGTTTGGTACCGAGTGATGGCTTTGAAAACCCGTTGACTAACGCATGCCCTGAGTGTTTTCTAAAAAGAAGAACTTTGGTAGTTCAACCTAGCATCCTGAGATTTAATCTAGTTAAAACCTACCCTGCATCCTGAATTTTTGAAAAACCAGATTTTATCTCAGACTCTCTCTCTGCTCTCAGTTTTTGCCATGTCTTCTCTGAATCATAGCTCTATTCCACTGTGCTTTTATCTGTGTTATGCTTTAATCCACTATGGACAGGGGACTCTTTGTTTTCCGGCCAAACCCCCTCCTATTTTGGTATTAGAGCCATATGTTCCTTGGCTTTCAAGAGATAATCACCTAGTAAAGGAGAATGCTAAGTAACCCAGAGCAAGTAGCCCGTTTTATCAAAGGAATTAGCATGAGTAATTTTAGAATTCAGAGTTTTTGTACTAGTTATAATGAAATCGTTTTGAGGCAAATTATGAAGAATTCCGTAGATTTTATGCTACTTTACAAGTTATAGATGATACAAATGCTAGAATTAGATTTAATATTTCTGAAGGCACTTTATTGTTAAAATATAATCCTTTAAGGTATTATATTCGTATTCTTATAAACATAGACGCCATATATTTAAAACATTTAGTAGAATTTTACATATATTTTAAAGACATGGATAATAATAGTCATTATCATGATGAATATATAAGACTAATAATTATGAGACCAAATATAGATAGGTTTAGACTAATAGCTGAAAGACATGAGGCAAATGCTTTAGAAAACATAACCGATCATATACATACCTTACATATAACTAGTAATGAAAATAATAATACAGATATTCTAGATAGTACTGATAATACTGAAGACCATGACAGTATCCATTTACCTAGTTAAAATGACAGATAGAAATATAAATACATAACCATATCAAGAGCCTTTTAATTTCGACGAAATGATCAATAACTTTAACCTTGATCAACAGACAACGGTAGACATTTTAGATACCTTAGCACCTATAGTTTCTTTAAATCGATTATGCTTCTAAACGGACTTTCTTAAGTCTTCTTAAAGGTTTTCAACAAAAGTGGGAGCGAGTCTTTTAGGGTTAGTTGCCGAGTGATGGCTTTGAAAACCCGTTGACTAACGCATGCCCTGAGTTTTTTCCAAAAGAAAACTTTGGTAGTTCAACCTAGCATCCTGAGATTTAATCTAGTTAAAACCTACCCTGCATCCTGAATTTTTGAAAAACCAGATTTTATCTCAGACTCTCTCTCTGCTCTCAGTTTCTGCCATGTCTTCTCTGAATCATAGCTCTATTCCGCTGTGCTTTTATCTCTGTTATGCTTTAATCCACTATGGACACGGTCTAACTCGACTTCTTTAGTCTTCAGAAAAGATACTTATGACTTGTCTTCTTGTCTTCTTCTACTTTTGCCAATTTGTCAAAAGTAGATGTCTTCTATCTTCTTTTCTTCTTCAGCTTTTGTCAAAAGTAGATTCCCTCTACTTTTTTCTTTCGCAGAATTGTCAAAAGCTGTTTTGTCTTTTTGTCTCTCTTTTTCTTTCATCTTTTGCTGATAGAGTCAAAAAGCTGCGGCTGTCTTTTCTTGTGTCTTATTGCTCCAGCTGTCATGTTCTTAAAGGGAATCTGTAGAGGACGTCATCATACTTTTGTATCTTCAGTCTTCGTATCCTCAGATGATTCGCTTGATGAAATAACAGGGCTTGGGCTTGGTCTCTGTGCGTCTTGGAATATAGGGTCTTCAAAGAGGCTGTTTGTAATAGTTGAATATCTTGATATCTTCAACAGCCTTGATGATGCCAAAGGTTTTGCTGATTAAGTCTGCAAAAGCTTCAACCACCTATTTTTGGACCGTATAAGCCTGTCTTTTTTATTTTTTCTTATTTCTTTTATTTAGTTCCGTCCCAAACGGTCAGGGATTTCAGGAATTAATTTGCCTTTACCAGATACCTGTTTTTCTGGGTAGGAGTTCTTTCTCCCGAACTAGAGGGATTTTCAGAGATTTTGAGTAAACCTCCAACTTTGACAGGATTTGATAAGGTGAAATGCATTCTATGAACTGAAATGTAATATCCCACATCGGTTGTGGGAGAGTTTGCAATTGGCCTTATAAGACCCTGCCTATGAACTCATAAGTACCTACTTGGCTAGCCCTTTTGAGGGAGGCAATGCCCTGTGGTGGGGCCGTGGACCGGGTCGTTACAGATGGTATCAGAGCCGACTCTCGAAAGCTCGGGCTGGGCTGTCCAGTCTAGTTGCCAATGGTTGGGGGAAACGAAGGCAAGCCCCGGTATATCCCACATCAAGAGGATGGTTGGGGCAACGAAGGGTGAGCCGGGTGTATCCCACATTGGCTAGAGAGGAAGATTCTGGGCTATGTGTGATCGAGCCTTAGCGAGGACGCTAAGGAATAAGGTGGGGAGATTGTAATATCCCACATCGGTTGTGGGAGAGTTTGCAATTGGCCTTATAAGACCCTGCCTATGAACTCATAAGTACCTACTGGGCTAGCCCTTTTGAGGGAGGCAATGCCCTGTGGTGGGGCCGTGGACCGGGTCGTTACACGAAAAGGATTATCTCAAAGTCTAGTATGACTAAAAACAACTCAATATAGTCTTGATTAGAGATCATATGGCATTTATATGGCTCGAGAGACTCTGTCAAATTTGTTTCTAAAAAACGAATATGCTTACTTGAGGTTTTTGTCGGATTTTAAATTAGTTGAAACTAATGCAATTATAAATACTGGATGTACCATTACAATTATAGACCCAAGCTTAACAGATCCATTTTATATAAAAATATTTGAAACACCCATAACCGGTGTAAGTTTTTCTAATACTCCAATACACTACTCTCAATATATTACAAACGCATCTATTACTTTTCTAACACCATGCAATACGCAAAGCAAACCATATCCTTTAAAGCAAGCCTTTTGTGCACCTATTGCACACTCAGAAGGAAAAATTATTCTAGGAATAAATTTTTTAATAGCAAATAACAACACTTTAACAATTACTAAAGACTTCATACAACTAGCACAAAATGTTACACATACCCCTATTAATATTGACACTCCATCAGAGTACGCTCAGAAGTATGGTGGGGAATATAGAAATATAAAACAAAAAGGAAAAAATAAAATATGTGACGACTGCAGTAATGGAAAAACAAATTGTTGTTTAACAAACATAGAAGAAGAATGTCTACATATAGAAGAACTAGAAGATTTAGATATTGAAAACAACTCTAATATAAATCTAGATATTTATAGTCAAGAAAGAGTTAGTTATAACTTAATAAACCTTTTTACAAACAAATATGATATTCTTAAAGCAATAGAAAGACTACCTTTTATAGGAGAAGATCCTATCAAACGATGGGATTTAAACAAAATATATTGTAAATTAGACATCATTAATCCAAACTATATTGTTAAAACAGCAAATATAGAAGCAAGTAGTCTAGATACAGAAGACTTTAAAATGCACATAAAAGACTTAACACAATTAAGAGTAATTAGACCAAGTAATAGTCCTCATAGATCCGCAGCTTTTATAGTTAGAAATCATGCAGAAATAATTAGAGGTAAAAACAGAATGGTAATAAATTATAAAAGACTAAATGACAATATTAAAGACGATAGTTACAAAATCCCAAACAAGACCTTTCTTTTAAGTCAAATTCAAGGCAAAAAGATATTTAGTAAATTCGATTGCAAATCAGGCTTTTATCAAATTAAAATGTGGTCTGAAGACATTAAATGGACAGCTTCTATTACGCCCGAATGTCTATATGAATGGTTAGTCATGCCATTTGACCTTAAGACAGCACCAAGTATCTTCCAAAGCAAAATGGATGATATTTTTAGACCTTATAACGATTTCATTTTAATATACATAGATGATATTTTAGTTTGTAATAAAAATGAACATGAGCATTTATCACATTTAGATTTAGTTTTTAAATTATTTAATAAACATGGTTTAATTTTGAGCAAGAAAAAAGTAGAACTATTTAAAACAAATGTTAAATTTCTAGGAATGGAAATAGGAAACGGTAAAATAAAATTACAAGAACATATAGCCAAAAAGATTTTAGACTTTCCTGATAAATTAGAAGGCTTAAAACAAATTCAACCATTCTTAGGATTAGTTAACCAAGCTAGAATTTATTTTAAAGATCTTAGCAAGCTTGTAGGTCCTCTTTATAATAAAACTCGTAAAAATGCACAAAGACATTTTAATATAGAAGACATTAGACTCATAAAAACTATAAAAGAAAGAGTTAAACAATTACCAGACTTATATTTACCTTTAGATACAGATTACTTAATAGTCCAAACAGATGGATGCAAAGAAGGATGGGGAGCAGTCTTATACTGCAAACCTAATAAATATAGTAATAAGAAAGAAGAAAGAAAATGTAGCTATGCTAGCGGTAAATACAAAGAAAGTAATCAATATTTAACTAGTCTAGATTATGAATTACTAGCAATAGTTTATGCTTTAGAACATTTTAAAGCTCTTTTAATATCAAAACATGAATTCTGCATTATAACCAACTGTGAAGCCATAGTAAGATACAACAAAAATAAAGATTCTAGATATACAAATAGATGGTTAAAATTTATGACATCTTTAAGTAATTATAGAATAGATAAAATAGAATGGCAACATATCAAAGGTATAGACAATTCTGTTGCTGATCTATTATCTAGAAAGATTTTATCTTAAGATAACACTATACCATTAGCAGTAGAATAAGACAAATTTCTGGTTTTATTTTCAGATGGCTTCTTCATCCTCTATCCAGACCAGACAGACACAGGTAAATCAACCTAATCCAGTTTTTCCTACACGGTTCACTAGTTACATAGACAACCTAGGAAAAAATAGAATTAATTACAATGGTAATAATTTAGGCTGGATCAAGGTTTCAAGTTAAAGACCACAAACTTGGTCCTTTTCCAGTAGATCAGCGAACTCTTTTAGACAATTTATGGCAATCTTTTATTAAAAGAGACAACGGATGGTTTGTAAATACCGTCAATGCATTAGCTAATTATTTTCATAAAATTAGACACACTAAAAAGTATAATTTTTATTGTGTTTTTAAAGGCAATATGCCAGGCATTTTCAAAAGTTACCCTGAAGCCATGGTCGGAGGAGTCGGTAATCACTCTCAACCTTGGTATAAAGGTACTATAACTTTTCAGGAAGCAACCACTCTTATGCAAACCCATTTCGGGCCTAACTACTATATTAGCTCTGATTGTCAAGACAAATCAACCACAGACACTATTGCAGATTGTGAAAACAGCAATACTTTAATTAAACATTTTAATATACTAAAAACAAGATCAGATCATTTACTTTTAGAAAGATCACACTTTGATACGCAATTAGCCCAGCTTAAGGCTCAAATACAAGTTTTAGAATTAGAAGTCAGTGACTAGAAGAACAGATATACCACTATTCTTTCAAAATACCAGTCAAGTAAACCCACAAGGAGTAGCTAATCCGAATTCACAGGCTTCTGGTAAAAATAAATCAAGTCCTGTTATAGCTGGTAATTTGCTCAAAATTACCGAAAAACCTTCGAGTTCAGGAAAAAGAACTCCTAGTCCAGTTCAACATGAAGCTGGTAAAGACTTATCAAATCCTGTCAAAGTTGGAGGTTTACTCAAAATCTCTGAAAATCCCTCTAGTTCGGGAGAAAGAACTCCTAGCCCAGAAAAATAGGTATCTGGTAAAGGTAAATTAATTCCTGAAACCCCTGACTGTTTGGGTAAAACGGAACTAAATAAAAGAAATAAGAAAAATTTAAAAAGACAGGCTTATACGGTCCAAAAACAGGTAGCTGAAGCTTTTGCAGACTTAATCAGCAAAACCTTTGGCAGCATCAAGGCTGTTGAAGATATCAAGAATTCAACTACTACAAACAGCCTCTTTGAAGACCCTCTATTCCAAGACGCACAGAAACCAAGCCCAAGCCCTATTATTTCATCAAGCGAATCATCTGAGGATACGAAGACTGAAGATACAAAAGTATGATGACGTCCTCTACAGATTCCCTTCAAGAACATGACAGCTAGAGCATTAAGACACAAGAAAAGACAGCCGCAGCTTTTGACTATATCAGCAAAAGATGAAAGAAAAATAGAGACAAAAAGACAAAACAGCTTTTGACAATTCTGCGAAAGAAAAAAGTAGAGGGAATCTACTTTTGACAAAAGCTGAAGAAGAAAAGAAGATAGAAGACATCTACTTTTGACAAATTGGCAAAAGTAGAAGAAGACAAGAAGACAAGTCATAAGCATCTTTTCTAAAGACTAAATAAGTCGATATTATTTTACTTTAGTTTTTTAGACAACAGCTGCTTTTTCAAAGTTGTTTGTCATTATGTAATTATCTTTAACCTTGTTTAACGCGTGTTAGGACACGTGTAAAGTGAGACAATCATGTATATTACTGTTCATAGATTTTCTCTGCCTATTTAAGCCAAGGCAGATTTCATTTGTAAACACACGATTACGAATTCAGAGCAATCAAACACTCCTTCTCAAAACTCTCTCTGCCTTCTTCATGTTATCTAGCCCTTCTCTATAAACCTCGCAATTCTTCGTTCAAGTAATTAGATGCTTTCAAGTAAGTCTCTTATTCCTTTAAACTTGTTTATTATTCTGGGGTGAACACGCTCTAAGGTGAAAAGCATTCTATGAACTGAAAAGGATTATCTCAAAGTCTAGTATGACTAAAAACAACTCAATATAGTCTTGATTAGAGATCGTATGGCATTTACTTGGCTCGAGAGACTCTGTCAAATTTGTTTCTAAAAAACGATTATGCTTACTTCAGGTTTTTGCCAGATTTTAAATCAATTATGCTTCTAAACGGACTTTCTTAAGTCTTCTTAAAGGTTTTAAACAAAAGTGGGAGCGAGTCTTTTAGGGTTAGTTGCCGAGTGATGGCTTTGAAAACCCGTTGACTAACGCATGTCTTGAGTTTTTTCCAAAAGAAAACTTTGGTAGTTCAACCTAGCATCCTGAGATTTAATCTAGTTAAAACCTACCCTACATCCTGAATTTTTTAAAAACCAAATTTTATCTCAAACTCTCTCTGGTCTCAGTTTCTGCCACGTCTTCTCTGAATCGTAGCTCTATTCCGCTGTGCTTTTATCTGTGCTATGCTTTAATCCACTATGGACACGGTCTAACCGGGAACTCTTTGTTTTCCGGCCAAACCCCCTCCTATTTTGATCGGCTCCCTATATATATATATATATATATATATATATATATATATATATATATATAATACTTCTCTCCATGTGTGCTTGTTCCCCCTTCCTCTGAACGCACAAAGTAGCCTTGTGAAATAGATTGGATGATAATACAACAAAAGCCAACACGAAACCCTCAAGGCCGAACCACACACATGCTAAGATCATTTTTCAAGCGTGCTCCGGTTACGAGTCACGATATAGATAAATAGACACACGTCACTGCAGAAAACAGGGGCGTTCACGTAGGCACGGGCCCAAAATTTACACACTGCTTCACAAACCTGTTACACTACAGGTCACACACACACTACGGTGCAAATTTCAAACACACCATACCCTGTAACACACACATTCAGGGCTGCCTTTGCAGCCCTATTCCCTTCCTTTTTCCCCCCTCTACACCCACCTAAACACCACAAAGATACACACACAACACTCATTATTCCCAGCATGTTTTCCTCCCTCTTTCCTCCTTATACATACAACCCACTTTACACCCAAACACACACACAACACACAGCAGTAACCTCTCCCCTTGCTGTTGTTTTTCCCCCTTCAAACTTGTCCACTTCATCTTCCAGTTTGTAACTCAATGTGCTTGTGAATAAACATTGGCAATAGTTAATAACAGGACCAGCAGGGAAGATGAAGAAGGTTCATATGCTACAGATTGCATGTTATCAGCATCTGAAGCAGAAAGAATAGCTCAATCATTTACCTCATTTTTCCCTTATTTTTCTAAAGTTATGAAAGGGTTCAATATCAGTGGTTCGTATACTTTGGTAAGTTGTTATCTTCCTTTAATTTTGACTTTTCACGAATTCCTAGGACATATTTATTTCCTGTAAATGTTGACTTCAGTCATTATACTCCATTTTGTGGTGGCTATTTGAATTCAACTCGATGTTCATATTGTACTAGATCTATGTTAGGAATTCACAAAAAAATAGAAGGAAAAATCCACTAGAAAGCGGTAATAGTAGTAAAGGTCAAATTTGTATTGTTTAACAAAAAAAACTATGGCAAAGGCAACAGTAAGTGACAAAAAATAGTGAGACAGACCTAGTAGAATAGTCGACACATGCAACGCAATTGGGCATATTTACTACGTCTTCCCAATACCTAGAGTGAAGCACCAGAATGAAGGTGGTCTTTGACTTTTCGCGCATTTCATAATCACGTCAAGATCAACTACATTTCCTACTTTTAATTCCTTTGACTTTTCACATATTCATAAAACAGAAATCAAACATGTAAAATTTAAACCACACTCAAACAGTAATTGCATAACAAATAACTACGGTTTAAACAGTCAAACTAGCAGAGAAACAAGTCAAACAACGAATAAAGTCAACACTTGTAATGTCCAAAATCTATCACGAAACGCGCAAAAAAAAAATCCACCAAAGGAGACAAATCATGCATCATCGTAAACCACAATCAGGCACGTTACAATGTCACTCACCGTCTCTACCGAGGAACTTGACGGCAAAGAGGTCGTCGATGATGCCAACCCTAGCTCCTTCCACCTCTATACACACAAAAGCACTACAGCACCTCACGCCCTACTGCCCTAGGACTGTCCACAATTTCAGCGGTCTCCCCTTCCCTTTTTACCTTTAAAACCCACCATAATACATTTACTATGTTGCCCGTAACACCACCATACACCCACCCACTTACACACCATCAAGCACACGCACACACCGGTCTCGCGTAAACACGGCAACCATGGATGCCCTTGCAACCATAGCCCTGGATTTTTTTTCCTCAGACCTACATACATATGCACACTACGGCAGCCACCATGGCTGCCCTCACTTCACGCACAACACAAACACAATTCCACACCCAAAACACACCATACCCACATGTTGCACCAAGACTGAAGCAGCCCCTCCTTCGCACCATTGCTGCACCGCAGCCCACATTCTCGGCAGTCCAATTATACACGTAAAAACTCTCACAAACACACATTCCTCATGCATTCATTGTAGTGCTCTCTTTCTTTCCTTGTCCTTACACATATACAGGAAATAATGGCCATCAGAAGAAACCTATAAACCAGAGGCATTGTGTCACTATTGGCCAATAGAGTTTCAACATCGCTTCCTTGTTTTTCAATTGCAAAACCTCATTCATCACTCACATATTTATATTGACACACTACACACATTACTCCAAAAATCACAGCCCCTTACTCCCCAAACAATGAATAAATTTGCGAAAGAAGAGTAGAAAATCTTGCAAAAAAATTGAACCACCTCTATGAAAATCTCAATTTGTCGGTCCTTCACTATTTTCCTCTTTCCGTATGGCTTCTCTTCTCTATATAACTCTCTCTCTCTCTCTCTCTCTCTCTCTCTCTCTTGTAACCGAAAGGAAAAACTCTGTAAGTAAAATGCTTATTTCTTTCCTATGTTCCCTCACATTTCAAAGTTAAAGGTTTGAATTTTTTTAAAATAAATTAGATTTTATCCCTTTTTATTTTCTAATACCCTCAATTAAAATTGATTTTAACTAACCCACTTTAACTTACATTAATTAATTATAGCGCCTAGCTCTACTAATCTACAACATTTCGGTTCAAAATGTCCATAAGTTAACAAAAACATTGCTCATGTTAATCGTCACTAGAGACCCCAATTGACATCACTTATAACAGCTGTCATTAATTTACAACCTATGGTTCTTAAAAATTGTCGCTAAAGATCATAAACTATAACACTCGCCAAATAGTCTCTAAAGGTCCAATGAATAGCCGGTTAAGATTTTTATCATAAAACCAGTCTTAGGTCTTGGGATATTACAACAATAATATGATCCGAGTACTTGAAAAAAAAAAACACATGACCTAATACCCAAAGATAAAGATTCGATCACGGGAAGGGATCTATAGTAAACTACAAGAGTAAAAGAAAGATTATACATTTTTTCTGAATTTTCTACACAATTGGCTTTAATGTTTCCAGAATGCAAAATAAAACAACACAAGTGTGTGAATGTGAGTGTAAATATAAGATAAGTGTATGGTAACCCTAACAGAATATAAGTAGCCTCTGGGGATTATTCTCTCGCTCAAAATATTAGGAGCCTAGAAACATGGCCGTAAGATGTCGAGCTTATCTATAGATAGTTTCTCCAAAAGGAATGTGTGTGGCATTTTACCTTTGTCAACATGGTTCTTAGTTCAAGAATTTGTTCACTAAGTCTTAGATAAACTTGCACCTTAAAGGCAGTTTATGGTCTGGGGTCTAGGGCTACAGAAAAGCTGCATAAAAAGATTAGGATGCAAGCCCAGCCCCCACCAGAGAAATTTGAAAATACTGAGACACCCATAAGCTTAACCATTATATTAAACTGCCAAGGTGTACCAGCTAGTATACTTTCTCTTATGAGTTTACTTTAAAGCTGTTATTAGGAGGAAAAGCTAACCTGCCATATTAATGCACATGAATTAAATACTAAAAGGGCTTACGACCCAATTTAAGGTAAACCAAACTTACAGAACTTTGATCTCGGTTAAGCTTAACATATATGCACACCGACAAGACTAAACTAGACTGAACTGGACTCAAAGCTAAAGGAAAGCGCGTAAAAAGTAAAACCAACTGAATTAGATCGAATTACACTGGACTGGATCGAATTGACTGGAGCTGAGAGTGAACTGAATTAGACTGGAATGGATTAAATTGGTACGAATTGAACTAGACTGGACTGAATCAAAGTACAAAATAAAAAACCAATAAATATAGACTTGTTTATAGACTGTTTGGACTGAATGAAGGTGGCTTAGACCGGATTGATTTAAGCTGGATAGGTCTGTAAACGATAATACAAAAATCGGGTATCTTTTGTCCCTCTTTCCCGTCTTTCCCCACTTTCATCCTTACCCGACCCTTTCACTGTCAATGCCGCCAGTACACCACGAAAATTCATAACCACACATTTCAATTTAAAAATAGACCACCCATACGACCTGCTGCCACCATTTCTACTACTTCCAAAAGGTCCCACTGCCATAATGCTTGCCACCTCATAACACCCCACTACCGCCATATCCACAAATAATACCATGCCCCACCCATAATCAACGACAGCCAGAATAGTAGCCTCTTAGTAACAAAAGAAATTGCTCTGCTAACCAGTGCTTTAAACTATCAGCTAACTAACTAGCCGCCCTTCCAACGATATAATGGCACAAACCTTAGATCACCCAAAATTGGTTGCGACGACTAATCCATCTCAGTCGCTGTTTAATCATGACGCTCTGAAGGTAAACTTTATCGCTACGGCGATAAACCCTTTTAAGCCTATATATATACATATTGAATCTAAATCCTTAAGACTGCAAGCCTTTGCACCGTAGCCTTTGGCGCACTCGAGCAACGCGGCCAAGCTCTGTCCATATAGACGTGACATAGCGCTCGTACCCTTTTAGTACGCAATTTTTTCTGCATTGCCCCACCGACCAGCATCACGGCTCCTCTTAGCCGCGCATCCAAAGTTGTATCTACAACCGCTCCTCATATGAAAAGCCCCAGACACAAACCCGGTCGCTACCATTCAAGCTCTTTAGCAAACTGTTGCATAGTTGCAAGCTTCACCAACCACTCACAACAAGCGCACCACCCTCGCCATAAGCCTCATTGCCACTCCATCCATCAATGACTACCATAGTGACTGTAATTGTCACTAAAAGCTTCGGCATACTTATTTTGTGGTCAAAAGTATACAACAATCCAACCATACATGCCTTATATGTTATGAGCCAACCTTGGGATTACTAGTTCGATATCTTTACCACAAAACTATTCATGCATAACAATAAAATGGTATGAAAAGAATATTTGCCTTATCTGTTTTCGTTTTCTCTTTACCTTTCTTTGAAGTTGCGTTGTACTCCTCCATGTCTTTATTGGCTTCGAGGACATACGGTAACTTATCTTCCTCGCTTAGGTCTTTCTACATTTGCCAGGCAAGCTGTGAAACCTAAAATAAAGACATATATTTTACTTGGTCTATAGAGCGGTTACTAATTAAGTGAGCTAGAAAATGCTCAAACAATTTCAATTACCTCTCTCATCGTCATGTATCGACTAGAGTGGGACTGCTGCAGTACTTGCTTTGTTTCAGCGCTGAAGACATTAATCCAAACCAAGGTCAGACACTCAACATAATTACATGTCTTGCATCTACACCACCTTATAAACTTTATCAAGAACTCACAAAAATCTCATCAACGCATTGACATGTCTCTTCCTTGTACAAGATGCCTCGCTCCTTGTTTGAGCTCATTACTGAAAATAAATGGCAATCATAAATACACGTACATACTTCATAAGCTAATATCGTATCCAGATGATATATCCACATGATAGGCATGACCCAACAATATCGTAAACCACCATAATCATCAAAAACTACGAGCGGTCGATAACAAAGATTTTTACCAAATTCTCATATACAGTACCAAATATAAACAACAGCACCTTAAATCGAAATCTAAATCAAGCAATTTTCTTGGTCAAAATCATTAATCCCAGAATGTCTAAAAAGATCTTTGTTGCTTAATATGTTGTTGGAACATTCATTATGCTGCATAAGGCTAAAAATTCACAAAAAAAACCAAGAGAAAAAAACAAAAAGAAATTCAACATTTTAGCAGTTAAAATTGCATGCATGCCCATTTTGTTTCTCACCGAACCAATTGAGGTGCCAAAGTACGGACTGTCATGGTTTTGTCAAGAAACCGTAAAACTTAAAAAACATAAAATGAGGTCACTCAAAGTACTCTCGATCAACCTAATACTGTTGATTGCAAACTGTAAGAAGGGTACCTTTACACTGGTGCGCACAACTGTCAAGCTTCAGATTGCGATCTTCAGTGCATTTACAGCGGCATGCATGAAAAGCTTTGAAATATGTTGTTATAGCAGCAGAGGTGGGGGATATCCGACAAGGTAGTGGTGGTTAGGGGGGTGAGGGGTTGGGTGAAGGGGATAGAGGGACAGTGCGGGGTGTTGTGTGCGTGGAGAAAGACAAAGGACGTGGTATGGGGAAAAGAGCCGATTTAGAGGGAAATTGAAGAGCGGGGGTGGGTGAGTGACGTTGGAGAGGGTGACTGGGTGGGGTTGGAAGAATTTTTGGAGGGAATAATTTTATTGTGGGTCAACCGGGATTGGGGGAGAAGAAATTTAATTGTGGGTCAAACAGGGGGAGGGGTAATTTAGGGATGGGAAAACCCTCTAATCCTAATTTTCCCTATTGCTTATGCCTAAAAAACTAGTGACAATCGAAAAGTGTAGAAATTGGTATGATACCGCTCAAGTTTCCGTCCAAAATGGGTACTTAAGAGGTCAAAAGCTAGTGCTATGTTGGACTCTCTCTCTTTCTCTCTGAAAACTCCATTACTTCTCTCTACCCTTCTAAACTTCCGAAGAGTTAGCATCGGCGGCCGGACTCCAGCCTAGTTATATATTTAAGTTCCTTTCATCCGTCAGTATGTTAATGTTCTTTGAGGAGTGCAAATATAGTGGCTGGCGGCAAACTGGAGGTTGGATGATGGCGTTGCAGCGGCAGGTGCAATTTCCCCAAATCACAATCAGGGATGGCGATGCATAGATCCTAGTCTGTTATCGCCACATCTAGTCAGATCCAAGTAGATCTTGGTGATATTCTTGATCTACTAGATTTGATAGATCTACATTGTTGAGAAGGTCGATGGTTGATCAACACCTTTGCACGAATGAACTGACGGTGGCCGAAATTTCATCGACGGCAACCAAAATTTCATTAGCGGCGGCCATAATCTTTGTTGGTGACGGGTCGCATCAATAGTGGAGGTGATCACATCCAGGCTGGGGTTTTAGTTTTTTCTACATAACTCGAATTTGTAAATGCCTTTGGCGTTTGTCGTAAAGTGTGGGGAGTAAGGGCTCTAGTAGCAAGCTGTGGGGGGGTGTGTCTGTAGTGGTCACTACGTGCTGAATCTAGGGTTTAGTGTGGCTGCACCGAAATGCCCTTAGGGAGGGTGGGGCAGGGGGACAAGGCTTGGGGTTTGTGTGTGTGTGTGGGGGGGGGGGTGGGTGGGTGAGGGGAACTGGGGCCCTGGGGAGGGGGAAGGGGTACTACCATGGTTTTAAATCGGGATATGTAACGGTCGCGGTGTAACGGTATCGGGCATATCAGACGTTAAGTAACGGGAATCGGTTATCGCGACTGTGAATTTTTTTCAAGCATTAGCAAATGCTTGAAACTCAATGATATGAAGGTTGTGAGCTTAAGATCTTTCATTTTAATGCTTTTAATGGTTTAAAGTTTGTTTTAAACACATGATTGGGTTAATATCTCTTTTAATTCAGTCGAGAGAATAATTTAATATTTGGACAAAACAGAAAAGTTGTATACAATCTGGCCATAAAATTATTAACTAAACTTAAAAAAGAGTCTAACACTCATTATTTATATCTTATAAAATTCCACATATTAATGTCACTGACATCATAATTGCTTCATTTGACAAGTCTTCTACCACCAAAATGAATGTCGTGCAGGTTCTTCAATCTCTGTGTCATCTCTATATTCACTAGATCCCTCTCCAAATAAGTAGTTAGTAGCATTAACCCCATAGTTATTACTATTACTAGCACTGGACCCTGCTTCTTGTTGCTGTTGCTGTGCAAAATAGCCTTGGGATCCACTGGACTCTAATTGTTGTTATTCTACAAAATAACATGGGATCCACTAGATTCTTATTGTCCAACATAATTATGGTCTTGAGGCACTGGCAAAACAAGATAACCATGTGGATAATTCTGTAGAGATGGCTGATGAGGATAAAACTGCGGTGGTGGGCAATGAGTGACGGGTGGATAATAGTACGATGGTGGTGGTGGATATGGCTGAGGATAAGAAGGATAGGCGGATTGTGGCCCTTGTGGGTATCTTCCAAGTCCAAGATTGCCAAAACAATCCTCGACGTTTCTTGAAGCATCAGCTGGAGCATTATTAGGAGCATCTGGACGTGGACGTGTTACTTGTCCACGTCTCCTTGATGCTCCCCAATTTTTCGACTGGGGCAACTGTTCATGATTCCCGATCACTTCATTATCACGAGCTCCATTCCATCCAACCTCTACATCATAAGGTAACCTAGAAGTAGGCTCAATGAAGTCGTCATTTTGTTCTTCGGTGTGATCACCACCAGTACCACTGGGTGGACTTAATGAAGCAACACTATGATTATCACAGTCGGTTTCTGATTCCATATGTGCATTTACATAGTCTTCATCATTAAGATCCAAATCATCTAACCACTCAGAATTGTCTTGGCCATCCAATACAGGGCGTTCTCTCCCTTCTAACCATTCCCTTAATGGATCATATTCATTAAATATGTAATCCAAGCATATGGGGTTAAAGGCATCTTCTATTTCTTTTTGGCTTTTCCTTGTAACCCTTCGAATCTTTAGCCTCATATTGTAATAAACATAGACAAGTCAATTTAACTTTTGGGACTTCAATCTGTTTCTTGTCTTTGTGTGTATGAGGCTAAAGGTACTCCAGTTATGCTCGCAATTAGAAGATGATGTTGTTTGGCTCAACACTCTTATAGTTATTCGTTGAAGTTCAGGCGCAGAACTGCCATAATGTATCCACCATTCAGCTGCATAGTAATAGCAACCGTACACAATTAAGATTAAAAAATTTCAACCAATAACAATTTTGTTATTGTAGAATATAAATGTTATAGTTCGTCTAATTACCCGGATTTGTTTGTTTAATTGCTTTTTGGGCCAATATTGTTCCAAAAGAGTCATGTCTGTCACGAAATAACAAAATATGCACAATGTGTAAAACTTTAAGCACGTGGTAAATAAAGTTTAAAGTACAATACAAATTATAATATATAAGTATGTATTTTATTATACTCACTTGGTTGATAGCTCTGATTTGATTGTCAACAAGAGGCTTGAGCATCTGGATCACCTTTTTAACTGCTTCCAACAAATTTCTATTACCCATGAAAGCTTCACCATATTGAAATTGCGGATTCAAGAAGTAGCCTAACACGTGAAAAAAATAACTAATTGCCGAATACTTATATTTGATTTAAACAATGAATTATAGTTACATATTGGTTTAGTAACTTACCGGCCATGTTCAGATCTTGGTGTAATTAAAAATTTAACCTCCTCTCAATCATTCTCATATAGTCTGTTGTATGCGGACTACTCTTCTGAATGGCGAGCTTGGCCATTTCCATTGCTTCGTAAAGATAACCCATGGTAGGTTCCTCATCTCCATCTACTAACCGCAGAACCTTTACGAGTGGCTCTTGCACCTTCAAAATATCAACAGCTTTAGTCCAAAAGCTCCGCTCAAAAATGATCTTCTTTACCAATTTGCCCTTGCACAATTTTGAATATGTACATGCATTGCACTCATTAGACCTAAACATATCTTGCAAAGGCCCCTTAAATCGGCAAATGGTTTCCAAAGTACCAAAATTTGTAGCAAAATGTATGATTGCAGGACGTAGAAGCTCACTGCCATTGGTGTAGGTTTTCATGTAATCAATCACCCAGTTAAAGCTATAAATGAACTTGGTAATCTCCATTGCTTTTCCTAGAACCTCTTCAACAATTTCTTGCCAATATCCTCCAGAATGAGGTCAAGGCAATGAGCAGCACATGCAGTCCAATATAAATTTGGCCGCTTCTCCATAAGCTTTTTACCGCCAGCTTTTATAGCAGCTTCATTGTACGTTACAACTTGAACAATATACTGCTCCCCAATCTCATCAACGACCTTGTCCATGATTCCAACGTAATAATCTCTAGTCCTGCTCGGAACATTTGTAACATCAATAGACTTGTGAAAGATTATACCTTGAGTGCTATAAACTAGGAAATTAACTAAATGACTTTTGGTACCACTCGACCATCCATCACACATGAGTGTTACACCCCTCTCTTGCCAAATAGGCCGATGAGATTCAATCCACTTCTTTAAACCTTCAAATTCCCTAGGTAAATAAACTTCACTAACCTCATGAGGAGTGGGAAGCTTCGCACATTTTCCTACCTCTCTTGTAACATCCAACATCGGCTCAAACCAAGGATTTGTTACAGAGTTAATTGAATGTCGGCCAAATATAACAAATTGGCTAATTGCTATGTCCAACTTCTTTCTCAAACCTTTCATAACTGATGTGCTGATCTTAGTCTACTTAGAGCCTTTATATTGGTGAAGATCAACATCCATATTTTGCAATCTTGATTCTGGTGTAGTTAGATCAACCCACATATTCTCAATAACAGACTCACCCACGCTAGAAGATCGTTTAGGTACACGAGGCCAAGACCCACTACTCCTTCCATCATATCGCTTACATGCACTTGATCTAAACCTTTGTCGTTCCTATAACTCTCTTTGTTCTCTCATGGACTCCCTCCGTGCCATTGTCATCTCTTGATCTGAATCATCACCAAACAACGTGGCAGTCATCTTCATCACTATCGGTATCACGCTGACTTTCTCTAATATGTTGCACCACTTCTTCTTTCCTCTTCTCCTTATCCATTTGTGACCTCTTATAACCTTGAAGAAGGTTAATCATTTCTACTCTAACTTCACCGCTAACAACAGGACAAGTTGAAACTTGTCCTTTTAGATGAGCAAGATGCTGCTTCAATCGAGTAATATTATCACTTATCAACTTTTCACAAAACTTGCAAGCCAATTTATGCCTATTATTTGGCACTGGATCGGCAAACTCCCGGCCAATATCATTACTAGAAGCCTCCTTCTCTCCCGCATTTTGACATGACATTTTGAGTCTTGAATAAATAAATTTTTGATACCTTACAATTTTAAAACTAAATGAAATACTAAAACATAAAACACATTGTATTTAAATTAAACTTGCACAAAAATAAAGCATAAATTCCAATAGCAAGCAAGATAAAAAGTATTAAAATCTAAATTATCTAATAGACTAATACAAAGTTTACAAGTATCATCAATTAAAATAAGTTTTTGAATTTAAAAACTTCAAGTTAGAACGATAAACATAATTCCAATAGCGAGCAAGAGAAAAAGCATTAAAATCTAAATTATCTAATAGACTAATACAAAGTTACAAACAATATGCGTGCCTCTCTCTCTCAGAAAACTTACCTGCGCGGCTGCACTCTACTCAATCCCGTCGTGACTCCCAAAGTCCCACCGTCCCACACTCCCACGGCTCACCGGCTCCCAAATCCCAATCTCCCACAGTCCCACGGCCACCGCGACACTCGTCCGTCGTCCCAACCAATCAGCCCGTTCAGCCGTGACCTAACCCAGGTGAGTCAAGTACTCAAGTGACAAGTCAGTCAACGTCTCAACGACCGGCGAGAGACACAGCAGCCAAACGCCGGCGCTGTCTACGACCACCGTCCTTCACTCCTCCTTCCCAGTTCACACGCCTGTAACCTGTTGCTAGTTGCTCTTCAACCTTCTTCTTTCTTTAATTCTTTGTTTGATTCTCTGATTTCTATTGTATGTTTGTGGTTTGGGTTGTTGCAGTGGAGAGGATTTTATAGAGAAGAAAAGTGAGAAAGCAGATTCCTTTCACAACTCACAAGCCTACAGTAATTCAATTGATTGGTGCTTGAAGAGACAGAAGAGTTGAAGAAGATCAGAGTCCGGAGATTCTCCAATAATTCTCAGAAGGAGACAAAAATCTTGCGTAACGGTACGTAACTGTATTTTTCGGCATTACGACCCGTTACGTTTCTGTAACGGCGATACGCCTGTGAAATTCACTTGCACCGGTATATTGGTGTATACCGGTATCGGACCCCTGAAATACTGTTACGAACCGGCCGTTACGGTACATATCGCCCATTTTTTAAAACCATGGGTACAAGGTATTCAGGGTTTTCTATTATAGAGGTTTTGTGTATGGCGGTGGGGGGTGGGGGGTGTACTACGGATTAGCCCGTTGTGTGTGCTAGTTGGTTTGTTGCAAGGTCTAACGGCAACATGCTTTGGTGTTGAAAATGCCATGGATCACGCAGTATTAATGGCCTCTTGTTTGTGCTATGATCCCATAGGTGGTCGAGTACCAGTGGCCGAACTAGGATTTGTTTTTCCGAGAGTGCAAAAGTTATATCGAATTCGCTAATTTTTTTATAAGTAAAATAATACACAAAAACTAAGTGCATTTAAAAAGTATACAAAAGGTATTATTAAGTTTTATAAGAGTCATTAATTAAAGACTTGTGGCTAATTTTGTACCTAAGAAAGCTATACGTAAAGTCACTATATGCATTTCATTTATCCTATCCACCTAAAATTTTGCACGACTTCAACTTCGTATCAGAAAGAACTCACGCTACCCACAATTAAACCCACACCCTTCGGTTTAACACCACTCGAGCCACAGTCATTAGCTATTGTTAAACCCCTCAAAACTCAAGTATTAGAAACTACTCAAGGGCTTGTATGTTTAGGAATTTTGTTTTCCATTTTTTCAATAATGGTGAAAAATATGCTTTTTTCCGAACATTTTTTTTATCATTTGCTATAATTGTTTTGAATACGCATACTCAAATAGTGGTGAAAAACCTGAAAACACTTTGTGGTGCTTTCAGCTTTTCTCGATGCTATCCACTGCCCCGTTAGAAAAAAGTTACACCCATTCAACTGTACACCGTTTTTCTAAACTCTCAGTGCATGAGAAAACTCTCTCTCTCTCTCTCTCTCTCTCTCTCTCTCTCTCTCTCTCTCTCACACACACACACACACACACACAGCATTCCTCACGCTGCCTATCTCCAGATCCAAGCTCCATACGTGCCACGCCCAGACTGGATACACAAGAGATGTCGGACTCTGTCGTCTCCTTCTCACGCCGTCTCCCTCTCACACCGGACCCTATCGTCTCCCTCTCAATTTGGTTCAAACATAATAATAAGTACAAATGTACAATCATTGCCCATGTTTGACAAATTATTCAGTTAATTTCACAAAATCAAATATTTTTTCCTGCTTGTTTCCTCAAGATATTAGCACACATAAGCAAATAAACAGAAGAGTTCCAATAAAAATCAATGTCTTTCAATAGAAACTAGAGAAGAACAATAACCCTCACAACGCCCAAAAATCAATTGATCCAGAAAAATAAAAAACACACCACCACATTTACAAATCAAAGAACAAAACAAAACCCAGTCCCAAAATTCAAATTCCTTCCCGTGAAATTTTTCCAAGAAACCAAACACCCCTCCAAGAATTTTAGTTTATCGGCAAACAACCAAAACGACCTCATCTTCCTCATAATCCAGATTAATTACAGCAAGTAAAGACTCGTAATATATCAAAAAGCACAAAAAAAAAAGTAAGAAATTTCTTCACAACATACCTGAATGAGCTTGATCCTGAAGGATTGGGGGCGAAGCTTGAAGGCGAGTCCAGTCCGACAGATTCGGCAGATCCGGGAGAGATGAATTTAGATGAGCGAAAAGGGGAACGAAGATTTTGGTAAAAGAGTTGGGCGTTGATGTCGGAGGGGGCCTAACATGTTGGGGAAGGGGGAGGGGGATTCACGGCTGACATGGGGAAAGGAGGGGGCTGTCTGCCCAAGTCTGTCTTGGGGTGCAAAGTGAATATATATATATATATTGAAGAGTTCAGGAGGTGCACTAGCCCTCCCTAGTTCTCACGTGTTTTCGCCATTGTCGAGTACACCTTTGATTTGTGTGGTTCCAGTTACCCTTCTCATTGTAATAACTGTGTGTTTATATTTACGTTGTTTGGACCTACTAAATATTATTTGTAACCTTTAAGCCTTACTGTCTTGAATACACAAAATCACGAGAATGTCGTGACCTTTATCGTCAGTTGGACAATTTGGAAAACTTTGTAACGTTAATTTATTAATGCTATTCTCCTACTTTACAAAAAAAAATAGTGACATCATCGACCAATAGCCTATATTCTTCCTCATAATCCAGATTAATTACAGCAAGTAAAGACTCGTAATATATCAAAAAGCACAAAAAAAAGTAAGAAATTTCTTCACAATATCAAAAAATCACAACATACGTGAATGAGCTTGATCCCGAAGGATTGGGGGCGAAGCTTGAAGGCGAGTCCAGTCAGGCAGATCCGGGAGAGATGAATTTAGATGAGCGAAAAGGGGAACGAAGATTTTGGTAAAGGAGTTGGGCGTTGATGCCGGAGGGGGCCTAACAGGTTGGGGAAGGGGGAGGGGGATTCACGGCTGACATGGGGAAAGGGGGGGCCTGTCTGCCCAAGTCTGTCTTGGGGTGCAAAGTGAATATATATATATATATATATATATATATATATATATATATATATATATGTATATGTATATATATATATATGTATATATATATATATATAGGGAGCTGATCCCTTGACAGCGCTGGCAAAATAGGACATCTTGCCAGCGCGATCTGGTCGTCCACGCGCGATCTGTGGACGGTCCAGATCTTTTTTTTACGTTTTTTTAAGTCCGTCCGCTACATAATGTAGCGGACGATCTTTTGACAAAAATACCCCTGATCCCCGAACGTAGTACGCTGTATTTTAAAGGCACAGTTTCATGTCCGTCCGCCACATAATGTGGCGGACAATCCAAACCAATTTTTTTTCTTTCTGTAGCTGCCACAGCACACATCACCCTATAGCCTGCCACTGTCGCCGGCCGGCCACCATCGCCGGTGATCCACCATGCCCACCCTCCCAATTCCCAAACAACCGCTGGTACATGGACCCACCACCGCCAACAATTTCTCCGCCACAGCATCACAGTGCGCAATCGACACCTGCTCTGCCGCCGACCATCCTTCGTCGTCGCTAACACCTCCATCGCCGGCGACCCACCAACCCCTCCATCCCACAACTACCCACCTACTCTCCTCCTCCCACATCACAGAAGCAGCCATTGCACCCCTGAATCCTTTCTTAAACTTCTGGAATTCAGAAGATGGGTTGTGATGGGTTTGTGCGATGATGTGTGCTGTGGTCGTGTGGAAGATCAATGGCGGCGAAATTGATGTCGAAAATTCGCGGGTTGAGCGATGGGATTTGTGGCCGGCAGTGGTGAGTCGGTTTTGTGGTGGTGGGTTCTAGAACTGTGACGAGGTCTGCGGTGGTTGGATGGTGGGGTTGGTGAGTCGCCGACAATAGAGGCTGGCGATTGGGCAACACGGCAATGGCCGATTCTATTTTGTCTCCGGCAAAGAAGCACGGCCGGCGAGCAAGGCAGATGAGGGGGCGTGGTGGTAGTGGCTGATCTAAAGGGAGAAGAGATGCATGGCAGTGGTGGGTCACGGTGACGATGAAGATTTGATCGCGAGGGAGGCTGGGCAGCTACAGAAAGAAAAGAAATTGGTTTGGATTGTCCGCCACATTATGTGGCGGACGGACATGAAACTGTGCCTTTAAAATACAGCGTACTACGTTCGGGGATCAGGGGTATTTTTGTCAAAAGATCGTCCGCTACATTATGTAGCGGACGGACTTAAAAAAAACGTAAAAAAAAGATCTGGACCGTCCACAGATCGCGCGTGGACGGCCAGATCGCGCTGGCAAGATGTCCTATTTTGCCAGCGCTGTCAAGGGATCAGCTCCCATATATATATATATATATATATATATATATATATATATATATATATATATATATATATATATATATATATATATATATATTGAAGAGTTCAGGAGGTGCACTAGCCCTCCCTAGTTCTCACGTGTTTCCGCCATTGTCGAATACACCTTTGATTTGTGCGGTTCCAGTTACCCTTCTCATTGTAATAACTGGGTGTTTATCTTTACGTTATTTGGACCTACTAAATATTATTTGTAACCTTTAAGCCTTACTGTCTTGAATACACAAAATCACGAGAATGCCGTGACCTTTATTGTCAGTTGAACTTGGAAAACTTTGTAACGTTAATTTATTAATGCTATTCTCCTACTTTACCAAAAAAAAAAATATTTAGTGCATCACCGACCAACAGCCTATATTAAATTTTGAAAATACCACACTTTAAAAGCACTACACTTGTGAAGACAAATATGACATTAAAAAAGGTGAGAAACAGAATTACTATTTACCAATAACTCAATAGAATAGAGAACTCCTGAGAATCCCTTTAGATTGGAAAGTTCCTTAGAAGGTGCAAATAAAGTCTTGTGTAGTTCTCAATTTTTACAAATTGTTCTAGCAACTTTGAGGTCGAATCCAACTGGAACAATCTATAAGTCCTAAACAGTATCATCACTATGACTAAAGATAATAAATAACCTACAATGTACCCTTTACACCAAGTAGTTTCAAAGGAGTATGAGTTGAATGCAAAGTTGATGCCTAACATAACCTGCTTCCAACGATCAGATAAAAGTTTCTTTTTCTTAAGGATTTCTGCGAGGACATTAGGAAAGGGCACAACACTTGGAAGGACATTAGTACTTTGCGGAAATAGCATTCTGAGCCTTTCCCAAAATCCTCTCTATGTCGCCCCGATGCAGACCTAGATTTTTCGCCAAAGCAAAACCAGCATGCATGCCATCTACAGCTGCACTTACGATCCCGCCTGCATAACCCGCTCCTTCTCCTACTGGGTAGAGTCCCTTCAGTGACGTGCTCTCATAAGTCTCACCGCTGCGAGGAATCTGGAGAGGAGAACTGGTTCTTGTCTGGAACAGCAGATAAGCTAATGGTAAATGCTAAAGGGCGATCGGTGTGGAAGTTAAATTGGAACTCATGTCTCGTTATTCTTTGGTCGCAAGTTTGACTTGTAACCGAAGAGCCGGAAAGAGAGGAGGGGGGGATAAGGCAAGGGAAGGGAAGGTTATTACCTCTACTCCATGAAGAATAGCGTTTTTTGAGATAAATCCTGGTAACTGAAAGTTCAAGGTTTCAATATACAATTTCATGCTCTAAAATGCAAAGATGGATGCTGTAAGAAAAAGAAAGTAGATATAAACACCTCTTTTTCGAACATCGAGATTGAATACTGCAAAGCTTCTGTTATATGAACTGGGAACAAATCATGGAGATTTGCAGCCTTCACTCCTAGCCGATAACTTGATGGTGGTACATTAGCTTCTGTGTTATAAAGGCTAGTCAAGCTAGGTAACGATTAAATAAGAAGCATAGTGGGAACCGAGATTAACATTTTACCTGACAACTTGTTTTCCAGAAAATCAGTAACTGTCTGCACAGGCACCACAAAATTGCCCCCTCCCATTATAGCGGCTCTTCGCTCAAATTCCCTCTGAAAGGTGACATTATATAATCCGTGTGCAGATACAATTAAGACTGATATGGTCAAACCTAAAACTATTGAATACTACCTGAAGTTCAACCCCTGCGAGAGGTCCATGCAAATTCAAAGCATCAAAATCGTTTGATGAGACACTGACAACTAGAGCAGCATTGGCCCATTTAGATGCACGCCGAGAAAATGACATGCCATTGATACAGAGTTCTGCTGGGTTTGTACTGGTGAGAACAACCTGCAAGAAACATGTCAAGTGAGTCCATAAAAATCCGTTCTAAGAGTGTCCAATTGTACCATCCCGAATTTGAAAAGGTTGTATCAAATCCCCTCCTTGTATTTTAATAAAATGGACGAATGTAACCAGCATGTGGGATCCTAGAGCACTGGGCGACAAACGTAAACCTAAAGGTTAAAACGGTCACCTGAATGGTCAAACAGCGGTAAAGATAACAGAGGAACAGTTGCTCTATCCCTGATGCGCGAGCATTGGTGCTACTGTTAAAATTTCGGGGGTGAACTCCATGTAAGATACATATAGACCTCTCAAGAAATGATGATTTGTAGGCTCCATAGACGTCAATTTTATGTGAACCACTTTTTTCCATTTTGGAAAGTAAATCTGAAAAACATAGTTTGTATGCACCAGTATTTGATCCACAGCGCCATCTCATTCACGCAACTAAATCTTAGGCGTGATTCCAAAGAAAATGTAATCCAGAATGTCACTGAAGCAACTGAGGATCTAATTGCCCGAAGTGAGAAGCAAAAATTGAATTTGCCGCGAAGGACGGCCATATATTAATAACGTCATCTTTTATTTCCCAGTCAAATTGAACAGTGAAAATCAATGTACACGCAGACAGACAGACACAGACGGAGAGAGGGAGAGAGGAGAGATTTGTGCCGGTTTAAGGAAGTGCATACTGCAATTCACTACAAATCAGAAAAGAAAAGTTCTACCTGTCCACCAGGACACATGCAAAAAGAATAGCAACTCCGCCCTGTTGGTCCTGAGGTAGAAGGCCCATCCACACCATCTCAAGAAATGATGATTTGTGGGCTCCATAGACGTCAATTTTATGTGAACCACTTTTTTCCATTTTGGAAAGTAAATCTGAAAAACATAGTTTGTATGCCCCAGTATTTGATCCACAACGCCATCTCATTCACGCAACTAAATCTTAGGCGTGATTCCAAAGAAAATGTAATCCAGAATGTCACTGAAGCAACTGAGGATCTAATTGCCCGAAGTGAGAAGCAAAAATTGAATTTGCCGCGAAGGACGGCCATATATTAATAACGTCATCTTTTATTTCCCAGTCAAATTGAACAGTGAAAATCAATGTACACGCAGACAGACAGACACAGACGGAGAGAGGGAGAGAGGAGAGATTTGTGCCGGTTTAAGGAAGTGCATACTGCAATTCACTACAAATCAGAAAAGAAAAGTTCTACCTGTCCACCAGGACACATGCAAAAAGAATAGCAACTCCGCCCTGTTGGTCCTGAGGTAGAAGGCCCATCCACACCATCTTTACTTACATACTCCACAACCTTGTAATCAGCAACTGGTAGTTTTCCACGTCCTCTGCGAACCTCATCTGCCAATCCCGAGTACTGCACACATGTGAACCTATTAGGATCCTTATTGCAATAGATTCATAGTGGGAGAAACAAAACATGGAAGCATGCAATGGGAAAGAAAGGGAGAGCAGAGTTTCTCGAACACATGAATTAGAGGAGATGAGAAGCTTGACTTCCTTTGCGCGCTCCAGGAATCCACTCCACAGCAGAAAAAGGTTAACGGGCACCAAGTCTGAGCTCAAAGAGTATTCAAAACTATCTTATTGAGAAACGCACTAACAAACTGCAAATTAATGAAACTTGGAAAGGTAGAAACCTATACTACTAAAGTCCGGATTACTTAAGCCACATGTCAAATTCCAAGTAAATTGCATGTCAACTGAGAATTGGTTTGTACTTGTGTTCCGCTCCTAACTTGAAGGATCAACATCACCAACAGTTTTGCCTCTAACAACTCCTAAGGCATGGTTTAATTGCAATAGTTGCACCAAATGTTTAAGCTTTAGATGGAACAGTTGGTTAATAAACACTTCAGACTCGCAACTTACACCTGCCCTTATCCTGGATATTGAAGTGAGTGTTTGATTGGTGCAATTGATTCTGCCGTGCTGTTAAGTGTCATGACAAAGAAGATACTCCAAAAGACGTGAAACATCATAAAGGTAGAAGTTCAACATACTGGGTTATCTGATGTTTGAATGTTAAATGTCAGTATGTCACCGTTAAAGCAAATACAAAGCTTCAAACCAAACAAACGAAAAAGAAAATGGTAGAGAAACAAAGATCGTAGACAGAAGAGATACATAGGTTTGAATAAAGGGGTTGCCTATTGCCAAAGCTGTTAGGGCTTTTGCCAAAGCAAAAGTATTAGTTGACGAGGAAAGGACAAAAAGTCATTACACTGTTTGCTATAGCAATAGCAACTCCCTTTAAGAAGTTAATAACTTGCGTCACTCCACCTTGCAGGTAGATTCTCACTGGCAAGTTTAAATCCAAAGAAGATTTGTTCTGAAACTACAAAGCAGAAGCACTTTAGGAGTGCACAGACTAAATGTACCAAACTTGCCCTAAATAAAACGGATTACGACCAAAAACCAACATATGCCTTTTGCTCTAGATTTTTACACCAAAATACAAAAGAAAAAGGGCAAAATAGCCTTTTACTTAGGTAAACAAACCCTTGAAGAATTCTGAACTGCCTTTCTTACACATTTTCCCACACTTGGATCTAATATTCTGATATTAGCATAAACTAATATGAGCTATTATGCATTTGTTATTGTGCGTATTCGTATGTATGTAAAACGTAATATGAGTTATTGTTGCTATTATGCATCTATATTGTTATTCTGATACTCGCATAAAGTAATATCTGCTACAATGAGAAAACAAATGCATCTATATACAAAATATTTCATGGTTCCAGAGCATTTCTGCGATAAAAATTGAGATTTAAGGTACACTGTCTCTATAATCAAATCTAAAGTCATTGCCTCTAATGGTTCTTTGTTCCTTCCAATCTATGTGAAAGTTTCGACACAGGAAAGAAGTTTGGTTCAGATATTAAACGTCACCAAGTGGGTTAGAACTTATTTTGAAATTCACATCTCAGCCTTAAAGTAGGAAGGCTAGAGTCTGAACCAGTGACTGCCGACACGTCAAGCACCAATACAAGAACACGTATCAGTACATCGAATGACATAATGGGACACTATTCTAGTTAAAAGGGCATCTGATCTACTGTATGGTGTATAGCATGCTAGGAACGATAAAGCCATCCAAAGACTCCTTTGTCAAGATGTAAGATAGATGGATTGTTTTGCTAAAGGAGATCCTCAGTTGTGTTTTAAAAAGATGATTTGGATAGATCATTGCTCGTCCTCTTTAGCAGAACTTGCTGTCACGTGCTGTCAGGTAGGATCTGTAGGCCATGAACACGTTTTATGGAACTTATAAATTAGCATCCATGTGCATCCCTCTTTACAAGACACATGGCCCTTCTCAGGAGTCTCAGATGTTTGTTCGTGTTTATTTTACGCTAGCTGACTTGTATCTCCCTCTTCTGTAGCCCTCGGCCATGCTAGGACTTATTAACTATGTAAAAATTTCTTTCAGACTTATAGTTTGGGATTCTTAGTTAATACAAGGGATGCCAATTTTTCGTACTACTATTGGTAAACATGCATACAACGTGCCTGAGCTCTAGCATTTGAAAAATCATCTCGACGTGGTCTGTGTCTGTGCTTCTGAGCATAGCACTAGCTAGGACCTCATCTCCTAAGATGAATGACTTCGAATATTTTACAACATCGTATCAGACACAAGACTGTAAGGTAGTGCACAAAACAATATTGTCTAAGATACACGATCCATTATATAACCACAATAAAAAGATGAAACTGATTAAGCAGAACATCATCAACCAAATAATGCCTCCAAGAATGGTGAAAAAAGCAAGACAACAAGCCAAATGAGTAAAGAAACCCCGAATAAAAGATGGGCTAATCAACTAACCTGTATGCTGTTTATCAATTCTTGAGGATGCTCGATTCGGAAACCAACCTGAGGGCGAAAGCAGGGATAAATGAAAAACGAGAGGGAAAAAAGGAGTAGAACCTTAGGTATAGATTATACATAAATATGAGCGTGTGTAAGCAGTAATAAAAGAAAAAGTATGGCCAGCCACCATGAATAGGAACGCACAGCGAAATCTTTCCGAATCAGGTCCACATTATGTGAAAGAAGCATTTGATATACATCACGTGCAGAATGCCCAACTGCAAGGACTACTGCATCATATTGCAACTTCTGGCTATTTGATTGTGGAATTTCTCTTGAACTAGAAACCTTGACTCCAACAACAAACGCATCCTCTATAAGCAGATCATCTACCCTTGTACCAAACCTGAAGGTAACCTAAGCATATTGATGTATAAACCGACATGAATAAAACCAGAAAACAAGTTAATGCTGAATACCAGAACTAATCATTTGCAATTATGTTGGCAATGGCATACGTCATTGCATGTGACTCACCCCCAATTCTTGTAGATGTCGCCGAAAGTTTTGAAGTAGTGGAATCAATCTATCTGTTCCCAAATGAGGTTTCCCATCAACCAATATACTTTTGGGAGCTCCAAAGCGAACCAAAGTTTCCATGACCTGAGATGGGAAATAATGTAACCCGTAAAATGGATGATAAATGATTCAATCGCGGTGAAACTAAAGTTAAGTAATTTAAAAAAGCAGTTCATATGGAGAAAGAGCTGACTACACGAAAGAAAACTTAAGGTGGAAATGCAGAAAGGAGGCTCACCGCCAGAACACTGCCACTGTTCTTTCCAATTCTAGTTACTAGCTTCCCATCACTCCATGTACCTGCACCACCCTGTCACCCATAAGTTCTCAATAAATCCAGGTACGAAATCCAAAAATTAGCTCATGATATCAACATAACTACAGTTCAAATCTTCTTTTTCGTATATATCTGCAACAATATGGGAGCATCCCAGACCAAACTAAAGCTGTAAAAGGGTGTAACTCCAGATGACTGACTTTCTCAATCCAAAACATCATGAATTTCTATGATACACCATTTATGTTACACTGTGGATTTCTATGTTACACCATAAATTTCTAACAAAATGACTGCCAGGCATGGGATTGCAGGAAGCTTGTCATAGGGCCACGCGTTTTTCTGAATCTCGATTACGCGCTTTTCACTTTCTCCCATATCATGTGAAGGCATAATCAAGAATCTCGACGAGAGGGAGTAAAGCTAAACTCGATTTTGACTAACCATATTCTCACACTACTTCACAAACATAGGTTTAATTTAAAAACCTCAAAATTTAGTAAGATAGGATGAGAAGAATAAGCTTACTCATATTGAAAAGCAAAGAACAATATAAACCAAACTGGACTATGCGTGTATGGATTATTGGATATAGTAAATAGATTTCATCGCTGAAGTCACTTCCAACGTTAGACTCTTCCAAATTTTCCACTACATGCAACACAGGTGCACCCAAGCACTAAGTATTATAAAACTATTTTTTCTTATGCAGTATACTTTACATGCATGTCGAATGATCAATGTAGGATTGAGAACATTGTAAAGCATAAACTATAGGATGCTGGAAAGACCCTTTAATCTAGTAGATAAGAATATAACCTCTCCAAAGCAAAAGTTGCTTTCCGGTTGTAAAATCCGTCGAACAACCAAAGCACCAATATCACGCCCCCTCTGTTCGACTGCTTCACCTCTTTCTATGATGGTAACATCTGCACCGAGTTCTGCAAGCACAAGAGCGGAAAACAAGCCTGCCGGGCCACTACCAACAACTGCAATTTTTGGTTTCTTAGTGGTTGGATAGCTGTTTGTGCTCCCCTCGTAACTGCTATGGCCACCTTCTCCAGTAACTGTAGCTCCGTTGATCTTCTTTATATCTTGTGCCATCCCGATTAAATCACCAGAAACCCTCTCGTGGAGCACATGCTCTATTAGCCCAACTCTGGGTTCCAATCGAGAAATGAAGTCCCAAGTACGAGGTTCTAGACTGAGGAGTTTGTTGACATCAATTTCAACCGTGTACATAAACTTGGGCTCCTTCTGTGACTGAGAAATATAAGGACAGCAATTAGTTGGATATAACAGATATGAAATAACTGAAAGACCTTGTCTATCGAGTGTTCTTAGCCAGATCTTACCAAAAACAGCCGATACATAATATGAGGATTATGACAAAACTTTCCATCATATGAAAAGATTTCAAACCAAGTTAGCTGAACTGAACTCACCTAGCATGGAATGAAAACTAATGAACAGCTAACAAGCAAAATGACCAGGATCAGTTAATGATGAATTTTTGTCTCATACCCTAGACAATGTCCACTATTTGATGCTGCAAACAAGGTATGGAGTTGGGCAGTAAATGCCAGCTTTTCTAGGAATCTAAATTCAGTAACCTTCCGCTTATCGCACGATTGTGCACAATGCTTAGTTCATGAGCACATCTATAGTAACCGACTATGATTAGTAGAAGCGCACAAACTCAAGTAATCAATTCAAGTACTTTTTTAGCTATTGTTACTATCAGCAAAGCAGTCTGACTTAAAATGCATTCTAAACGCTCTCAGTGCCCTATAAAGAAAGGCCAACAGTGCAATGTCTCTTCTTTAATTACATGACAACTACAACTCCATTTGTCTAATATAAATGCTGATGCACTATGTGAAACTTAGAAACAGCCTAATGGAGGGAGGCAAAATGAAACAACTGTACAAAAGAAAGCTGACACTTCATTATATTCATCTCTGAGCGGCCAAGAACCTTACTAGTGATCTGGGTTGTTTCCCTTGACAATGAAGCTTATCCCTTATCGTTTAGCTGGCAAATACTTTTAGGTCACTAAACCTTTCATTCTTTTCTTAAGAAGACTGATGCCGCCTCAGACATGCCCTTTAGGTTATGTTCCAAATCACTGACATGAACTACTATCTACAACAATACAATCCACCCGGAGTATGCACATCATGGGATTTCCTGAGAGAAAAGGAGTGAAATCCATCCTGATTATATACGTGTCCCATAGTTATCATGTGACTACAGACAATGTAGATTTTGTGGCGTATATTCTGTCTGATAATCAGGAGATGAGAATGACCCAGTGAGGTAGGGGATTGTGAATTGGTCAACAACCTCCTTAAAAGGTTTCCTTATTGACATTAAGAAGAGAATAAATGATATTAGGAAGGCATTCAAGTTAAAATATGCATCAGTTGGTGCCTAGACACGACTGTTGTGTATAATTCCTCTATTCAAGCTAGATTTTCTTTTCTTGATAATTCACTTTTCTACAAATCCAGAGACTGATATTAAAGCTAAATGAAGCTCAAAGTACTTAAAAGCTGCAAATTTTACAAAATCAGGATAAAAATTTGAAGGAACTGGTCCCCCATTTTCATAGGACTTTCAGAGCATCACACAGGTAACCCATGTGCCATATGGTGGGCTACAATCTTGATCCAGCAACATCCAAATGAAGCATTGGTTCCAGCTTATAAACGAGATGATTCAAAATCTAGGTAAATTAGATTTAGAGCTCAGTATGTAGCTCCTTCAGAAGTCGGTGCGGTTTCAACACTAAATCCTCTGATATTTCTGACCTTGTACTGATCACATATAGCATCAACACAGTATTCTCCTCGTAAGATTGTTGCTTGCAAATACCTAGCTGCCAACAAAGCAAAACGGCTACCTTTGGAGGCCCCCAAACCTTCTAAAATGCAATCCAAAGATGTTAGTTTTATGGATTTTATGATTTAGCACATGATTCCGTTAGGTGGAAGCCAGAATTTGGTTGCTTTCTTTTGGTAGCGCTGTTGGCCGACTACAACACATGCCGAGGGCAGTGTTTGCCTCTACTTCGGACAAGCTTCGTACACACTATAGATCTAGCTTAGATCTATGTTACATGGACTCAGTGCCAATGTCCTAGCCAATTCCGTGTCCAAGCATCGGACTTGTCTAATTTCGAAAATCAGAGACATAGGACATGTCAAATTTTTCTAAATCTCTTGTTACTGTAACGTTGTTCCTAAGGTGAAATGGTGTTTTATTTGATGCACATTATCTAAATAGAAAATCAATTTGATCTTCAAAGAATAAAAAAAAAAAGTGACACTACAAGATAGTTTTCTAAAAGGCATGTTATATAAGACTCTTCGCATGTTTTGAAGAGTCCATAAAACATAGGCTTAGAGCCTTAGATTCAAGGCAGGGTCCTCTCACGCTACCAATTTTCTATTTGTGAAGTTTGGCATCTAGTAAAGATGCTTGACGACAGACTATGAGCAAGCAAGAAAGATCTCAACGTTTAATGGGCAGAAGTCCATAAGATGATCAGAAAATAAAGGACAGGTAACTGGTAGTTAACAAATTTCAATATGCACACCAAGGAGGCCAGACTAATTTTAGAGTAACAATGGACATGGATGAAATAATGCATTTTCCCCAGCTTGAGGTAATAGTAATACTAATGTTCAAATTCAACAATCATATTAGAGTCCACCAACCGGACATAAGCGTGTATAGATGACCCAAGGCACAACGCATCACTTCAAAATGTACGAACCTTCCTTGCATCAAGAGATTTGCGAATTACTGTGAATGCTTCTGGTGGCAGCATTGAAGCAACCTGGATAATGGAAACACAACAAAAAGTTATCACCTTTTATTGTTTGCATGAAATGTTGCACGTAAAAACAAGATATTCCACACCCTATCGTTTTCTCCCACACCCTCGTTTTTATTGCTAAAAAAATGCATAAGCAGAAAAATCCAACTGTTTAAACACAAAAGGAGAGTATGGAGATGACACTCTGAATTAATACTCCCTCCCACCCCAGTTTATGGCAAGTTAAAGTTCACATTTGAGAAATTATGCTTCGCACCCATGCCGTGGAATTTGTCAGGAAATGACTTAATCAACGCAGTTTGACTAGTAAACGTCAAACAACATGTAGATAATAAAATAAATCAAATTATGCTAACTTATTGAGGACACTTTTGAGTTCCTAAGTTTTCTTGATGTCTGCAAAATGCAAAACTGAAACCGTTACCAAAAGCTAAAATAAGAATACCTACAACTATAATTACCCAAATGTGAAAGGTAGCTAGTGGGCCTAAATCCCTAACAGTAATACTCCATCCGCTGCGTAAATATGTCCCTTTGACTTTTTACACATTCCGCTGTGTAAATATGTCCCTTGACTTTTTACAAACATGTCAAACTCACTTTGCACATTCTTTCATCCGTACTTTGCATTGTCAATGAATACTTATATAATCTAAACTATTTCAGTCAAATACAATGTTTTGACGTTCTAAAATTAACCTAGATATTTGCATAAAGTCAAAGGATACAAAAATTACAAAAGAGATATAGTATAAAACAAGGGAGAAAAGTTACACTTACCTACTTTTCTTTTTATTGCTCGAAATTAAACTAAGGATTTAACGGGAAGGAATTACCGGAAACTTGAGAACGTTGGCAATTTCTTGGAGCAGCGCATCGGAAATATCAAGAAAATCCTTGCCAGGGTCATTGTGAACTGATATTCCAAGCTTGGATAACCTCCAAAAGCCTACAAATTTGTTTTCAACACCGATTTGCGCATGTGGGTTTGATTTGAGCTTCTTCTTCTCAGATGGGTATCTCAATTTTCCTGTTCTTTTGGACCGTTTGGCGCATTGGATAGTTAGGGGTTTGGGACGAATTACAGAGGGTTTCGACTGTGGAAATAGAAACTTGGTGACGTTGGTGGGGTTGATAATGAGGTTGGAGGCAATGGACATTGCTGGAGTGTGAGGGGGATGAGCGTCGTTTGAAAAAATGGAGGTTTTAAGTGTGGGGTTTTTGGGTTTTAGAGATAAGGGAAGGTTTGGCGCGGGTGTACAGTACAGAGGTGCTCAAAAATCACTAAAAAGTATCTTATCTTTTGCTAAAGAATATTTAGAGACATTTTGTCGTTGAAAGTATTTTATTGTTATTTCGAAATTTTATAATGATAATTTGGATCGCCAAAGAACATGTAGTGGCTTTTTTTTTTTTTTGGTAGAGCACCTCTGTTGTTAGAGGTGTCAAAGGGTCGGGCTTGGGCCGGCCCAGCCCGGGCCCAGAGGGCCAGAAAAAGGGTCGGGCCAAACAGGGCTTCGAGCCTTGAAAACCAGGCCGGGCCCAAAGCTGGGAAGTCCAAGCCCAAGCCTTAGGCCCTAATTTTAGGGCCGGGCCCGGGCCTATTTTTTTTTTTAATATTCTTGTTTTGTGTTGCAAAAATATTAACACACGAAATAAATTTTTCGATAGGCTCTCCTCCTTTTACGCGGGTTTAGGACCGGTTGCTTGTAATTTTGGAAAAATAAGAATGATTAGCGGTTGATTAGTTAAGCATTTTCATCTAATCCATCTGATCCTACTTTATCTTATCTAGCATTTTACATTTTCTCTTGACAATTTCTCTTATTTTCATCCCACTGATTTTTTATTTCGTAGTATCTCCAGAAATGAGAGCATGCTATCAGCTTCTCCCAGGTGGAGATCAAGCAATCTGCTGTTAGCCTCCTCTGAAAAATATTTGTAATTAGTATATTGTGATTCATCTTCTACACCAGTAGTTCATCCTGCAAATTTTAATACACTTTAGCATGTAGCTTGACCATAATTCTTAATATTATTTATTTTCATGCCTTGTTCCATACCCTCACTTTTCTTTAGCAACAAAATATAAATTTCTTAACAACGAACGAAAGTACGAAAAAGCATAACAAATTTTGGATTATTTCGAAACTATTCATCCACAAAACACAATAAATGAAGAAGTACAAAAGTACTCAGAATTATTATGGTCTACCCCATGCCGTCTACCATGGACCATGGCAACCAATGGGACAAAAGTCGGAACAAAGGGCTGAGAATGGGAACAATATTTCATGACCAGATCCACAAACATCATATTCTAAAATGATTTTCCCTTCCAAGGCACCAAACCCCACATACAAGGTCTAACATGATGGAACATCATGGGGTGCGTTGAGCTACTAAAGGTGACAAGTGGGGCATGTCATCAGTGACACCCTTGTGTTGATTAAAAACAATAATTGCAAGCCTTAGAAATTGACACGTTAGAGGAGCAATATGGGACAGGAAAGGAGGGCATGGCATATGTGTGTTTGATTTCATCACCATAATTGTGTTAGCAAAGCAGAGCACATGAGTGCCCAACATTTGGTCTTTGGTGTTTTATACAAGAAAGATTGACTACAGTGTACATGTCTCCTGTAATATATGAAGTCCATGATTTTCCATTGTTGCTTTGAGGAGGAATTGGAGGGAGGAGGCTTCAAAGTTTGTTAGATTTTACTACTATTTCCGATTTAAGATGATGGCAAGAAAAGCTTCAGTGAAGATTACCTGCGTGGATTTACGTTTGAGCGGTTTGATTGTGAATTAGTCTTTGCAACAGTTCGGTTCTGTAGTTGGACTGACCGGAATCGCAATTGTTCTAATTGTAAAGCGGATGAACCTAACTGTTTTAAGGAGTCCGTTTGTGTCTGTAGTTCATTTGAAAAGTAAGCGACGGTGGTGGGAGCTGAACTTAGGTCATCACTATTTATGGAGTTTATGTGAACTACTCCCTCGATGGATAAATACTCAATTCGATTTCGATAACTATGATATTGATGATTATCGCTAAGACGTTACTCAAAATAAAATTTTGCAACTGTCAAATACAAAGTTACAAGGGTGTTAGACATGCACTAACATAGCACCATATGTTATTATTTCTCTTTCTGCTTTTCTATCGGAATGGATGAATGTGACTGAGAATGATGGAATTGATCCTTAAAAAGCTGGAAAAGGCAGCTAAAGATATCCATTCTCAATCTTTTATTCATTGACACGACCTCTTCATACCCTCTTTTATGTTCTTTATTTATTAATATAGAGATACATAGTTTAATGTTATAGTTTAATGTTCTCTATATTTTACTTTTGACGTCGTCTTGCTTTCATTTATATATATGTTTGTTTTAGTCAAATTGGTTTTCCTTTGTTTTTTTGGCCGCCAATTGTCTTCAAAGAAACAAGGGAAAGAACTAGAAAAACAGAGACAATGGAAAACCCTAGTAACTCCTTTGATTATCGAATGCGATGAGCAACCGTTAATTTTTACATCTTCAAACTCTAGGTTAAAATTCGAATGACTGAATCTGCTAATAAAGATAGCCACTTTTAGGGGTACAAATTCAATCTCAGTGGAATAACCTAGCAGTTCCTTAGGAGTCGTCCTCACACATTTGTTCAGGTGGATCCAAGCATTAGATGGTCCTTTACTGAAGCTACGTGAATTGCATCCAGCAGTTAGCAAAAATCGCCACTTTTAGGAGTTAATGTTTATATTTTCAAATTCTAATCTTGAAAATCTAGTGGCCAAATCTATCAACCAAAATAGCCACTTTTAGGGGTATAAATTCGATCTGAGTCGAATAACCTAGCAGTTTCCAAGTAGTTGTCCTCTCTAGCAGCTATATAGGTCGCGATGCAAGCATTAGATAATCACATTACCAACGCCATGTGAAATACATTCTTCACTGCTTTTACTGGACCCCCAAGCGACAAGCAGAACTACTGAACACGGTTAAAAGCGACTCAGCAAAAACATTATCATTCGGCGTTAGTTGGCCAACCACGAAAGGAACCTCCACTTTGTGGAAAAGAAGATGCAACTATGAAGAACTAGTTAGGCTGTCCCTCCCAACAGTAAATAGAAGAAAGGTACACAACACACACACACCAAAGCCAGAAGAGGTGTTGCAGGTCAATGATTGCCATGGTCTTAGCATGTGCATGTCAGCAATATATGGGGGGTAGTTGACAACAGTAGATGCCAATTTGAGAAACCACTGGATTTGGGAGGTTCATTGCATCAAAACACAGAAAACAAAAACCCAAAACAGCAGATGTGATGGAGCCTTTGGATTAGCTTTTGAGAAGTTTACGGGCAAAGGCACAGAACATTTACTCTTCGGAATTTCCATCACACGAAGGTTCTTCAGTCATATTCTCCCTGTACAGCACAAGCATTGCAAAGATCATACATCAACAATTACTATTTCCGTCAATTTTCCTCACCATATATACTTGTTAACCGTATAACCTTATACTCTTTTAGGTGCTTACGCTCTCTCACTCCTGCCCCCGTCCTGGCCTCCACTCTATGCAACTAAGGTTTATGCCTTTTGGGGCGGTATAAATAATTACCGTTGAAGTTTTGAATTTTTTGGTGCATTGAATGTTAACCTTTTTAGACACCCTCGTTAAAGCACCATCGGCAAGAAACCAATGACGTTGGTTTTACACCGCCGAATGAAAAAACATGTAGTTTCCGTCTACTTATCACTCTAGCTATATCGATTTTATTGTGCGGATTTAATTTTGAAAGGCAGTCAACTTTAGAGTACGTAAAGGAATTGTATCTTTAGAGTTTGTGGGCACCCTATATTTTAAACATGACACTATTAAATTGAGAAGTAAACAATACCTCAACGAGGAATGGCGAAATTTGCACCGTTCAAAGTTTATTGCGACTAACTCAAAGGGGTGGAAAAAATTACAGAGTTCTTGACGAATAATCCTAAATTCGTTGATTCTAATCCTCGTACCAAGATACCATAAATTACAGTTCTAGTTATAATGAAAAAAAGGTTTATTGCTACTAAAAAGTTTAGAGTCTTGCAACATTTTTGACTCTTCAGGTTTATCCACTTTTTGTCTCCCTGAAGTGGATTTCTTGAATGCTGGCAAGCAACAAAGTTGAATTATAGGCCCTAGAGATAAAAGTCTATCATGTACAGCTTAATTTGTACGCAATGTTGACCATGAGAAAAGCAACATCCACAGTTGGCCCCCAAAAGACTTGTCTAACGTTGATGCAAATCGCATTCTCAGCCACCTTGGAAACATTCTAACGTCTTAAGAGAGTTCTCGTAGAGCCTGACCAAGACAAGCTAAGCCCCCCAAGATGCTGATGGTCAACTAGCTAACGCAGTTTGGTTCTGGGGAGGAAACTTCTCAGGTGATGAGAACATAGAAACATTCAAACTTTGAGAAACAAATCTGTTGTTTTTAGGCACTTGCTTACTTCCGCCCTCGCAACCCAAAAGTTTAATGCCTATGACACTTTTCGCGTGTCTTATTGCGTATGTGCCCGTGTGCGCGTGTTTGAGTTGGAGATACAAAATTCAATACAAGTTTTGCAGGTCCAGCATCTAACAATTTATGTTGGACATAAAAAAATCACAATTTTCACAAGGGTCATCACTACGAATACACTATATAAGTAACCTAAGAAAGGATTACCTATCTAGCAATTTATATCTTTTCAGGTAGATGGTCTGTGATATGTCATTATTCTATATAAAGCGAAAGGAAAGCAGATCAAACTGAACTAAATAAAAAAGATAGTGATATCAATCACAAATGGTAAAAGTAACAGAGATTTACGTACTTTGACTGTATAGACATTTGCGATTGTAGGAGCAGCGAGATCCAATGAAGATCCTCGAGCGTACAAGAAAATCAGTGGCAAAAAATATGCAACATTTCAGTTAAATTAAAACTTTGAAACCAACAATTTGTGTACTGTTGTTATAAATCGCTAGCTTCAGCCCTCCCATTTCTGCAAACAGCTTTCTCGTTTGTTAATCATAACGATTTAAATTCTTTAGCATCAACGTAACAAAATATTGAAGAGCGTTCCGTCGGAGACTCGAACTCTACAAACCTTGCATTTCTAGCTAAGTGTGTCCCGTTCAGTTTCGTGGTCGTCTTACCAATGACAACTCAGAGTGACTAAACAAACAAGTTCATCGATCAAACTTCGGGCTATCCCCGATGACATTTCCTATACGAGAGTTACTTTTATGAAAATTCATGCAAAATGGGACTCGGGGTGGCAAAAACTAAGACATTACAACAGAAAGCAGCACCAATCTTTATTTTTCTTTATCTTTGTTGGTAAACGAGTTTGATCAATTGCCTCTCCTAAATTGAAAGACAAAAGTTGAGAATTGGCGGGAAAAGGAATCCCCTATCAAATTGAAGAACACTGATCGAAAAAGGGAAAGGTAAAGAAAAGAAAGGAACACCTCCACTCATTTTCCCTCTCAATATTATAGGGAAGAAGGTACTAAAGGTTAAAGTTCATTTAGTGGAGCTTTAGGTGCACCAAGTTGCCTCTTGCGCGTGATGCAAATTAAAGATCTTCCCTTTGTAAGAAAGCGGCACATTTTGTGCTATACATCGAACACCATATTTGTGTTTCGATGAAACGGCGTAAATGTCTACGCCATAGAAGTCAAAGGTTCACTATTTTTGTTGCAGTTCATAAAAAAAATTGATGGAGAATGCGGCGTTCCCATCAACACCCCTTCACACGTTTGCCAGACACAGCTAAGGGCTCATGCTAGATAACTGGGTTAAGAGAAAAACCTTGAAGCACTCTGCTAAGCACTTGGAATTTTTTTTCCCTTCCTATATCACAGGATAGAGCAAAGAAAGCAATCTTATTTTTTTGTAAGCTCCAAAGTTTAAGGTTAAATGCTTCAATGTTGATATGCTCTCTTCTCTCTGTCTTTAATCATAACACTGGCTAATCATCTTTTTTTTCTTTCTAGGTTATGTTATGTTATCAATAACAAATAAAGGAAACATCTTCCTACATGGAACCTGCTAGCTCAATCTCCTACCAAAAACAACAGGCAATCCTCAGTTAGCACACATTTCCTGCAGATTCAGCTGATTACGTGGTAGTTTCCAAGTCATAGCATTGCCAATGACCATATCATCGATCATATGAAGATTTTCCGGTCTTTCGGTTCCTCCTCAACCGTGCCACACTATTAACATCTTGATAATTGCAACGAGTTCTGGATAAATCATGCCAAGTAGTAGGTAACTGATTTACAGTATAATCTGATCAGTCAAATGTCAAAGGAGAAAGGGCATGCAAAGAACAGATGGTTAAGATTATTCTGCCGTTGTCGGCAGAGTACACATGTATCATATCTGAATATCCCGCAATGGCTGAGCTTGTCTTTTGTCTCAAATTTCTTTTGGCTAAACATCTTGACGCTTGTCATGCACTTGCGTGCTTTCTTTAAAAAAGCTTTCATTAACAACCAAGTCCAAAAAAAGGCAAAACAGGTGGAGCAGCCAACCTCGATCAATTTAGGCAAAGAGAAGGGGGCACTTGGTGCCTCGACAAATAGGAGAAAGTGAAGGAACCTGGCGATGGTTGGTACATATGACACATCTTGAGCCCCGCCCGATGTGGATGGTTCATAAACTTATCAGTCGATCAGCTTGCTTGACTTTTCTTTTCTTCTGTTAATGGTTTTGATGGATGGTTTAAATGGCTCCCTAGTGGCCAGTGGTCCTCATGAAGCAGATCAAGTACAAGAAAATGTGCCTTGTTCATTCTTTATCACCTATTTTGCAGTTTGAGAAGAAAGAGAAATTGGTATAATGCGCTTGGGGAATATCTATAAGGCAAAACAAAAGGGCATGTGCTAGCTAAGTTAAAGGACGAAATGAGCTAGAAGTAGACGAGGACTGAACGGTTACAAGAAACGAGTACCGTCTTTGCAATCGAAAGTGCCAAGTAGGTACCTGTCAAGAAAAACAACTAAACTTCATGTTTCGAACTAGTTTATTATGTTACAGAACTGTCATTTAAAACAACACACAGTAATCTCGTACATGGAACATTCTGATATTTTGTACCGTAACAAGTTTTTTATTAAGCAATTTTTCACGCTCTAGACTCCGATCAACAAGAAGGTAGTCCCACCTTATTACATCTCTCCTTCTAAAAGGGCTTGATGACTTGCTTCTTAATGAGCCATCTCATGTACAATAACTTCAACCTATGCGAGATCAATATGAAAGTATAAAACAAATCTAGTGTACAAAATGATATTACTAATCTATACTGTATATATATTTAGATTTGGTTGGCATCTTATATACCTTCCAAACCCCAAATCCTATTTTGTTGAATTCTTACAATTTTAAAATAACACTTAATAGGTGTTTAATTTTGATTGGTTACAAAATAACTTCCAACCCCATAAACTCTAACCATCCAATCGTATGACCTTCATTCTTCTATTTTATAATAAATTAATACTATTTTCGTACATAGCACGAGATATTAACGAACACCCTTCATGTGCATAACACGGGGTTTTAACTAGTATCATACTAATAATATTATAAGTACATAAAAAAAATTTCCTTTGCAAAAATTTGCCTCAGGAAAATATAAATTAATCTATGGGCTAGATATGGGCTAATTAAGGAGGTGGCGCGAAAACAACGGCCTCTATCAGCCCCCATTCTCAACTTCCCTTAACTGAATTCCTTTCTCTCTCCCTCTCTTTCTCTCTCCATCTCCATATCTGCTTCTTTTGTTTATTCATTCATATTTTAGTCAAACACTAATTTCACATACACCCGCATCATCTTTCTATTTTTCAATCCTCTTTTCATTTATCACCTTGTGCAGTTACCATTTTTTTCGCCTTCTCCGGCTAAGGCCCCAGTAATACCTGGTCAGTTTCATAATACGATGGTTAGTATTTGTGTGTGTGATTGGTATTTTGTGTTGTGTGTGTAAATTTCTGGGGGTGTGTGTGTGTGTGTAAATTTGTGGGTGTGTTTCTTTTGGTGATTTGTGTGTGTGTTTTTATTTTTGTATTCACTATTGAGTTTGATTACTTATGCATGTAATTTTCACTTTTATTTTCCTATTTGATCATGGTCTAATGCTTATATTTTCAGTTTTTTTGTTCCTATTTGATGTTTACACGGAATTTAGAGAGAATAAAATTTTCCCTTTTCTAGTATATAAGCTAATCACAACTAGATATGAAGATCTTAAGATCTTCTCGTTTCCCAGTTCTTTTTCCTTTTGGGAAAATTTCACTGACATTTTTATGGGAAACTTCTCTGTTTAAATAAATCAATCACTTCATTTGATTTCTGAAGCTTCTGTTTTGAGATTACACATTTACATGTCTGAAAATCAGGGACAAAATCTGTCAATTACAGACTGAATTACACGCAACAATAATAACTTAATCTAATAACATAGTTAGATTTTCATCGATTTTGGTTCCTTAATCTGTAAAAAAAACAGGAATATATATTTCTAAAAGATTAAAATTTGTTTTCATGCACTGTAAGTTCATGGTGATAGACAAAGGTCTCTTTATGCACGTGGTCCTCCCTGTCCGTTCCCATAACCCCAAATTTATATATCATTTGCACCATTAATCTTTTTCATTGATTTTAATAGTCTAATGCAAAGAAACAAAACCTTTGATAAGTAGGAATATACCATTAAGTTTTTTTATAGATTTGTTACAGTCTCGTTATCAGTCTCTTTTGTTGCATTTCAATTTTCAGGGAGACACCCAAGTGGATCCCAAGATAACCCTTCAATTTTTCCGGCAACCAAAAAGGTAGAGAGATAAAGTGTGTGTGTGTGTGTGTTGTGTACCTAATGGCTTGTGGGTTTTCACTAAACAGGTCGGAAGCGGAAGTAAGTCTGTAAGTGTGTGTTTTCTGCACTTAATGGCTTGTGGGTTTTCACTAATCAGGCCAGAAGGAGGATTGTGTGTGTGTGTGTGTGTGTGTGTGTGTGTGCATAGCTTGCATATTTCCAGCCCAGCCGACCATGGCATTCCCGTGAGAGGGACAAAAGGTAGGGGGCCAAAGAAAAAGGGAAAGTTAAAGAATCCCTCTTATCCTACGCACCCCTCCCATCTCCTATCCTATACCCACCTCCATCTCTCTCCCTCCTTTACTTCTTTACCATTGTCTAATTCTGATCTGGTTGGGTTTTGTGTTAATGTCATAATTAAAGAGAACCAATTTGCATTTGTTAGCTGTATTCCTTTTATTCTCTCAATTGGATTTGCTGTAAAGATGAATTGATTTGATCAACTTTTCCTTTTTCCTCAAGGGTTCTGTTCTTTTATTCTGTGTGCAGTGCCTTCCTTTTCGTTGTGAGTTTGCGGCAGATTTATTGCAGAGAAAAGGATCTTCCTTTTGAGGAACTGGTCTAATAATTTTTATTGATTGTGGGATTCCCGTGAAAGCCTGTGAATCGTGTGGAGTTGGGAGATATCAATGTGGTCTAATTTGGGCAGAGTGAATGGATGTACATGAATCAGATCAAGCATTGCGCAAGCATATAGTACTGGAGACACCAAGACCGCCATTGGTTCCTGCAGATAAGAACAATGGCACCACACGGCGGTCTAGGACGAGGGAAGTTAGTTCTAGGTACAAATCCCCTACTCCACCCGCACCCAGGCGTTGTCCTTCCCCAAACATCAGTAGAACAGGTACTTCACCACCAGTACCGGTACCAAAGAGAGCTATATCGGCCGAAAGGAGGCGGCCCTCTACGCCACCATCACCATCACGTCCGTCCACACCGGTCCATGATAAATCTACAGATACTCACCTGGCATCCAGAAAGATTATAGGCAGCCGGTTGCCAGAGGCCCTGTGGCCTTCCAGAATGCGCAGTCTCAGTGTTTCTTTCCAGTCGGATACATTTTCTCTGCCTATTAGTAAGAGAGAGAAACCGGTTACTCCTGCCCTTTCTGACCGCACTTTGAAGCCATCATCAAATGTAGCACATAAGAAAGCTGAATCACCGCCGTATTCGCGAAAGCCTACACCAGAGAGAAAGAGAAGTCCTCTTAAAGGAAAGAATAGCAGTGATCAATCTGAGAATTCTAAGCCAGTGGATGGATTACATGCTCGATTAATTGATCAGCATAGATGGCCCAGCAGGGCAGGTCTCAGTGATAGGGCAACTAAAGCTTCTACCACGCATTCAGGAACCGCTGTACCTTCCTTGAGGAGAATGTCCATACCTGATCGTATTGGTAAACCTTTACAAAAATCTGCCAGTGATGCAGCGAGGCTGCTATCATCTGATGGAAGCAGCAGACTAGAGCTTGAGGCATGTCCAGTTGATGTTGATCAATTGCATATACCAAGGCTTTTATCTTCAAATTCCTCAGAAAGGAGGGCATCAATGGCACCTGCACTTAGGTTTCAGTCTTTGCCTACTCCTGGATCACGTCCTCCATCGCCAAGTACGACATCATTGTTTCCATCCTCTGTTTCTAGAGGCGTCAGCCCATCTCGAACAAGGGTATCCAATCCTGCTCCGTCTAGAGGGGTCAGTCCGTCTCGGATAAGAGCTTCAAGCCCTACAAGGCAATCTAACAGTACAGCTTCTGTACTCACTTTTATTGCTGACATTAGGAAGGGGAAGAAGGCTTCAAACCATATAGAAGATGCTCATCAGCTGCGGCTGTTGTACAATAGACATCTGCAGTGGCGATATGTAAATGCTCGAGCATATTCTGTGCTACATTGTCAGAAAGCAACAGCAGAGGTTGGGGTTTTTTTATGTCTCTTCATGTGTGTCTAAATGAGTAAATGTGATGTTTTTGTTTTGCTTCCCTTGGATGGGCAAGCTGTTTGGAGGCCAGTATCATTTATGTGTTCTTCAAGTTTTGTGATTCAGAACTTTTACCAGTTAGCTTGCCAGGATCGTTTGTCGTTATAATTTCATGTTGTCTGTTTTGATTAATTGTTTCAACGTATCATCTGATGGTGCAGAGAGCACTATACAATGTGTGGAGAACATCCTCAGAGTTGTGGGATATAGTAACTGAGAAGAGGATTGACCTCCAGCATCTGAGTCTGAAGCTGAAGTTGTACTCAGTTTTGAACGAGCAAGTAATGCATCTGCCTCACTAGTAGTTATTTTTCACTACTGCATTTTTGCATTTATACCCTGAGGAGTTGCAAAGCATCATTCTAGACATGCTAGACAAGTCTGCAGCTTAGATTGAATGCCTGAGAATTCAGCTAAAACCTGAGGCTAAAAACTGAGGTGAATAAGTATGAGGATCTGTGCCCGCTCACCAATGGTAGAAAGAAACATATTTATCAGTTGACCGCCAGTTGAAGCTAATGTTTCGTGACAGAAATAAATTTGATTAGACTTTTAATCCAGTTCATGTACCATTGGAGTAAGAGATCCCCGTATGGACTAGATATATTGCCATCTCACCTCCAGCAGATGGTTAACTCTTTATTAATATGGGCTTGGTCATGGTGGTCACTGTTTTTTGTTTTGATTACAAGTCACCCCTTCTAATTTTCTAGAGGGAGCTGAATAGTAAGCTTAATCTTGCACAGTCGGTGGTCAAACTCTCGGGTTTCGAGGTCTTATTGACTTGTATTTGGGGTGAATGGTTATAAACCTTTCCGATCATAAATTCAATATTAGAAGTCTGCTATGCTATCATGTATTTTCATTGATTGCTAGCTAAAGCCCTGGTTCAATCTCAGGAAGATTTTGAAACAAATTATAAGTCAGTGAGATAACGCCAATTATAGTAGAATTCAGGTGTGGATATATCAATACGGGCCCTGACCGATGCTAGTTTATCTATTGTCCTTTCACCAAGTGTCTATCTTTTAACTTTCACTTGTGGTATATTGTATTGGGATGTCTAGTAGAATGAGAGCACTATCAGGATTCATGCTTGCATGTGAAAACTCCATATGTTATGTTTGATATGTTCCTCGTGTTTATTACGGCTTTGAAATTCAGATAAGTTATAGACCGTGAATGCATGCCTACTTTCTTGCTGATTGTAGACTTTGTCGTGGAATTTTCTTTGTTAGTATTATCACCATTGTCATCATTTTTATTACCATCAAGATCATCAAAGCCTTTGTCTTAAACTAGTTGGGGTCGACTGCATGAATCTTTTTCTTCCATCCTACCATATCCAAGCAAGCAATTTTTGAAATCCCATAGCAATCAGGTCTTTTCTTACTACTACTCGCCATGCTATTTTAGGTCTATCCCTACCTCATCTTTATCAATTTTTTTATATTAGCAGCTGTTGCAATTAAATCTCCAGTTACTTTATAGATTTTAAATCGATTTGAGGATTTCAGTAGTTTCATTTCGCATAATCAGTCAATTAGCTGTCCATATTGCTCACCTGTATTAAGATACTACTCTGTGCATTATCGTAAGACTTGGAGTAGGCTTATTCTTCCTTGCTGATGGTGATGACCAATGTGGTTTGGAGTTCTGTTTTGTTTTTCATCATCTGGTTGGTTCTGTTTTATAGCTTGATTTTGTAAATGCATGATGTAGATCTCCCAAAAATTGGGAGTGTTCAGAAACTTGTGTGCATTTTTATTTTTATGAATCACAAATTGTTAACATAGATAGCATATTTAATTTTGTGATAGTGAACTTTGTTAGATTGGGTTAATGTCAATAAGTAGTTGGTAAGGTTTGACTGCACAATGTATTACAAATCACTCGTACAAATTCTCACAGAGGTGCTCTGTTAATAGAATAAGGAAAAAATTGATTCTGAAGGACGAGATCTTAAGTAGGATGCTCATCTTGTGTCAAGTTTCAGGTGCTTGTGTTATTTCTTGTTTACGAAGTATCTTATCGATTTTCTATGTTATTATCCTGGAAGTGTTCTATGTGCAGACCTTTAAAGTTCTAAGGAAGATAAGAATTGATGTCTAAATGCATTGCCTACTGAAACCAAATCTAATTGGTAGAAGTTTTTGTTTTTTATCTTTCTTAGTAATGTAGGAGTTACAAAACTATTCTCGTGCAAAAAACATACAGGTTTAGTGATAATTACTAATGTTTCTTCTTAGCCACCATATACAGTTGCTTTTTCACATGGTGTATAATTTGCTGTTCTCTAGGTGTGCTGAATTTGGTCTATCTTTAAGCTTCCTTTAACTGTACTACGATATATCTATCTATACCAATTATAATTGTGTGCTCTTGGTCATATCTTACTTGAATTGGCTGACAAATCTATGAAACTGAACAGTTGAACTTGACAGGTTATGGGTGATTGAGAAAAAGACAAATCTGAGTGATCGCATAGTGTTTCTGGTTTTATTTCTGTTGAATTATCTAGTTCTCACTTGACGTCGAAATTTTTAAGTTGCTTCCACGATTTTAGTATGCCATTTTGTTGGTATATAGTATTTATAGACTATGTAATATGCTGCAGCCCAACTTTGTCCCTTATGGATATTCATAGTTTGTCTCTCAGAACTCCACCCTTTTCCTCAAAATTCATTTCATTTCAAGCTCCTTTTTTTAAATTGATATATGATCTGTCATGTCCCCGCACTTTGTCTTTAATATGTACTGCATGAACACCAGATATGTACTACATGAACACCGGCAAAATTGCTTTTAGTTTTAACTCCGGTTTTTTATGTTGGTTTTTCTAGTCTTAAGGTTAAAATTTGGCTGATGTTCTGGTGCAGATGGCCTACCTAGACAAATGGGCTTTAATTGAATGGGATCATGCCTGCGCTATATCTGGGGCTACTGAAGATCTGCAAGCAAGCACTCTCCGTCTTCCAGTCACTGGAGGGGCAAAGGTACATGATTCCATGGAAAGGCATGGAGATAGATTTTGAAAAGGGAAATTTATTTTGTATTAACTGATTCTGCTAATTTACAGGCAGATATTGAAACTGTGAAAGCTGCTGTTTGCTCAGCTGTAGAATTGATGCAGACAATAGGATCCTCTATTTGTTCTATACTATCAAAGGTAAGATCATGCTATTTTTATTTATATTGTATAATGTGGCCATCGTGCGAGATATTAAATTTATTTAGGATCTCCTTCGAAGTGCAGTCCAAACTCCTATCTGCCTTCAGTTAATTGATGGTTCTCTGTATTTATCTAATAGTGTGTATATAGTCCCAAGTTTCTCTAGTTATTGTTGTTAGGTGTCTTTCACAGACTCTCTTTTCATAGAAGAAATTATTCTATGAACATTTGAGGTTGTTCAGAGTTACTTATCTATATACATATACATACATATATGGAGATTTTGTAGCTAGAAGTCAGCTTTTGTTCATAAATGTAAACTAAAACAGATAATTCAATTCCGTGTAGCCTCAAGGTTATTTAGGTATTGGTTTTCTGTGTGTTTCACTGACACTATCTTGTGGAACAGATTATTATTCGTTGGCGGATGTTACCTAAAAACGTAAGAAAGCCAGATCTCATTAGGCTACATGTATTGACAGATCTAGTTGAGAGCAATATGTTTAAGAACGACTTTCAAATCTTTAAAATTCCATGTGCTCATTTGTGAAACTACTGAAAGATTTAATTTTGAAGTTTTGTAGCTTTTGTTATACTAGAGTTAAAAGATAGAGATTTTGTAGCTAGAAGTAAGCTTGTGTTCAAAAACTAAACACACCATATTAGCCAAAGTAGTGCTAGTTTTGAGGACATGAATGCAGGAACGAGCGAGGTCATTGTAGAGATATTGGTGATTTAATGATTTAGAACATGATTTGGAGATATTTCGACTCTCTGGTAATAAGGTTGACTTTATGGTCGAGTACTTTAGAACAGTTTAGAACTTAGTTGCAGGAAACTCCTAATATGGTGACGTTTCTCTCTCGGAAACTCGCTTTTGCGATCCCAAGTTAGGAGCTCCATGGGATCTCGTCCCAAGCTAATATGGGAACTCGATCCCGTTAGCTGGATAGAGATGCATGGAACAAGTGAGAGAATACCTGAAAATCAAGCCCTTTTCAACTCAATTCCTTGTTTTCTCTTCTTCAAGTCCTTAAAACCTCCTTGTCTGTTGTTGCTGGCTATGTAAACTATACTAAACAAATGATAATACTCTTCACGCATTTATTTATTCAAGCCGCTCCCAACCTCAGATTCTTCCTTGTGCTTACGCTCCCCCGCCCCTGTTCCCGCTCCCGCTCCCGCCCCCGCCCCTGCTTTGTGCAACTAAGGTTTAGAAAGATATCAAATGCCTAGTGAAATGAAAGCTAAGATATTTAACTACGTAGCTTCTCCTATATGGCTCGCGGTTTTAAATCATCTCTACCTAAACTAACCCCACACTTCGGCTAATTAGGTGGACAGTAGGGACAATGTATGTCGTGCAGTAACTGAAATTACTGAAGTACTCGTGACTCTAAATGACTAAGACATTACCAATGAAAACCTGTGACTTCTGTTTTACCTTTTAAGATTCTAATTAAACATAAATAAATCTGACTTAGTGCTTGAAATGCTAAATATATGACTTACCGTTCATACTGTTGATTAGACGAGCCCTTTCCATGCCTGAATTACCGTTTCCATCTGTGGTTCACCTGGTCGTGCAGTCTTAGTCAAGTTTTTACTTTGGATGCTCCAAGTAGCTGCACGGTCTGCTTTCAGTTGGCAAATTTTTCGTCTTCCCATCTCTTGTTTATATATCTAAATCACTGTGCAGCATCTCCTCTGAAAAGATCTCCTGTTTAAGTAGCGAGTAGATTTTGAATACGTTTTTGTGCCTAAACTAATTTTATATAGAAACTTTTTTTATGTTGTTTGTACTTTTCGTATGACTTTGACCTGATCATTATCATATCCTATTTCCTGTCCTCCCAAGCTCCACGCCCCCTCCTCCCCTCCCCTCCTCCTCTTCCCCCTTCCCCCTTCCCCCCTGCCATTCATGCTGAACCTGAAGTGACTCTTCTTAGTTTGAACTACTATCTTGTGTATGAACGTAAACTTTGCTCTTAATATACTTCTCCAAGCAGTAGTGGTACTTATTATTACTGCATCACCATCCACGTACTGCAATTAATTTATCACACTGATCTATGTTTTGACCTATGCATTAGTGTCACAATATCCTATATCTGTGTCACGATATGGAAATAGTGTGAATTTTTTATCGAAGCTTTTAGTGTTTAAGTTCTGGATAGGCTTTCAAGGCCTGAATTTGAGCATTCATTCAACTTATTTCATGTCTGTTGAAGCTTCCGCTATTTAACTAGACTAGTGCAATAAGAAAGTGGAATCGAGGAACAAGGAACTAGGAAAGAGATACATAATGTGATCTTGATCTATATTGTTAGGACCAGAAGGATATGGAAAGAGATACATAATGTGATCTTGATCTACATTGTTAGGACCAGAAGGATATCAGAGCTTTTACTACGAATGTATTTGTAAGTAGAAGGATATGAGAGCTTTGGCTTTGAGTTGTTTGGGTTTCAGTCTCCTACATCTGCATTTGGCTTTTTTTGTACTATCCTTTCAGCACAACCATATTTAGTTCTGCTTTCTTTCTGGGCTGCACCCAATAATCCCTTCCTGTCTATGTGCTAGTCCACATTTAAACTGGGCCAAAGCTGGAGGAGGTTGTCAATTGATGCGGGTTCTAAGGCCCATTTTCTAATAGCTTATGCTACTGGGGAGAGGAAGCCTTTTAGAAGATTTTTCTTAAGGGTCTTGATCAGAAAGAGAGAAAGACGAGAGCAATTGCTGCAATGTCCTTTCTCTTTGGACCTTGTCGAATCCGATGCTTATGCAGATACCAGCACCCAAATTTCTGTAACCAAGTCCCTGCAACATAGCATTTACATTCATCAAAATCTTAGTAGTATATACTCGTTTAATAAATACAGTGCTCTCAAAGTTGAAGGGGCATTCTTTGGCTTTCGTATCTTCGACTTGCTAGCACAGCAAATTATGAATACGATGAATGTTAGAACTTAGTTATTCATATCTTTAAAAAGGAAACTATAAACTGGTATGAATGGCAAGTTGGAAAAAAGATGAGAAAACACTGTAGCTCAAGCCTCTGATCACCGATAAGAAGATTAAGCGACTTTAGATATATATTTAATTGTTTGGTGTTAAAAGTGTTTCAAAGTTGATAAATGGAGTTGGGAAATCATGATTGTTTAACAGATGTCAATACTTGCTCCAATTTCGATGGGGATTTTGTTCTTCTTTGTTGCTTGTAATCTTCTGGCTTGGCTCTGTTTCTATAGCCATTCCTCTTTCCTTAAATATTTAGAGCAGCATGTATAGTTAACTCACCATGCAAGCATCCATTGTTGTATGTAGGTCTTCACAATTTTTCCTTAATGAGATTGCACTTATACTTCGGAACTACCATTCTTATTGCTAAATATTCTCTTCATCTGATGTATTGTAGGTGGAAGGGGTGAATTCCCTAGTTTCGGAACTTGCAGATGTAGCAGCACAGGAGAGAGCTATGCTTGATGAATGTGAATCCGTATTGGCTTCTACTGCGGTTATGCAGGTGGTAACATTGCAATTTGAACTTAGTCAAGCACAAATTAAATCATGTAGTGATATCCTTAGTTGCATAGAGCGTGAGCGGGCGAGGTTCCGGAGCTAGAGCTTTTACTACTATAGTTGGTTTACAATGGGGAATGGAGCGGGTGCAAGATTCACGGACAAGGTTCCGGGGGTGGGAGAGTGACTAGGATTGAAGACCCTGTAACTAAATTCCTCTTAATTTTTTAGCATAAAACTGCTAGGAATTGTTGCATGATCATGGGAGCTGTTTTTACTCCATTAAGTGAAGTTTGACAAACCTCTTTTGTGCTCTCTCCCTCTCTCTCTCTCTCCCTCTCTCCATTTCTTGCAGTCGTTTTGGGTAGATCGTACATCATACCTAGCAATATAGCGCGATTTCACTTTATGCTTTTGTGAACTTCAATGAAATCCACCTCTTATCTTGTTTCATTTATTGTGAAAGTATATCGTTTATCCGATAGTATTGTTGTTTGCTTACTCTTTTCGTTTATGTAGGTAGAGGAGTATAGCCTTAGGACCCATCTCATACAGTTGAAAGAAGCTTGGAAGAGTGGTGAATAGCAGATATTTGGCAAACAAAAATGACTTTCCGGATGCTACATACTAACAACCTTTTGCTTCACCTATTCAATGAAGACAACTAACATGCCTTCTAGGTTACAGTGAGTATATATAGATTTTCTTTCCTTTTCATATTATGTTGTTTGGGCTTCGTAAGTTGGGAAAATGTATCGTTTCTTTTCTTTTTTACATTCTTTCTACTCCATCAGCGGGAGCATTGGCTCCTCCCTCCAAGTGTAATTTATTCTTTCGTTAATGAAAATCGAATGCAAAGGAAGAAAAGTGTTAGTGCTGATGTAGAAGTTTTCGTTTGTCTAGCTTTGAGCGCGGATGAGGCAAGTTTTATGAAAGTTTTAAGAGGCCAATTAAATAGGCACTTGAAAAGCAGGGAAACGCAGGTGATTACGAATCTCCATCTTGGGACACCCTTATATTGCTACTGTTCAATCTTCAGTTTTGTGCAGTCAATGGTAGAAAAATCTGAAGCTTGGGTATCCGATTGTAGACATCTATGAATATGTTTTTGCTGATTTTTGTTGCTCAATGTATGGTTTATCTCTTTCTTGGTTGTCTTTCATATGTTTTTTGATAAACTTTCTTTATCATGCAAGTACGTATGATGCATTCTTGTAATTTTTGAAGTGGTTAAAGAATGGTTGAAGCTTCGAAGAACAGCTTCTCATAAAAAAAATCACCATTTCAGCTTTCTTTGCTTATAACTTGTGATGCCAAGGAAGTGACTTCGCTGTTGACGTGGAGGTGCCACAAGAAATGCAGTTCATGTCAAATGTCAAGTATGCTGATGTGGGACACGGCAAGGATAGAGTAAGGGCGGAGACCAAGAACTTTTTAGAAAGAGCCTGAGGATGGTAGTGTTGCAAGGGCGATGGTGCGGGCTGAATACACAATGACAGTTACAGTCCGATGCTTAAGTCTGAAGTTCAAGTCCTGTATGTTTCTCTCTCTAGAAGTCTAGAGTGAGAAAGTGAAAATGAGTTCTGAAAATGTTGAAGAGTCTTGAGAATGAATTCTAAAGTCCTTGTTTATAGGGGTTGAGATGATGATGTCATCAACCGGCATGTGGCACTCCCCGAGAGTGACACGTCACCGAAAGGGTCACATGTGCTGGTGCTCCGCGGATTGTCGAACCGTATATTCACTCGGCGTGCTCTTCACTGTGTCGCTCTGTCTGTCTGAAAAAATTGGCTCACACAGCGTCGGTGTGGCCAGAGGACCCTTTTGATCTAGCCACTAGTTCAAAGCCCTTGTAGATTCCCACAGGCATCGAGAGACGTCGAGGACCTGGCAGCAGTGGGAAGACCCGATGCCCAATTGACAGGCGGACTAGGCACGATACTTTTCGGAAACCTACTTTCGTCTCGGAGTGACCCGAGGGTCATTGTCCCTAGGGGTGCTGATGAAAGCCCTTAGTGCCGGAGCAGGTAGACTAGTCACGCAGACACTTCGACGGAGATAGTGTTTCGGAAGAGTCACCTATCCAGTGGGTGAGTCCTCGTGCTGAAGCACTCGAAGCGCGCCAAGGTAGTGTCTTGGAAGAGTCGCATACCCGATGAGCCGAGATAGCATCCTAAAGGAGTCGTTTACCTGGCGAAAGGGGAGTCTTCATGCCAGAGCATTTGGAGCTCCTGCTGGAGGATATCCTAGAGGAGATAGTGTTCCTGAGGAGTTGCCTATCCCCGCAGGATACTGCACACTCCGGGGAGTGGGTCGAAACATGTTGTATGACCAAGGCAAGGTGCACATGGTGTGGTGAAAAGATGGACCAACGCAGGGGCGTGGTAGTGTGACAGAGAGTCGGGGCGCAACTATATAAACAACGCAGCGCATGAGCGCGGTAGAATGGTGGGGGGGGGGGGGGGGCACGTAACATGTAAGTAACGCACGGGCGCGGCGACGGGTGTCACGGAGACGGGTGTCATACTGGGGGCACGTGACGCGGAGAAGGCGCTTGGGAGCGGCGACGAGCGTCGCAAAGTCAACGCGTGGGCGCGGGCGACGTGTGTCGCGAAGTCAGCGTGCAGACGCGGCGGTCCAAATATGCCTCGCCGATCGGTACAGCCGGTCGACCAGGGATGGCTGGCCAGGGCAGACGATCGGGGTAGCCAGACGGAATAGCAGATGTCCAAGTATGCATAGCCAGGATGGGATAGCAACAACTTGAATCCCAAATATGCCTCGCAGATCGGTGCAGCCGGTCGACCAAGGCTGGCCGGCCAGGGTAGCCAGACGGGATAGCAGATGTCCAAGTATGCATAGCCAGGATGGGATAGCAACAACTTGAATCTCATTTTCAGCAACAAGTCCTCTATCCATTTCCTTCCAGCCAGATCAGGAACTTTTTCCTATAGTGGATAGATCCTCGGAGCTGAAACCATCGTGTGCTTCATTAGTATCGCTAAAAGTTAAGACCTGAGAAAGAGATCAAACCTCGATGAGTTTGATGGGAGGTGTTAAAGTCAAGAAGACTTGCTTCATGATACATACAATGTTCACCAGTAGTTATTGTTCACTCACGATAATACATGGTGTAGCTCACAATACTTCCCAAGCATTTGCACGTGTAATCTTGTTATAACGTAAATGTAATATGACGTAAACATAAATATTCCCCCTTTACCCTGACTCATGCACCCTAGCCTCTACTCAATTCAAGGGTCCCGTACTAGACATGTTTTATTGAATTTTTACCTTTGACATTTTATGAAATCTTGAAATATATTAAGTATCCAGTAAACATTGAATTAAACACAAATAACACCACATGTTAAATAAGTATCATTTGGCAAGTCAGGTTTTGGTAAAAACAATGAATAAAGTTAACATTTCTATATGCTAAATTAATCCTAAAAAATTACAAAAAAAGTACAATGAATAAAGTCCAATGTAATTGAAGGAGTTATTCATTATCCCGAAGGAAATTAAAGGGAGAAGAAGAAGATGACGTTGATGCTGCTAATGGAATTCCCACAAACTTATATAATCACTTAAGGCATAAGACAGTGGATTTCCACCATCGAACCAATCTTTTATGAATGTGTTATATTCGGAGTTTTAAAGTGGACACTTACTTAAAGAAAAAATCGCTGTTAACTTGTGAAAGAACAAGTGCAGGTAGCAAGTCTGAGAGCACTGTTTCACTTCTCTCCCTGCTTCATGCACTTTCATAACTTTTACCTCACATCTCATCCTAGTACTAATTGTTTGCAATCATTGTTATCGTGGCACAGAGAACTAGCCACCTCATTTTCTTTCATTCTGATTTCCTTTCTTTGTGGCGCATGGCTAACTAATCCAAAAAGAAGATGTGTCATTTTCCAACTTTAGCATTTTTTATCTTCTCACTTGCTTCTCCCTGTTTTCTTAACCGAGAATTATCCACTGAACATTCCAAGTTTAAACTTCCTTTACTTCTCAGGTTCTTCTTTCACCTATGGATACTCCTTTAAACCCTGAAATAAACCCTAAAACCCCGTTTTCCCTTCCCTTCTAATTCATTTACTGTCGAATCTCATTAACAACATACCCACTAGTTGTAGTGTCCTTATCCCAGTAAATGCTAACATGATTCACAATGCACGTGAAAAAAAAAAGATAAATCCATCCTACGGTTCTTTAAAAGAACCTTAAGAAGTTCAGTGAATCAAGATTGCAGAGAAACATTCAGTGCTATTGGAGACTACATGGTGATGTCACCCAATATGTTCTTATTTCACTCTGACTTGGTATTTGAAGCCCAAGTGGTCCTATTCGACAATCCTTGGAACATTGAAGACGTTTTGCTTAAGCTGCAACCTTGGAATGACCATATAAATTATTCAACAACTACTTTTCCTACGGTTGACTTGTGGGTCCGTGTATCGAACATTCTTAATGATAGTCACTCCATGACATTGGCCTAACAGACAGGGAGGCTTCTTAGTTTTGTTTATCGTTTGGATTGGCTAGACTCTAGGATTAAAGCAAAAGATCACTTTTGTATTCTTGTTCAAATTGCCGTGGAAAAACCCTTGTTCAAATTGCCGTGGAAAAACCAACACTTTCATGTGTGTGTCTATACCATCTGAACCATGCGAGCATATGGTTGGATTTTAGTTTTGAGAAATTATTATGTCGTTGCTACACATGTGATGCATTGGACACACATCAAATGAATCTTAAAATGATGACCATAACATCCAGGGAGCTTTCATGCAACAACCGTCAACCATTTTCAAGATCAACCATTTTTTCAAAAATGTTTGCTTTTGGGTACTGCAATAAATCTAAGCAATTAGGGTTCTACCCTAAACTGATATTAATCATTCTTCGTGCCTCCAAATGATTGACATAGCCTTTGGGCTAGTGTTTCACTACATTTGTTCCTTTTTCTCTGTACCTCCATCACTTAGTTCATCCAAGGGATCGGACTATCAATCTTTCTCTTATAGATGGAGCTCCGAGGCTAACTCTTTTCAACCCGATGGTCCCATGGAAATGGAGCAATCTGACTTGGACATCCCCTCAAATTTTTTAGATCCGAAGGAATACTCCTCCTTTGATGACTTTGCGGATGATCCGATGGTGCCAGAGATGCCAACGTTGAACAAGTACATAACCCACGTGGTGGGAGGAATATGAAATCCCTAAGTTTCCCAAAGTACGGCTGCCTAATACATGGAGCCTAGAAAACTAGGATTTTTAAACCTAATTCTCAAAATTAAAAGTGGTTAGGCCTACCCACCAAGCCTCCTTTTCTCACATTATAAATTTGCTTGGGTGTCTCACCCCTAAACTTCAAACTGACCATTGTTATGTCTCCCACAAACAAGCCCAATCATTTTACTAACCCTAATTTACCCAACAAGCCAGCCTTTCTCCTCACTTTGACCCATTTGATAGAGTCACACGAGCCCTGTAATAAACTCACACCAACCCTTGCATCTTAACCGCCCTGGCCCAACACAACAACTGATCTGTTTTGGTGACCCACTTCTGTCGTGTGCTACAACACAAAATCTCCCTCACATAACATCACTACCATCCCTTCCACCTCACCTGGTTCCAACTATCCTAGACCCAACACCTTATATAAGCCAAGAGGAGCCATCTCCCCCTCATGTTAGTCATAATCCCTCAGCTTTTGAACAATAGCTCACCACTGGCCAAAATCTACCATGGATGTTGATACAACATATATTGACCACTCCACCATTGAAACTAAATTCATGGCTTCTGCAATGTGCCCTCTTCCCTTGTCTTCACCACCTACAAATACCAATTCCACCAAATCTCCGACTGGTCATATGCTTGACCCATTTCTTACTTCCAATTTAGATCTCTTAGGTCGCGATCCTAACCTTTTAAATTTGGTCGCAAAGCTCATGATAGATTTGGAGAGATATTTTGAGGCATGTAAAAGCACTCATTTATGTACACTTTTTTTGATGAGGCATTCCCAGATTATGTAGGCCTAATTCATGAAAGATGCTGGTCAAAATGTTGGAATCAAAATTTCTAATGTTGTTCAAAATGCTGAGATCAAAAAATTTGATGTGGTGGTTCATGACATGGTTTTGAGTGGTGAGAATGTTAAAGTCAAAAGTTTCTAATGAGGTTGCCAATTACATGGTTTTGGGGCCTATACCTGAACTTGGATACAAAAAGCTGAAGATTATTGGTCCGTCCAAACCACCGGCTCAACCACATCCACCATATTCTTTTATTTCACCTCATTTTTATATCTATGTACATTTATTTGCTATGTTTTGCAATATTCGTATTGACTACATGATGATCATTTCTGGATTCAGATGGCCTCAATTTATTGCCTATTATGATATCTCTATCTAAACCTCTGTTTTTATTCTACCTGAATTGGAAAAGGCAAAAATGTACCCCATTTGTTTTAGACTTTAGAGATTTAGATTGTAGTGTTACTTACATGGAAAAGAGAAGAAGAGTTTGTAGGGAGGCTTCCGTAACGAAGTATGCCATGGGGTTATCATGTAAATGCTAGTATAAATAAGACTCTCTGTCTAGCCTTGGCCCCCCAAAAATATTCGAATGCCCCATAAGTAGTGAAATTAACACACCTTATACTTATTTCTTTTGCTCTCCACAATGGAGATGTATGGACAGTCGACTTTGTGTATGGTCATCCAAAAACTGACTAAACACGAGTAAAATGGGGATTTTATCCTCCACCACTTAACTAGGGTAGCGGGTCATATCACTTTAATTGGAGATTTCAATCAAGTCCTATCACATGATGAAAAAACTGGATGCCCTATCTAGTTGTATTTATTCATCATGGGTTCTAGTAGCTACTAAGTACAGGGGTCCACTTTTACCTATACGAATGGTCGTCTTGGTTGTGACATGACTAATGATAAAACTGACTGCGGTTATTCCAAACTTTATTGCTACCTCGGATATCTTCAAGCCTTTATCACCAACCTCGGCATCCAGGGCTCGGACCATGCTCTGTTACGTTTGAGGCCATGTGGTCAGAGAGACTGTTTTCTAATTGGAGCCTCTTAAATCTCCAGGCGTTGATATTTATCCTTCCAATTTTGTAACAACTTGCTAGAACTTCATGAGTCAATCTATCACAATGGCAATACTTTCATTCTTACACTCTGGGCATATGCTCTCTGAAATAAATCACACTTTCATGACTCTCATACTACTCATCCTTCACACCGAGTGATTTTTGACCTAGATAGTCTTTGAACATCATTTGCCAAAGTTCTTGTAGCCGTCTCCAAAAGGTAATCTTGAGTCTCATCTCTTCCTTCTAAAATGCTTTTACCAAAGCAAGGCATACTATGGACAACATCTTTATTGCTCAAGAAATCTCCAACAAAATTCAGCTACTAAAATAGGGCAACAAAATCATTAGGTCTCTTGAAATGAACATGAGTAAACCACATGATCACTTGAGGTGGGATTTCCTTGAGGCAGTTCCGAACCAGTTCGGATATTTTAACGGATGGATCAGATTAGTCATGCAATATAATATGAAATTTTCATATTATGTCACAGTTGAGGGTTCACCTACAACTTTAGTTATTCCTCTTTAGGCCTTCTGCGAGGTAATCATCTATCGCCACTTTTTTCATACTATATACGTGATTGCTATCTCACTCTCACATCAAAGCCTAAGATTTTGATTGTATTTGAGGTATCAAAATGAATCCCCCCCCCCCCCCTTCCGAGCAGATCCCATCAATCACTCATTCTTTGTGGATGACTCTATACTTTTTTCCATCTTGACCCTCTTTGCCTTGAACTCATCAAGATTTTCTCGAAAGATACCTACAGGATTTGGAAAAACAAATAAACTACTTGAAATCATCCCCAGTGGTAAGGCCAAATTGTCCCCAAACTATCGTCACTTATTTCACCTCAACTTTGTACCATATACATCATCTTTTGGTTCCTTCCTTGGTACATCTTTGGATATTGTGACACACCAAGTAACATTTTTCCAAAATTTCGTCACTAAGATCAAATCATGTTGTGTTAGTTGGATAGGCCTTCTCTTTAACAAGGCAAGTAGATCTACTCTTATCTATACGATTTTGTTTTTGCTCCTAACGTTTCATATGCATATGTTTCTTTTCCCTCTAAAGGTATGTCAGAAAATTGATTCCATCGTCAGTAACTTTTGGTGGAAAGGAGACCCGCATAAACAAGGATTTCATTGGGTTGATTGGTTAGAATTATGTGGACCTGAGAGTCAAGAGGGTTTGGGTTTCCGCAGCACCCAGCTTCCAAATCTAGCACTTTTAGCTAAAATTAGGCTGTGCATTCTGTCTGAACCAAATCATATGCTCTCGTATTTCTTCAACAATGTTGCTTTCATCTAATGCCTCTTGGGGTTGGCATGGAATCTTAGCAAGCATAAATGTTCTTCAGCTAGGTATTCAACGGCAAGTTGGAAATGGCACAGAGATCAATATGTGGAACAGTTAGATTAATGCGATTTATCGGACCATGCTATTGGTATATCAACTCCAAAACCCAGAATTTTTCTACATAACAGACATCAATCATCCATCCACATGGAATGAAGATCTCTCGAAGAACTCTTTACAGTGTCCATCTCTAATAGCATATGGAGTACGGATAATTCTAACATGCTAGCTTCAAGGATCGTTTGTGTGTGTGTGTGTTTGTGAAGGATTTCGTAATGGTATTTCTTCAGTTAAATCAGCATATTTATTACTGAACAACCTAGAAATGTCCCGACAAAAGGCCCAACAACCGAACTTTAATACGGGATTGTCCATACCTCCCAACATCTGGTCAAGGCTTTGGAAATCTCCTCTCTTTAAAACTCCAAATAGCAAATTCTCTTTGATAAGTTCCCTTTTAATATATCATATTATCTAAAAAAAATTAATTGTCAGTGACCTCTGTGTTCTTCCAAAACCAATTTGAGGTCGCATCATATTTCTTTCGTTGGTGTTCTTTGGTAGAGGTAGTCAGGTTTGGGTGCTCAATCGGAACTCAACTACATATCCCATTCCATCATTCAAAGAATGGTTAATTGCTTGGGTAGCTACTAGCCCCCTAGGTCAATTCGGATTCTCCCCTCATCATACTCATTTCCTTGTTCTTCTTTGGTGATTATGGCTACATTGCAATGTCTGAATTTTTAGGCAACACGGTTTGGACCATCACATGATTACAATCCATGCCTGAAAACCTTGTTAAGGATATAACCAGATCTTTTGCTGATAAACCAATGTTAACTCATGTGATGGCTCATGGGTCCCTACAAACTCGGCTAGGCTCCAACACCATTGAGAGCATGGTTACAATTCAGGATAACTCAAGAACATGCTTGTGCACAAACACAAACCTAGTACACATTTATAGCGGTGCAGTATTAAATTCGAACTGTCTCCAAGTTGGAGTCGGTCTAATTACAACAACCAAGTCGGGCCTTCGTGTCAGTTATTTCATCAAAAGTTGTCAAACCATGATCAATACACAGCTCAAACGCTCTCTCAATGTGGCATGCCCTATGGACCAACACATTACAATTAACTTTGGCTCATACTTTATCATTTCACATATGACACAGATGATGACATGCTTCTCCCTTCGTTGATGTCTATTTTGTATGAGGCTTGTTATATAAGATCAGAATTCTATCAATGTGACATCCGTGCGAGAGAAACGAACATACTACGGGATGCCAAAGTGTTTGTAAGATGGCTAGTACGACAGACATGACCTTCAATCGGGAGTGACATTCATTCTTATAATGCTTCAGAGGAGGATCTATCGGCACTACCCTAGCATATTACAATAGTGAATTTCTGATTTTTTTTGTTAACAACTCATCACCCGTGTTAAGTACTATAGTATGTTCAGTATTTTAATCTCTTTGTTAAATCTTCTAATATATATTTTGTACGTTGTTCTACAACTATGTTAACATTGGCTTTACACATCTTTTTGTTACTCTTTTGTTTTTTTATTAATGCAGCTAAGTGGACACTTACTTTGAACAGCTAAAAATAGGAAGGAGCGAGACCGAGAGAATAACAAAATTAGACAAGAAACTCCCGCTAACTTTGATATGAAACCTTTCACACAACCAAATGATCTGCAGGGCCGCGACGGCACCACCGCGCAAAGACCGGAACCTCTTCCTCAACCTGATCAACAGGTCCACCACCCTAGCCCACCTCCTCCAAGCCCACGCTCAGATCATCCACACCGCCCTTCAAGACGACATCGTTTTGGTCACCAAGCTCACCAGCAAGCTCTCAGACCTCGGCTTCATCTCCCACGCATCCCTCCTCTGCTCCACCTTCAGCAAACCCGACCTATTCCTCTACAATGTCCTCATACGCGGCTTAGCACGTAACAACTCTGCTCACCACGCGATTTCGCTCTATCGTCGCCTTATCGAAGACCCTGGTCTTAAACCCGATAACTTCACTTACGCGTTCGCCATATCGGCTTCTTCTGGATTTCCGTCTGTTAAAACGGGGTTATTGCTTCACGGGCACGTAATAGTTAATGGGTATGGCTCGGATTTGTTTGTTGGGTCCTCTATCGTTGACATGTATCTCAAGTTTTCGAGGGTCGCGTACGCGCGGCAGGTGTTTGATAAGATGCCTGAACGGGACACGGTGCTGTGGAATACGGTGATATCCGGGTTGGTCAAGAACGGGTGTTTTCAGGAGGCGGTGGGGCTTTTTAGGGACATGGTTGTGGGAGGGGTGAGGGTGGACTTGACTACATTGACGGCTGTTCTGCCGGCCGCGGCCGAGTTGCAGGAGTTGAGCGTTGGGATGATGGTTCAGAGCTTGTCGATTAAGGTTGGTTTTTGTTGGCATGAGTATATGCTGACGGGTTTGGTTTCGTTGTACTCGAAGTGTGGGGATATGTCGACGGCCAGGTTGTTGTTTGGGCAGATTCGGCGGCGGGATTTAATATCTTACAATGCGATGATTTCGGGGTTTTCGTGTAACCATGAGACTGAGTCTGCGGTGGGGGTGTTCAATGATTTGCTTGTTTTGGGGGAGAAAGTCAGTTCGAGTACGGTTGTTGGTCTGATTCCTGTGTATTCTCCATTTGGTCATCTGGATCTTACACGCTGTATCCATAGTTTTTGTTTCAAATGCGGTATGGTTTCCAATGCTTCGGTTTCGACTGCCTTAACTACTGTCTACAGTCGACTCAATGAAACTGATCTTGCAAGAAAGCTTTTCAATGAATCCGCAGAGAAAAGCTTGGCAGCTTGGAATGCCATGATTTCGGGTTATGCTCAAAGTGGGGACACGGAAATGGCGATCTCGCTATTCCGGGAAATGCAAAGCTCTGAAATCCTTCCAAATCATGTCACAATCACGAGTATTCTTTCAGCTTGTGCCCAACTTGGTGCTTTAAGTCTAGGGGAATGGGTCCATGACTTGATACGCAAGGAAAATTTCGAGTCCAACATATATGTATCAACTGCTTTGTTAGACATGTATGCCAAGTGTGGAAGCATTGGAGAGGCTCGGAATTTTTTTGACATCATGACCGAGAAGAATGTGGTGACGTGGAATGCCATGATTTCTGGTTATGGCCTCCATGGACATGGATTTGAAGCATTGGAGCTGTTCAATAAGATGGTGGATTGTGGGGTTCCCCCAGATCGGATTAGCTTCCTTTCTGTCTTGTATGCTTGCAGCCATGCTGGCTTGGTGAGAGAAGGAGAGGAGGTCTTCCGTGCTATGGTCCATGATCACAGCTTTGAGCCATTGGCCGAGCATTATGCCTGCATGGTGGACCTTCTTGGTCGAGCTGGAAAACTAGATAAGGCCTTGAATTTTATAGAGACAATGCCTGTTGAGCCAGGTGCTCCTGTGTGGAGTACATTGCTTGGTGCTTGCATGATTCATAAGGACACAACCCTAGCACGCTTGGCTTCTGATAAATTGTTTGAATTGGACCAAGAAAGTGTAGGATACCAAGTCCTACTTTCAAACTTATACTCTGCTGAAAGGAACTATCCTCAGGCGGCCTCAGTAAGAAGAATGGTTAGGAAGAAAAATCTAGTGAAGACTCCTGGGTGCACACTAATTGAGGTTGATAAGACACCACACGTCTTTACATCAGGTGATCGGTCTCACCAACACGCTGCAGCGATCTATGAAGAGCTAGAAAATTTAATGGGAAAAATGGGGGAGGCAGGATTTCAGACAGAGACTATTACAGCATTCCAAGATGTTGAGGAGGAAGAGAAAGAATTAATGGTGAGGGTTCATAGTGAAAAATTGGCAATTTCTTTTGGGCTTATAACTTCTGAACCAGGAACCGAAATTAGGATAATCAAGAACCTTCGGGTTTGTTTGGACTGCCATAACTTTACTAAGTTCGTATCCAAGATCACGGAGAGAGTTATTGTCGTGAGGGATGCCAATAGATTTCATCACTTCAAAGATGGTCTATGTTCTTGTGGAGACTATTGGTGAAATTGATGTTTTCTAAACCAACGAAGGTATGCAGGGTGGATCTGCATCTATCTACCATTCATATTTTTATTATGGATGTTGTTTCATGTCATCAACCGGGCCATCCTCGGATTAGTGCTGAAATAAGACAGTAAAGTGATACATACTTTCTAACCTTCCCTCAAGCTTGGTTGAGCTGATTTTTCATTGTCTTTCATCGGCGTCCATGTCCCTGTTATTGACTGTGAAGTTATCTTAGGATACAAAAATGTCCAGCAAAACTACAAAACATAAGTGACAGCATATTTGAGCTGTAGTTGTCCTATCGACAAAATAGACTAGTGGCCAGTAAAATCTTATTGAACACCAGCCCAATTTTTTTCTCTTCTCAAGTGGCAATCTCTTGATTTTCTTGACTTGAATATGCTGTTTCAGCTATTCTGTGTCAACTGCAAGCTGTTGGGATAAGTAACAATTAATTATATCACTCTTTTCTTGTCATCCCTCTTGCTTCATTACTTGTATAGAAAATTAATGCTTTACATATTTGAGATTTCTGTGGAATAGCATTTTTGTGATAGAGGTGAATGGATCCGCGGACAGACATTTTCTAGGAACTTGCAATACCCTAGCTAAAAGATAACACTTCTTTCTATACCAATACATCCTTTTTTCCTGAAAGAAAATTCATGGAGATGAAATTTGTCAAATTTTCTTGGTTTATGTAAATGCATATACTGGTTTATAGTGTATATGAAGAACTCTTGCATTCCTGGAAACAATCCCTAACATGTTAAATCCAGATTTTGTTTCTCAGTGCATTATGGTGGATACTTAGGTCCAATAATATCTAGTTGCTACTTCAACAGTTTTCTTTCTTTTTTCGTTATAACAAATTTTGGAAGGGCAAAAAGATCCAAAGTGTTTGAGAAAGAGTGAGGACTGTTTGTTTGTGTTGCAGGGAAAGTTATTGCCATTTTGTATGAATTCCTGGTGATGACAGGGGAGGCTTTAATACAGCTATGGATGAAAAGGTACGCTGCCTTCTTTGGTTCTCTTCTAAATTGGAATATCTTTTCGGCTTTTCATGAACAAATTCTTCAAGAAGAACACATATTCTGTCTTGCTGTTCCCAGTTGTCTGCTTGGGTCCATTTACCTTGCAGATGGATTAAGTTCCTGAAATTTCTAGCTAACTGACTGCTCTGAAAAGGATAACTATGAGCAACAAGCTAGACGGTAGCTGTACGATAATTTAAACAGTTTTTGACACACAGCAGTACACAGGTATGCAAGCCCATAAGTTTGAAGTGATACTGGATATAAAAGAAGGCCCATATTGTTACGCATTAGAGTCGAATTCATCTGCAAACGGTATATAATTAGTTTGACGAGCATCTCGAAAGAAATTTACTTTCATTCATGTACAAAACTGAGTACAAATCATTTTGCTGACTGAAACTTTCTCACTCTGGACTTATTCCTTCTTCTCCAACTTCATTGTACTGGTACCAGGCTCTCAAAAAGATGCAGAAAGCAAATATTTCAGCAGTTGATTCCGCATTGTGTAACATTAGGTCCCTTGGTTTTCATCACAAATGGGTCAATTCGGACCCAGAGCAAGGAGAATATAGAAGCCAAAAGCACCGACCAAATTACAACTATAGTCGGAGTCCTGTTCTGCTTTCCCATGAGACCTTTGAGGAACGGGTAGAGATGGACAATCACCCAGAACGCAAAGAAGAGCTTCCCAAATAATGGACCCCATGATTGGGAACCATTGTTTATGGCATCAGAGATTCCAGCCACAACCCCAACAAGGTTAATGATTAAGATAGTGGTTGGAGGAATAAGGAGGGTAGTCCATTTAAAAGCATATAGCTCTCCGAAATCCTCATCGTCAGATGCCTTTGATGTCACTGTGAAGTTGGTGTCAATTCCAGCCAATATCTTCATGAGACCTTGTACAACTGCAAATAGGTGAGCAGATACACCACCTATGACCCAAAATTGCTCGTTTCTCCACCATTCCTCGATGCTCACTCCGCTCCACCTCAGCTCAAGAATGCCCGTTGTGAAGATCGAGAGAAACAGAGCAATGAAAAATAGACTTGCAAAGGTGCTTATCTGGATCAAGAACAACTTGAGGAGTTTAGTTCTGTAGCAATAAGAGGAATACAGAAGGGCTTTGTGAAAACAGACACAAAGAAAAATGGCGTGCTAAAAACATGCAAGAAAGGTAGAAATAACATTCAGTTCCAGCCAATGATTTGGGGAAGTTTCATTTCTTCCGTTTGGGGAGAGCATCAAAGCTATTCTCTATTTGCCATTATCTTAGTGATGATTCTGAGTTTTTTTAACAAAACCATGGAGGATGGCTAGTGCCTCCACATTCCAATGAATTCATTTTGTCCAGATAGTCGACAGTTATTCCCCAGTTAGTGTTTGATTGAGGAGAAAGTTCTTATGTTATTACCTCTGGCATGATGAACTTTCCAGTGAGCAAACAGATAGCAGGGAGGGTACAGTAGGCAAGGAGAGGTATGGAGGTGAAGGGATAGACAGTTGTGTTAACATATGCAAAGCGCTCGAGCCACTTAAGTTTGCCTCCTTTGTAACCATACCAGACAGGGCTGTGACGACTGAAAAAGATCTCAACCGAGCCAAGGGCCCAGCGAAGCACCTGGTTAAGACGATCTGACAGATTGATCGGGGCAGACCCCTTAAATGCTGGCCTCTTGGGCATACAGTATATCGACCTCCAACCACGGCAATGCATCTTGAAACCTGTTAGGATATCCTCGGTAATGGAGCCATAAATCCAACCCAACTGCATGGTAAAAGGGACTTTAGAAATTTTAAAGTATTGCACAAGTAGATGACGCGTGTTTCTTTTTTCAGTAACTATTCTGATCACTGCAATGGCTTGCAAATAGTCCAGAACTAACATGCTACTAGTGGTCTTAATTATCTGACTTCTTCACTATGTTTGAATTAATACGAAGGCAATAGTCTTTAATTCGTCTAGTGCATGCATTATTCATTACTAGTTGTTATGACAATGTTGGTTCACAAGTGCTTGGAAGGTTGATGCACAGAACCTTTTCAACTTTTATTAATGGAAGCATGAAATAGATTTTATCACACTGTTAATAATTCCGCATTACCTCAGACCCCCATTCGGTTTTGTCTTCATAGCCACAGCTGATCACATGAATGGCTTCTTTTAGCAAAGCTGCCGGGCTCGAGGAAGGTGGAACTCCACCTTCAACCATTAAAGTCGAAGTCACAAAGATTGCTGACTGTCCAAACTTCTTTTCAAAATTCATTTGTGACATCAATAGCTCTTTGTCATCATCGAATCCTAGCGAGAGAAAATAATTATAAGCACTTTATAGCTGAGAGTGATAGAAATTGGAATAGAACGTGTTAACTAGTTGCATTTGCAAGGTATAGAATATATAAAACCTTGTGTGTTTGCGACATCTCCTTTCACGCCATGTTTAGCATATTTCTGAAGCTTCTTGCGACGTCCAAAACATGGGCAGCAGTCGCAGCTTACCATTTTTGGGCGTTTGGGACCCTTTGGAGGCTCATAGCCATATAGAGCTTGTCTTCTAAAGACACATCCTGTGCCAACATATACAGGACCTTGAATTCCGTCTAGGCCTTTCATATTAATCTGTCAAAGACGAGAAGTATATAGATATGAAGCAGAGAAATGTACATGCATACCAAAAGTAGCAACTAATTAGTTTTGCACTTTTCTCAGAGAAAAAGAGCACAAGGGGATATCTTTAAACTTGCAACTTATCTTGGGTTTTCTTTTCTTTTCTTTTTTTCCCAGGAACTTACATCGAAGAAGACTGTGTTTCTGTTCGCATATCGATCATTCCTGTCTATGCCATCAAATCTCTGAGGGAACTGGACATAGCAAACCTTTCTTCCAATCTGTGGATCCATCAAGAAACACATGGCCTCTCGGGCAGCCTTGCTGTTGTTTAAGTAATGGTCACAGTCCAGGTTCAGCATGAAAGGAGCATTTGTAAGAACGCCAGAGACACGGACCTACATGGACAAAAATAAAGGTAACCTTATGTTGATTAAGGTTGACATTTGCACATCGCTCTTCTTTGAGCAGAACTAGAAAAGTGGGTCTAGACATCAAAGATTTTGAGACCATTGTAGTACATGCAATGGTGCTGGACAAACGATACCTGACAATATTAGTCATGATCAAATAGATAACAAAAAGTGTGTTTTTGTTTACCAGGGCATTCATGGCACCAGCTTTCTTGTGATGCTGGAAACCAGGCCTCTTCTCACGAGAAACGTACACAAGGCGAGGAAGCTCTTTTCCATCGGCATCAAGGCCTCCGCTTTGACCTAGAAACACTTGGATCATACCTGGATGATCCTTAGTATTGTTTCCTGGCCAGGGTGTACCATCTTGCATGATCCAACCTTCTTGAGGAACTTTCATGGCTTTTGCAACCAGTGCGTTGATTCTAACCTTAAATTCTTCATATTCTCTCTGCCATACACCAAAAGAAGAACCAGAAACTTTATCTCAGAAAACTGGCCGTTAAACCTTTTTTATTAATTTCGGGGAATCAGGTTAAAACCTTCATAGCTCGTCGCTCCTTGACAAATGTTGGCTGCACTTTATCCTTGAGGTAATCCATTTTGGAAGAGAAGTACATCTCCGGGGCGCGGGGCTCAATTACAAACTTCTTACAAAATGGAACCCATTTTCGAGCAAATTCTGCCGTTTCTGAGAGTGCTTCAAAGGTAAGCATTGAAGCACCATCATCAGAGATGTAGCATGAGATTTTGTCAACTGGATAGTCCATTGCTAAGATTGATAGAACTGTGTTAGCTGTAACAAGAGGAGGTTCCTTCATGGGATCCACTGTACTGACAAAGATATCTACTGGAGCTAGCATGTTTGGTTCTCCTTCCCTCTCATACCTGCATCACAAGTAAATTGAATTTTCTGTTTTCTGCTTATATTTACAACTTTTGCTTATCTTCATCATGTGCTTAGTGGCCATACAAATTTTTAAGCTTGTTCAGGTAGATAATATAAACTTTGAACTTCTTTTATTGGAAAATTGGATCTTCAAATATCACTTTTATTGACAAATAAAACTGTGTATTAGGCCGCTTGAATTTTTTTGCAACACTCCTTCACCAACTCTTATCGTTCCCTCTTAGAAGTGTAGACTTCTCTAGGGACACCTGATGCAAATGCCTGCTGAGGGCAACTTCCGAAAGAGAAGTTCAGGGTTTTATTATCAAGTCACACAAACTTAAAGCGTTTTTTTTTTTTCTCTCTCTTTTTTTTGTCGATTTTCTTTTAGAGATTTAACTGCACAACCATGTAGCATAACTTTTACCTGAGAGAGAGGCGATCGAGATAGGTCTCGCGATCAATTGGGAACCACTTGGGGAACTGATCAAGGATCCATGAGAAGGCAAACCAAATCTCGCAGATGATAGATGTTAGCCAGAGGCCAATGGCATCATGAACCGGGTTCAGGATTCTATACCGGAGGAAGATAGCAAGAATAAACAGCCGAGCCACAATTACCATCCTGTACGGATTGATCTTGTTAGATGCAATAGGAACTTTCCTTGAGAGTGGTTGCCTTGCTTCATCTACCCTGCAACATTTGTTCAGACATCACCAAGGGTGTGTGAGTGAAGGATGATGGTTGAAGGTCAAATTCTTGGTTTTGAAGCCGGACATCAGCAATTGTCTGCAAGTTAAGGCTGACAGTTGCAGGTCTAATTCATGTTCTGGAATTGTTAAGCAAGAATATGTTCAACAGAAAATGTCTCAGTTCCAGCAACAAACGAAGTTCTTCTTAACCCTACATTTAACTTCCTTGAAACTTGTCTCGTGCATAGCCGAAATTAAACAAAAGTCTCTGAAATTACTGCGTTTAAGGGCACATCCAAGCACTTTCTTAAAGTGTAGCTAACCAACTAAAACAAGATTAGCTTCTGGGAGTGAAGGGTAACTGTAAGCACATTGCTTAACGCTGCTTTAACAGCAATATTTATTTGTGAGGAAATGCTGATACAAAATTCTGATGTATCTTGTATTACATATTGTTTTGTGCATTGCCTTGTTCTACAGCACTTTCATCCATGCCATATAGAGAGAGCAGAATTAGAGGTAAAAGCAGAATTTGAGACATACATGGCCATGTCCGGATCAGCCGAATCATCGGCTTGGTCAGGACCCAAATTGCCTTGCTGCATTTTCCAGTCATCCATCCTTTCTTTCCACGTACCCTCTTTCTTTTCTTCCCATCTTGCACTTCCTGTCTCGCAGACGAAGTAATCATATAAAAATCCAACAGAATTCTCACTCGTTATATAACTACGTTTTTGCACTTTGTAAGAAAATTAATCTGGAGGGGAACATTTCCAGGGTTTAAGCGAGATTTCGATCTTCATGAAGTACGAAACAAACCCTAGATCGAGGCCTGTCTCGTGGGACGTCAAATTGTTGCGACCTAATTTGGTAGACACAAGTACATCGTGATATAACATACCCGGCTCGGAGACTGGATATGGATGCACACGTTTATGAAGAGAAGAAGCCAGCATCTGGTCTCCATGGGCATGGCTTGATATTGGAAACTCACCACTCACCTGCATTCATTCATGCATGCAAGTTTGCAAATAGCTTCACTTCCAAGTAACCCTAAAACTGAACTAATGACGTGATTTGTGATTTAAGCAAGAGTTTCTTTTTTCTTTTCTTACCGGGCGGGAACGGACTCCCGCAATGACAGGTGGATACTGAGCATTTTCGTCGTCCTCGGGTCCTCTTCCATAGCTCATCTTGCCGTGAAGCATAGCTTCTGCAATGTTCTTGTTCTTGTTTTGTTCGTCATCGATTTTGAATTCATGTTCGATGTCATCCACGTCTTCTTCATCTTCGTCTCCCTCCACCCTTGGGCTCCCTTCACATTACATACAAAACAAGGAATAAGAAAACAAGCAGTTAAACAGATCTCCGTCCACCGTTTCTGTGCTACATTTTTAGTTTCGTATTGAAAGAGATGCATATGTATATGGAGTACCTTTGAGACGCTTGTATCTGGTCCTGCATTGTGGGCACAACTGACTCCCTTCTCTCCTCTCATACTCGTAGCACGGCCGGCACACCGGAAAACCGCACTCGTTGCATGCAACAAACAGATCTCCATCCACCGTTAGCCCGATCTCGTCACCGCATATCTCGCAAACTTGACCACTCAGATCCTTCAAAGGCTTAGGCTACACAACAAAAATCGTCCAAAACATACAAGTAAATCACCCCAAACTTCCAACATCATATAAAAACATGCACGTCACACACAAACACACACGCACACGCACACATTTTTGTGTATGTATGGTGTACCTCTTCATGGCCATGGATGACAACGAGCTCGTTACGGTTGTGAGAGCCGGCGACTAGACCGGCGCTGGCTTCCATGGTGGAGTACTAGGGATAGGGTGGTGATGGTAGTGCTTGTGAAAATAGGGTTGAGGGTGAAGTGAGGTAAGGGGTTCTTTTTAAGGAATGTGAGATGGAAGTATCAGAGTTCTCTCATATACACGCACACGAACACACCGAGATGACACACCTAATGTGTCCACGTTTGGGTGTTGGTGTTGGTTGCAGAGTCCCCATTGCCTTGAAGTTAAGCTTCCTCTACTTCAAGTTTCAACCAAACAAAAGGCTTTTTCCAACGACCGCCTTGCTCAAAACTTTGTTGATGCACTGTCTAAATAATACTCTGACTGTATTTAGTGAAATACCCAAAACGCCCTTCATATGGGTGCTTTAATAAGTTGACACTGAGCAATCTTTGGTTCAGAAAATTTCAGTTGCAAATTGGAGAAGTACACTCATATCTAGTGACAATTAACAAACTTTTTACTAACGTTTCCAAGTATCGCTCACTCCTGCGTCGTCTGGAAAACTAGTAATGGAGGAAAAAATTGGGGATCGGTATTCGCGTATGATTTAGCGATTCGAGCTTCAGTTTGTTACCAAGTGATAGTAGACATACGAGTTTTTATTGTGATAAAACTGGAGCTCCTCGAAGATGATTAACTTTCTGAAAAAGTCCATTAACCCTAATAAAAGCAACTCAAAAGCCAGTCTTGTATGGATAAGATGTCCTAAACCGGAGGTCATTGCAACTTTTCTTTGTGTAGCCTTTTCATTTTGAGGTAACCCTACCTAGCACAACTGCACAAAAGCATATATGGTAGTAATCTTGTTGCATTTAAGGAGACAAAGTGGCACATATATAATTAGAACATTTAATTAAGGGAATCGAGGCATTTAATTTGGATGAAAGGCACAAATTCCATTTCCGCTATTTCAAACGTTAAAACTTCCTCGTACATCGTCAACTTGTGGTTCTCCACTCGGATATGACCTCTACTAAGCAGAAGAATCGGAAAGAACTCATTCTCACATAAAATGCGCCTCTTTATCAAATATTTTTCTGCTCTTTTTTAAAAGGACATTACGTCAAAAGACGTAAAAAGTGTCATTTAAAAAATTTTAAAATCAAAGTAGAGTACAAACGGTAAAAAATTGGATGCTAATATCATTTCTGAAGCGATACAAAATGTCAAAGAATGGGAATTCAAAGGAGAGAAAATTCTCAACCGTATAGAAGTGGAATGTTAAGGCTTCCTTCCATATGTTCTCAACCCCTGACCTTGTCTCTATTTGAGGTTTACAAATAGGCTCTTCGTCAGTACAAGAAAGAAAAGGAAATGAAAATTAACTTTTTTGCATTTTTTACGTGTTCATTTATCAAGATTTTTTTTTTTTTTAAAGAACTTCGTTGAGCAAAGTCACATTCTCTGTTTTTGTAAGTTGCCATTTATTCCAATGAAGTTCTGACTTTTACCAAGAATGGCTTATTTTCTCTTAATTTCCCAAAAGGATCAACTTGTCCCAAATATCAAATTCGCAAGATTTTGCATTAAGGCAAATGTTAACTAGCCCTCCTAGGGCACTGCTTAAGCAATAATTAATGCCTCTCTCTACTTTAATTAGCATTAAGGCAAATGTTAACTAGCCCTCTTAGGGCACATAAAAATATCACGTTAACCTAATTAACATAATTTCAACAACCCACCATTCAACTAAATCACATATATCTCAATCCAATTGGGTCCCATACTCCATCAACAATCTCAATTCTCAAATGTTCAATGCACAATTAACAATATCAATTCTCAAATGCTCAATGCACAGTAAACAAAATTATATAAAGAATGAAAATTGATACAAAGAAGTCTAACAATTAGAACTAAATCACAGATATCTCAATCTAATTGGGTCCCATCCTCCATAAAAAATATCAATTCTCAAATGTTCAATGCACAATCAACAATCTCAATTCTCAATTCTCAAATGCTCAATGCACAGTTAACAAAATTATATAAAGAATGAAAATTTTCGCACCCACATATGCATATATAGATGCAGATACAAGTCTTGAATCAGGAATATGATCATGCAGCAAAGTATCCTCCAGTAAACTCAGCATCCTATAGTCCTAATGATGGTTCTCTGCTGCAACAGAATCTAGTTTTCATGGATTACATGGCATGCACCATAGAGTTCCCTTCCATACACTTATTTCTAATTTACTTTCCATTTGATAATTATATAGTACGTACTGACAACATGAATACAACCTATATCTAAAAGAAGTATCTCAAAGCAACTAAAGTTTGTAATTTTGCAGGGAATAATAGGATGTAAGCGCTTTGGGGTCTTTTGTTCATTTTTTTTTTCCTCATCTAGCTTATATTTATGTAAGTTCTCTGTCCTTGATAGGATAAATACGCTTTGGGATCTTGTGTTCATTATTTCTTTTCCTCATCTAGTTTATATCTATGTAACCCATCTTTGTCCTTTCACTAAGGTTAGTCATGAGTCTGCCACCATTGTAGGGTGTAAGGATATTAAAATGAACGCCAAAAGGCTGCCTCTCATTTTATTTGGTTGTTTCTTTCTTATCAGCATCATTGGTTCCTAAGTATATTAGTTGCAGGATTAATTACTCACGGCACCCCTGAGGTTTACCTTAAATTACACACGGACCCCCCTATCTTTTGAAAATTACACTAAGCTACACATTTTTATTTTTCCGTTAACAGAGTTAACAAAATTAATGAAAGGACAGTCATACCCTTGACAAACAAGTCAATTTACCCACACACACACACTCTCTCTCTCTCTCTCACACACACACACAGGGATCAAATTAATGCCAAGGAAAGGTGGAGGCTGGAACTCTGATCTTTCGGAATGGATCCGAAATTCGGATTTGATCCTTTCATCCCTGCCCTAACCCTAGCGGCTTTAGAATGAGATCGGAGCCGAGGCAGGTGTTTGGGAGGAAGATGCGGATGGAGAGGGAGGTGAGGGGATCGATGTGGATGTCTTTGGTGTTGGCACCGCCGTCGTCGATCGAACGACGGGTTTGCGGCGACGATCGACTCCTTCGGTCGTGACAAGATACCGTTATTATCCAGGCGACAATTGAATCCTCCGACAGCGACGAGACGCCGAATAAGGAGCCGTCGTCATCCAACGGGTTCTGGATTCAACTCTATAAACGGTGCCTTCCCGATGAATCTTGGTATTTTGCTTAGGTCGTGTACTTTGGAAATTGATTTGTGATGAGGTTGCATCAAAAATAGGGTTTCTTAATTTCCTGATGAATCTCTCACACAAGTGAGGTGTAGATCAATTCAATCAGGAAGATGTGGATGGAGAGAGAGGTGAGGTCATGTGGATGTCCTTGGTGGCGACGTCGCCGTTGCCGAGCGATGGGTTCGAGGTGGTGATCGACTCCTTCGGCCGCGACGAGACGCCGAATGAGGAGTCGTCGTCATCCAGTGGGTTCTTGATTTGTCTCGATTCAATCCAATGTTACTATCTATTATGATGAGAGAGAAAGAGAGAGGCGTCCGTGATGCAGCGTGTTCTCCATTCCCCTACTCTCTCCGTGATGCAGCGTCGCCAGTGATGGCGGGCAGAAGTGGCGGCGGTAACTTGGCTTTTTCTGGTGAGAGGTAGGAGGAACACATAAGGGTATTTTCGGTATATCGTAATAAACCAATGTTGCCCTAATTTTTTCTCACGGTGCCCTAACGGAAATGAGTCTTATGTAATAAAATGACAAACTACAGGGGGCTTAGTGTAATAAAAATTCTTAGGCCGAGTCGTGTGTAATTTAGGGCAAACCTCAGGGGTGCCGTGTGTAATTTACCCTTAGTTGCATGATCAATTTTTCTGAAAAGTTAACTCAATGAAATATTAGGTATGCCAAAGAACTTCCAAAATTCAGTTACAAGAAATGAAAATCTAAGTGAAGTCCTGAATTAAGCCGGGGCTGTGTTAATACAAGGGTAAATTACACTAAACACCCTTGAGGTTTTACGTAATTACACTCCACTACCGCTATCTTTAAATATTACACTTAGCTCAAAAAGTAACTTTTTCTCTTACGGTGTTAATGGTGCAATGCAAAAAGACATGAATGCCCCTCAAACTGTTTTCTTGGAATTTTGGAGGGAAAACTTGTTTTTGAGAATTATTGGAGGGAATACCCAACCTTTATAACTTTGTACTCTCAAGTGATGCAAACCTAATTGTTTGGACAATTTTTCAAACACTTCTAGATGGCCACTGTAGCATAAATCAACTTTTCAACCATGCATTAATATCGTAGGCAACATCACTGTTCACACAAGAATAACAAAAATACACTAAAAAGTAGCACCAACTATCGTATAAGAAGTGTAGCCCACACCTTGGAAGATCACAGCCTTGCGGTTGCCATCGCCATTTAAGGTAATCGACGTCTCGTCGGCCACTTTGGTGGCACCGAAATTCGGGATCAAGAAACGGGCAGCTCTCGTTATACGTCCGAAGCGGGTAACTTTCATCGCGAACCCATTTACCACTGGAATAGTCACAACCTTGTGACCCGGAATCCTTGGTGTTTAAGGGTATGATTTGGGAGAAGAAGCCAATGCCGCCAGCAATATATGAGCGAGGCTTCAATGGGATTATAATCAGATTGTAACAAATAAAGAGAAGAGAGGCAAAAAACAGAGGGCAGGTCACTTCTTTCTTAATGCAGAAAGAAAGAAGGGGAAACTTTTGCGGTTTTAGCTGAAGATCCATGAGAAGAGGGGCTGGAGAAAAAAAAGGGTTTTGTGTACGAAGGTTTCATGTGGAGATGTGGGCTAATTCAAATTGAATGCCCTAATTTAACGCCCTAATTCACGTAGACACATAATTGAACCCTAAATTGAAGTAATTAAACCCTAAATTGAATGCCCTAATCGAATCGAACCCTAAATTAAACTAATTGAACCCCTAATTGAACCCTAAATTGAATGCCCTAATCCAACCAAACCCTATATTGAAATAATTGAATCCCCTAATTGAATCCTAAATTGAATGCCTTAATTCAACCGTACCCTAAATTGAAGTAATTGAACCCTAATTGAACCCTAAATTGAATGCCTTAATCGAATCGAACCATAAATTAAACTAATTGAACCCCTAATTGAACCCTAAATTGAATGCCCTAATCCAACCAAACCCTAAATTGAACTTATTGAATCCTCTAATTGAACCCTAAATTGAATGACTCAATTCAATCGACCCCTAAATTGAACTAATTGAACCATAAATTGAAGTAATTGAATCCTAATTAAACCCTAAATTAAATGCCCTAATCAAATCGAATCCTAAATTGAACTAATTGAACCCTAAATTAAATGCCTCAATTCAACTGAACCCTAAATTGAAGTAGCTGAACCCTAATTAAACCTTAAATTAAATGCCCTAATTGAATTGAACCCTAAATTAAGCTAATTGAACCCTAAATTGAATGTCCTAATCTAACTGAATCCTAAATTAAACTAATTGAACCCTAAAATGAACTAATTGAACCCTAAATTGGCTAAATTGAACCCCCTAATTCACTTAGAGTTTGTGGAGTTGACTGAAATTTTGAAAAACTCATTACTACAAGAAGACCACACAGTGAGTAAAGGACAAATGGAGGGTATTTTGGGTATGAAAATTGCATAAAGTAATGTGTCAGAGAATCTTTTCACGGAGTTGGACATGCCGTTAAGTGTGTGTAGTTGTGTGTAATGCGGGTAAAAACCTCGGGGGGTCGGAGTGTAATTTTTAAAGATAGCAGTAGTCGAGTGTAATTACGTAAAACCTCAAGGGCGTTTAGTGTAATTTACCCTTAATACAATGTTCAAAGAATTCCAATTTCCTAGAAATGCTCCCTTTTATATAGATACTTAATAATCATGTCATTGTTATTATTACTATAGTAATGATAATAATACAATTTTGTTCAACAATAAATATGGGTGTATATCATTAAGTTTCAATGTAACAGTAACATCTGATATTTTGGAGAGTGATCAATAGATTTGTGTGAATTGTTCTGCCTATAAGCCAACAAGGGTTGGTTCAGCGATCCCCAGGATCTCAATCCAGGTTTTCCACCGGGGTTCGAATCCTGCCCGCCGCACTTATTGGTGGCAAACTTACGTCATCGCCCTACTTGTGCTCCACACACGGGTCCCTGTGCGCTTCGGCCCCAATATAGGTGCGAGAATCGGGGGCTCAGATGTATGTGGCGGTCTCATAGGTCCCCGAGGCGCAATACTTCCTGCCGGTTGGATTAGAGCCTTACGGTCCAGCTTTTTGAAGCACCAAAAAAAAAGTGAATTGTTCGGCCTATGATCTTTAATGCTCAATATTATGAAATAAGGTAGGGAAACAGGAGATCTGTTACAACATTGTAATCAAATGAACCCTGTTGTCATGATCTAACACCTAGCAGTATCATTACTGATTAATCTGAAACAATAAGGTGCCTGAAATGATGGCTATTAGGTGACCATTTTGGCAATGAAATCATTCATCTTGGAGAGTAAGAAAACTCATAATTGTTGGCAAGGATTACTCCTTTGGGTACTTTTCGTTGTAGCCATTGTTCCTGTAGTGAGGCATGAATTAACCCAAGGCACTCAATGCTTTTGAGTCATCACCACCTCAGTAGCAACTATTGGCAAGGATTTACAGCAGTTTTTGCTACTTGACATACATCAATAGAAGAATATCATAAGAGAACCCCCTCCATTATTGGCAAGTAAGAGAAAATTAAGTTCTGACTTTTACCAATAATGGCTTATTTTCTCTTACTTCCCCGAAAGGATCACCTTTTCCCAAATATCAAATTCGCAAGATTTGATATTGGGTTATAGCTTGCCTTGACAGGAAATTTGGACGCGCAAATTCCATCAACCTAATTTATTTTTTCGTTACCCTTTGGTTTATTCGGACTCATCGAAACAAGCTAGTTTTCTCTAACATACCCTTTAACCCGTGGAAGATTATCCCACAAATTCTCACCTGGACTAATTCAATTTTCACTAATCTAAACCGTTTGCCTTCAAAACCGTCTTCTCTCCCTCAACCAAATTGCTCACCAATTACAGACCATACCCCAAATCCTCGGTGTGATCCGATTATTGTTTATAGTTGTCCTGTGCCTTGCTCTTGTATAACTCCTTTTAATTTTACCTTGGTTCTTTCTTCCTGTTTTGATAGCTCTCGCCTTCGGATAGGCGTTGGCTTATCTTGTTATGTTAATAGTGTGAGGTGTGGGTCGGCAGCTTTTTCATCTTTATTCTCGGACAAATATACTGTTGTAGCCATTAGTCTGCATATTGCATCGTTATGGGCTCTTAAAAATAATGTTCTACTTATAAAGGTTCTAACTGAATCTTGTTTCCTCCTCAACCAGATGGCAGGTTCTGACGACTTCTTAGATACGATGGCACCCATCATCTATGATTTTTGCTATAGTGTAACATATTATCATCACTTTAGTATGGACAGGGCAGCCCTTCACCTTTTGACTGAAGCACAGACCCTAGCTCATTTTGCATGTCAAGCCCATATAGATATTTATCAAGACTGGGTTGATGACAAAGTGAAGGGTGGTGGGCCTTGGTTCGTAGTGATGCTGACTCATAGACTTTTGCAGGGTGTCTTCCGGATTTGGCTTGTATTTCCTTTCCCGAACTCTTTTTCTGTCTTGTTGTATTAGCCTTATGGCTTAATGATATTTCATTTTAAATGCAATTCTCTTATTAACCAAAAAAAAAATTCGCAAGATTTTGCAGTAAGGCAGATGTTAACTAGCCCTCTTAGGGCACTGGTTAAGCAATAATTAATGCCTCTCTCCACTTTAATTAGCATTAATAACATAATAATTAGAAGTTTATTATTCCAACACGATGTAATAATCACATTTTCATCAAGGGTAAGATGACTACTTGAATCTTGCAAAACAAGGATTCTACAATCCTCAAAACTCAATTCTACTCGTCCTGTTTATGTACATGGCCTTCCATTGATAAGAAACCATGTAGCCATAACGCTTTAAGCACCATACCCCTTTATTGGACATGGTCTCTTCACTCTTTGGACGGATTTCTAGTGACAATCTATACACCAAAGGACTGGAATAATGGCAGTTCTATGAGCGGCAGTAGAGATATTTCAGGAGCCCTTTGGAAGATGAAAGCCATACGTTCATGGCTGTGGTAAGTTACTTCGTAACTCTCAGGAGCTGAAGGAGTGGGATGAATTCCACTTTCGCATTTAATAAGCAAGTCTATTGAACAATCAAGTCACCAACCTGAAGCTACAACTCTTGATGCCTGGCCTATCACTAACCATATCCATTGCTTTCACAACCCACAAGCGTGAGCCTGTTGAATACGATGGGCTGCCCGATTTGCAAGTCCTTTGAAACCAAGTCAAGACTTTCTCTCGGTTGATAAGCTGGAAAATCTCAATCTCGACAGATTTTCCAGCCCGCTATACCTATCGGGAGTTATAAACTGCGACAAACAAACTGCAGGAGGGTGAGCTACTGCACCCTTGGAAATCGTAATGTTGAAATCGTATGAAATTAATGAAGATCGTCATCGAACCATTTTCTGGAGCTAACTTTTGCGATTCCAGCGTGTACATCATACGCAACTCGTCTGCAAAACTCCAGTGGATGTGAATTTACCTAGGTTGCCTATCTAGGTAAGAAGCAGACTTCGACACCATAAATACTAATTCCCACCATTGGCACGCTCTTTAACATTATGCTACTATGTACAACCGAAATGGCTGTTCCTGTTACCACGATCAAACAAATATATTTTCGAAAAGGTTGTCTTTCACTACTTCTATACAATTGTATCCTCTTCCACTAAGTAGACCAACAAAATGATGAGTACCAGCTTACTACCCTGCCTTAGACACCAGCTGAGACTTCAGCCTCTTGCGACCTTTCCTTCTTCTTCGGTGGTTCTTGAGCTTTCTGTATAACAGCCTTATTCGGAATCATCACTATGTTTAGGTTCCTGTCTTTGAAACTTTTGCTCTCCTCAATCCCAAGCTGCAATGTAGCAGCAGATCACAAATGGGGAAGCAAAACAGGACAGGAAAATTATGTAAGATCAAAAGTAGAGGATAAAGTGAACATAGTATCGTGGGGAATCGGAAGTAAATGATCCAAACTGAAGTGAAGAAAACACACAAATGGTCTACACCAAAATCCAATCAGTAAGCACACCCAAGCATGCAGCAAAGTTATAATGATTGAGCCAAAGCAAATTAGGAACCCACAAATGGCACAGTTCTGTATTCCCTAGCAATTCGCTGTCATCTTACAGACTTATAATCTTATCTTATGCACATAACATGCAAAGAAACTTTCTACTAGTTCAAAAGCAATAAAGACCCAATGTGATTAAATGAAATTATGTGTAGTTATATAGTCCCGAATGCTTCAAAGTTTGTTTCTCCTCCTCCATAAGTAGACCCCGTTCACCAACCACAGCCACATATCTAATCATAATAATGTTGTAATAGTACAGCAAACTAGATTCAACTCTTAAGCCTTCTTTGACACGCACACAGCTATGTTTGAACTGCATTTCCTATGTATCACATCCAGTGTTAACTAACACTATGGAAAACAAGCACATAACTCTATTAACAGTAATAAAAATTCCATTATGAGTATGTCGTCCTTGAAAATAAAGGCAGGAATATTATACCTCCCCAATGTCAGTCTGAAAACGCCTAAGAAGCTCGATAGCATTATTCCGGAAATCATTTTCCCGGCCCTTCAAATTTACTATAACTTTAACCTGCAGGAATTACAAAAGATCTTGACATAGTAACATCAAGTGGCAATATTTGAGTGTGCATTAAATTTCTTGGGCATATGATGTCATGCAAGTGTACTCCAAAATACCTTGTCGCCATCTTTCAAAAACCTCTGAGCAGCTTTCAAGCGCACAGTATAGTCATGCACATCAATTTTGTAACTGCCACCAAATGCAAGAGAGAGAGAGTGAGCGAGCTTGCACAGAGAAAATATAAAATAAACATCATCGATGATATAGTGCCACCAGTATCAGAACGCGCAGTCTCAAATCCCCTAGACAAAGTGAACTCTGACTCTAAAAATTATTACACACTACATCATTTAGAAAGGTCAGAAGTTCAACACTTAAGGACAACATAACACAGACAAAGTGATAGAAAAACAGGGGAAAGGATAAAGATAAAAAAAGTACGATAAACTATGGATCATGTTAATTTACGGACATTAACATATTCATTTGAAGCCTAACACATGTTGGCATGTGTTACCCATGTCTCTAAAGCAAAAACTCGAAACTTAAGGCATTGAGAAATGAATAAAGAAAAAACATTGAACAATAAGAGAGAAAAAAAATCTAGCCAGCAATAATAAAAGGAGAAGCTGGGAGTTCAAGTTCCACTTAGCAGCCACTCACTACCTAACTATCAGCTACCAAAAATCAAGGCAATAAATAGAATTTCAATAGGAGGATCCTGGATGAGATCTAGATTTTAATTAAGACTATGTTTCTTACCCCATTTTGAGCTCCTTCAGATCCATGCGAAGGGCTGTCATTCAAAGCACAATTTGGTCAGTACTCATAACGTCACATTTATACATAAGTCGGAAAACGTGAGAAATAGTTAGAGAAAAAGCAATAATGTAAAGTCTTTACAGCAGAGAAACTCACCAGCGCTCTTCTTCTGTTGTTCCCTTTTCTTTTTTTGCAACTCATATTTATATTTACTGCGACGAAGTGAAACTGGTATCAATACATTACGGCTTAAACGGTTCACAACAAAAGTAAACAACCTAATTCAAGCTTTTCTTCTCAATAGCCTAATCTTCTAAGAACTGCAATAAATTAATAGACAAGGTAGTAAGTGAAGGAATCATAACCATGAAAATAAACAGGTAGTGTGATAAAACTGTCTTAAGTGGTCCTTCCATTTGTCAGAGATTGGGAATACACATGGAGCACAGATAGCACGACTCTTCAAGAAATACCAAGAATATTGAAATAAAATGCACATCTCTGTACACCCGTGCTGCATTTTTGACAGAAGAAACTCCCACATAAAGGTAATCACTTTTCATTTAGGCTTACAAATGGTGAATGTGTATTGTTGTAAACAAGGACAAAATACAATAGCCAATGCTTTCATGCATCTAAAATAATCTTTCTTCTTGGCCATGGTCATTGTAGAAACCAGAGAAAGCATCCATCTTTTAATGAGAAACCAAACGTGGAGGGGGAAATAACTTTACCTGTAATCCATCAATTTTAGAACTGGAGGATCCGCATCGGGTGATAATATGACCTATAAAAAGGCGGGGTCAACATCTTTCCTGACATACAAGAAGCAAAAAAGCGATAGAGGAGCAAGAATTAACTATTAAGGGAAAAGAGGGAGAGAGGGGGGGGGTGTTTGTGGGGGGAACAAATTAAGACTAACAACTATGCAGCCACGATCTTTCTCTTCATACTCAAAAAGTATTTATCTATGTTACGTGGACTCTTCAGAATGCGTGAAGTACCCGTGTTGGACACTCGACACTTGGACAAGGATTTGTGATATGAGTCCGACACATCTCATAGGAGATGTCACTATGAACACTGTATTATACTGTTCCTTTTTATTCATTATTGCTTTGAAATGAGACAAGTTCCCAATTAGAACCATGTGCGTCACATAAAACACCATTTACGTTAGAAATAAATAAAAGTAACAATAGATAGATATATTTCGCTGTGTCCCCGTGTCTTATGTTTTAAAAATCAGACGAATCCGACATGTAGACACGCACATACTGAGTCCATGTAACATAGGTATTTCTAGCTGTGGGCAAGTATTTGGGGTAAGAACTTTGTTAACTATTTTCCTCTTTCTGACCAAGCAACCAAAGTACGTTAAAATGTTCCCATCTTATACATAAGTACCTATCAAAATTCAAAACATGGTTATCTGCATAGTCAGAAAAGATTAAATATATGGTGAGCAAACTCCTCTGCCTGAAAAACACAATTCCAACCGTCAATCTCAAACCCCTCAAGAGCTCTTTAATTCCACTATCCCAAAATGCACCGAACAGATACCTTCTCTATGAAAACCAAGTGAGACGCAAGCTTTCACATTCTTTAGCATTACGAAGAGAAAGAGAAAGGATCTTGGTATTTAGGTGGGTCTGAATTTGATATGGAAGCTTGATGATACACATGTCTGAATATAGAGAATTTACTATTTTGTCTAGTTTTGTTTCTACTTCTTTGTAATCTTCCATGAGTCACAGGCAATGCCCCATTTTTACAATTAAATCATAATATGATACATTTCCTCATAAACAATTAAAGGAGGTCAATGTCAATCTTTGGTAGTCCATATATGAGATCTCTGCGACATCTTAATATTCATAAAGGAGCTACAAGTAGGTACCAAACTAAGGTAGCTTCCGTCTCATGAGACTTTTGGAATCCGTGGCGGCATACTGCGGACCAGATTTGATATAGTGCAAGTAATCTAGGCTTAAAGAAACATGTTGTAAGCAACAGATTGTGTTTTTCATAGCTACTGGATTAGAAGAGAATAATTTGCAAAATAGGATAGAGTGATCAGCATATAAAGGAGAAAGGGAGGACCCAATGCACAAGGCTCCGACATTGAGGGGTCTGGGGAGGGTAATACAGCCTAACCCCCAAAACTATGGAGAGACTGTTTCCGTGTTTCCAACCCGTGACCTCCAGATCACTATGGAGAACCCTTTACCGTTGCACCAAGGAAATGGATAGAAAACCAAGTTTAGATAACCCAAGTGAGAGGAGATTAGAGGGAGATAAGAGGTAAGAGAAGCAGCACCAATGTGAAAGAAGAGAGGGACGGATCCAAGAAGAAGGATAGAAAACCGGAGAATGATGCATGCTGGTAATAGGTTTTTTAGGTACATCCTCCTCTTTCATGGAATGGAACGGACTGAAGAGTAGCTTGTTAATGCATACAGTAGTTTAAATAAGTTCCATTTCTTACTACTTCAAGTGGTAGTTTAAAGAAATCTTGATTACCCGGTCAGGATCGTACATGTCAAGCAGCTGTATCAATAAAGAATTATTGATTCCCAGTCAATAAACTACTTGTTGCAAAGTAGGTTGCTATTGCTAGGCGCTAGCTAAGCAAAAGTTCAAAACATGATCATTTCAAAAATGTTACTTTCATCTGGATTCTGCTACTTAAACCTTGAGGACAAGGTTCTTTCACAATGAGTGGACCTTTACGTGCATACTTCGCTAGTTCTGTCTTACCAAATTAGCATTTACTTTCTTCTTCTTCTTCCCTTTTTACAGTTATGATAACCCGGTAGTTGATTTCCTTAACTTTAGTAGGAATTATAGTAGTCCAGCTCTACGTTACATATGACATGTGGCAATGTAAGGGTATGTCTCTTGTAGGCGAGACTGATCAGGAGTTATCTAGGAGTCAGCTGCTACAAATTAGCTAAATCCTTTATAAAATAGGTATGCATTTGTATACACACAGGTTCAAATGTTAGTAAAAGCGTATCAATTTTTTTGAAGATGAAAAATGTTTATTCATTCGGGGATATCTAAGGAAAAAGACAAGTGAATAAACAAAAGGAGGAAAGATATTCAAAAAGAAAGTGAGGGTAGTTCTTCATAATTCATACTTCAGCATGTGCATTCAAGGCTAAGCAGTAAGCATCTATGCATGTGTGCACCAACAACAGGGGTATCCAAATATCCTTTACAGATTTTTCTTTCGCAAGATTCAGTCTTTGGGGAGTCACCCCAACTCTTTGCTTGCCTCACTGATTTTTGTTTTCCTGCTAAAATTGCCATGGGACCACCTCTGCTTGAAAAGAGTCATGGAATTTCCACATTTTCATAAACCTAAAAGGTCTAGGAGAAGGATCGTTATCGTATAGAGGGACGAGTGTACGACGTCACTTACAAAAAAAATGAAAGCAAGGCAAGTTACTCAATTCCTTCCAAATCAAAAGAGCTTGGGGCTTGTTGGGAAGAAAGAAGGTGTGCGGCATGTAGAGCACGTCCATGACCTATTTCGGGTTCATTAGGAGCTTTGGCAACCACCGTAGGAGGTGTGATGAACATGCAAGAAGGGGGAACATATTCCATAAGATGAAGCACTACCGACCTACTACCTCAGCATGGCCAGCCCCTATGTAATCTTTGTAAGTGGTAGAATTTAAGGAATCTGACGCAAATTTGGGTTGAGTAAAGGATAGGGAAAACACACAGTTCCTCCCAAATTAAAATGCTAAATATCAGAAAATGTAAATATAGGCAAGAAAAACACCCAATCCAACAAAAAACTCTCAAGGGGAAAAAGATTTACGATAGAATCACTTCTTGTTAATCAACCTCAGGTGAACAGTTTCAACAAATCAATCAAGTTTTCCACAATTCAACTATAGCATACCAGGTCAAGTTCCGCATCTTCGGACATTCGAATAGCCTCACTCTTGGACACTACTCCGACCTACATATAAACAAAAAAATATGATATACAGATATGCATGCACTCTACATATACTAAAAGGACTTAACCAATCTGTGGCTATGTGTCCACAAAATGACGTCGTTTTTGTTGAACATTCCAAAAATGTGTCCGACTACATTGATAAATACTCCGCTTCAAACTCTGTCTCCTTTGACTTTTTGCAAATTTTAACATTAGAGCTTCAGCATATAAACTTCAACTTCACACGTCGTTTTTACCGTCGTTTGACTTTTCAAACAACACTTATTTGTTCTCAAATACTATTTGAGTCACCCATATTTTAATTGACCGAATTTCAAAAAAATCAGATAAACGGAGCACATTTGCCATTTCTGAGCACAAACAAGTTTATACGGCCAACCACAATGCATATGATATACATGCAGCATTGTTTTTAACCTTGTTTGACTTGTCAAACACAACTTATTTGTTTTGAAATTACTATTTGAGATCGATTTCACATTTAAATGTTCAAGTTCCATCCAAAAAGTTCGCAAAAAGTCTTTTGCAGCGTAGGGAGTAGCATATCTGTCACTTCTGAGCATGCAACGCATTTAGTTACGTGATGAACCACAATGCACATGAAACATATACGGAGTATAAAAGTAAAATTACTCACCATATTTTGTTTCTCATCGATAAGCCGAACCTTTTCTGACCTAATTCCAAATAACCACAAACACAGTCGCAATTAGATCAAGAATATAAACTACGTTAAGGCAATGTCTAACTCCACAAACCATTCTGTAGCTAATAAGTAAATTTTTTGTCGCCATCTGAACGACATTAGAGGGTCAGGAAAGGCATCGCAGGGTGCGCAAACAGAAATCTCCCTTAGTTTAGTTCTGACCGGGAACGAAGCACTTTTATCGACATTTTTAAGCTCAACATAAATACAAAGGAACGCCTATATTGTTTGCTGCTAAAAAATACATGAGCCACAAGATTTTAGCCACAAAATAGGTGCAGTGAACGAATACCTGACGGAGGAGATGTCGAGGGCGGAATCCTCATCGGAGAAGGTCGGGCGGGACCGCCGGCTGTCGCCAGAGTTCGACCGGGGATAACCGCCGCCGCCACCGTAGCGGGCGGAGATGGGGGCCGCGCGTGAGGTGCCGGCAAGGGGTTTAGGAGTGGGGTTTCTGTAGGGTGGGAGACCGAAGAGCTTCAAGTGGAGAGAGGAGATGTAGAGTGGCTTGGGCCTTGCGGTGAGGGGCTTGAAGGTGAAGGTGCCGGTGAGCCCGACAGCCATGGCGCTGTGTATTTTGCAGCAGCAGTAAGCACGAGCTATCCACAAGGGTAAAGGGAGCCCCAATTGACCAGTAGTGTAATCCACTAATCCCCTTATTTTTGTTTTTTTCTTTTTTTTTCCTGCTTTTGTTTGACCTCCTAATAATTAATTTTCCTCCCTTTTCTTTTTTTCCTCTTTTGGACTTTCTTGATTTTGTCTTTTATTTTTGTGTAAGCAAGTACAATTTGAAAAGGTATGAGTTTTACTTTTTGTTTTTTTTTTCTTTCTTTTTCTCCTTTTGTTTGACATCCTAATAATTATTTTTCCTTCCCTTTTTCTCAATCCTCTTTTGGGGATCTCTTGTTCCCTCTTGTGTCGGCAAGTAAAATTTGAAAAGGAATTAAGTTTACTTGCAAGGATTTTGTGTTGGTGGTTGAGCCGACATAGTTTTGTTGTGGTGTGATTCCAAGTAATGGAGATGATGTATCGCGTTTGAGGTGTACAAAGATTAGCAATTAAATAAGAGATCATATTTACAGTTGTAACGTCGTACATCAGAAAGAAGTTAATTTTTTGAGTTGCTACTTTATATTTTAGAGTTAATTATAAATAATTAACGGAAAAATAAGTAAGTCCTAGATTGACTCCCAATATGCAATAAAGTCGTTTAATCTACGAATCCTGAGATTCAAACTGATGAATTAATTTATATATGATGAAAGGTGTTAGGTATCTCATCATCATACCCGAAATAGGTCTCTAGTTTTTTTTTTTTTTTTTAAGAAGCTTTTCATGATTTTTATTCAACACAAGTAAAAAATAAGAACAAATCCTACATTAAACCTACTTTTTGTTTGAACCCAACAACATAGGTCGAGTGGCATACGTATCCGATTGGACAAATCGGGATCAATACATCATAGTTCCTACTAGGGGCGAGGGGGGGGGGGGGGAATGTACCCCCTCAACTTCCACACACACAAAAAAAATATTCATTTCAACCGTTAATCTGCATCTCTCTCTCTCTTGCCCCCCCCCCCCCCCCCGACTTGCCCTATTCCAAGTCTCTCACTCACTCTCAAACTGCAGATGGCAGACACCCACTTGGTCGTTCACCGGCGACATGCATACGCAGCAGCCGGTAGGGGATGCCTATGTTATTTCTCATGTCTCCGATCCAAAACTCCCGGAGATCTTGATGTGCTTTTCTTTCCTCGATCGCATCGTTATCTCGCGAATTGTTTAAGTATTGGTTTATTTGCAATTTAGAAGCTTTATAGATCGGTTATTTTTTCAATATATTTCGCCTTTTGGTTACGGATCTTTATGTTTGAGTAATAGGATTTGACTTAAATACTGAATTACTGATTAATTAACTACATTGCGCAATAGCTGAGAAATTTTTGGCAAAGGCCATGATTTTGATGGGTAACTGAACCAATATCTGCCATTTTTTTCAATTTGATGCAAATCTCATTGTGTAATATCTGGAAAACTACTTTGTGCTGGTTTTCACTTTAATTTGGATATTGAGAGAAGAAGCTCATATTTTGCCATTTTGATATGGACTGATTGGCTTTTTGTTCCTTTTTATTTATTTATTTTGCATGCTAAAGTAATTGGGTTTAATTGCCTTTCACTGTGTCTTTACCGTGCATCTCCTTTTACCTCAATGCAGATTATTTCTTTATTATCAGATTATGTGTAAATTGTAGACCTTTGATGTTGTGATTATAATTTCTGATCTGGAAAAGAGAAGAAAAGCTTTTCATTTTTTCGAACCAACTTGCTAATGTTTGGATTTGTTTTTCTTTATTGAGTAATTTCGCTTATGGAATTGTTTTTTATGTACATGTAGCTGAAGTTTGAAGGAAAGGTATTGATTGGCATTAATCTTGAGATGTCACTCAAAAGCATTATACATCTACTATATTATTTACCTCTCATTTTCTACCTATTAGGTTCTCCCGGACAAACAACTGCAGATTTTTAAGAATGTCTTAATAGAGATGAAGGTACAAAGAAAGGAATGTAACATTTTTTGCTTTTGCAAAAGCCACTGCAACTTTGGCACCAAGGACATCACCCAGATTATACTGGCAAACTTTTGATGAAAGCTTTATTCGTTTTAGAGAGGAATTATGAGGAACAAATCCTTGCAAATAACAAACTTTTTTGTTACTCCTTGATCGATCTTTCATCGATTAAGTTGAATTGCAGAGAATAGTATTGTATTGTATATTTTTATCACCCCCTCAAATGAAATCCTGATTTTTACCCTGCGAGAGGAAACCTAAATCTTAGTCAGTGGTTTTAAAGTCAGATTTTACTCAACTTCTTCTTTTAGTTGAATAGCAAATAAATGTTCTTTGATTCACGGGCCAAAATATGAGTGTGGGGATGGAATTTTACTGTAATCTATTTTATGAAAAATAAAAGATGAAGGCAAATAATTGTACCTCTTGACATGGATTGTCTAACTGCCAATTCCGGACTATCCACGATGCAACGTAAGAACGATCAGACAAGTGTATGACAAAGAAGTTCTAGTCCATATATATATATATATATATATATATATACGAGTTAATTACGCGGTTGACCATCGAACTATTAGGCAAATTTCACTTTGACCACTGAACTTCGATTTGTGTCAAAGTGACCACTGAATTTGTTAATTAGTTCAATCAAGCCACTCTGTTAGGCTCCGTTAGCCCTAAGTCCGTTAAGTGACTTTATCCAAGGGTAAATATGTCATTTCATAATGCTGAAAAAGAGGGTGGCATTCTTCTGAGCTTCCATGCTCATCGCATCATCACCAGTGGTAGCAATCTCCATGCCACAGGGATACCCTCTACGTGGCTATGATCCTTGCCTACGGCTCCGTCCGGTGGTGGTAAATATTCTCGCCGGACCAGTGCTCCGGCATCAACCGCTTCGTCGCAATCTTTGCCGTCCCGCTGCTGTCGTTCCACTTCATTTCCACCAATAACCCGTACGCGATGAATTTCAGATTCATTATCCAGGTCGTCGTTTTGGTCGTCGGCTGCTCTTCCTCTTCTTCTTCGTGGCCTTCGTTTGGGCCTAGAGCTGCTGGGTCCTTCCCGTCTTCTTGCCCAACTGGGCACCAACGAGGGCGACGGATTGACTGGTTTTCCGTCGACCCCTCTTCCGACCGCTGCCGCCGCCGGAGCAAGAACCCCCCTCCGGACACCCATCTCAGCCCCTTCTCCGGCACCTTCACCACCGATTTGCTCAGCACCGCCGTCGCGGTTGGGCCCACCATCGTCTCCCTCGGCGGCAGTGGAAAGGGCGACCAGTGTAGCGTAGTGTTGCCCGACGTGCACGCCTTCGACACCCACCGGCCGGATCGCGACTGGGTCGCCTGTCCGCCGATGAACCACCCCCGGCTCTCTCCGTATGCATCGGTCATCGGCGGCAAACTCTACGTCATAGGCGGCCACTGCATGAGCGAATCCGACCCCCGCCTGGAGGTCCGCGACCAGCAAACACTCACGTGGGGGCGGCTGGCCCCGCCTCCTTTCTTCTGGTCCTTCGATTCTGACTTTACCGCATTCTCGGATGAGCACGGCAAGATACTGTTCGACTCGGGCGTGAGTGATCCTGAGAAACGTCAGGGCGGGGTTTGCGAAGAGATTGCCGGCGGTGTGGGTGGGCGACGGGCTTACTGGTATGGTGGGGTGGTGTGGGAAGAGGCTGCCGGCGTGGTGGAGGCGAGGGAGGCTGCCGGCGGCGGGGAAGGGGGACTGCTAGACGGTGATGGCTGCTAGAGGTTGGGTAGTTTTGGTGGGTAGTGGGGATCGGAGGAGAAAGAAGAGATGAAGAGAAAGAAAATTAGAAAAGTAAAAGAAAACCAATATTCTCTATGTTTTGACGATTTTGCCCCTAATTTAAGCTCCACGTGCCTCGCACATGGGCAGTTAACGGGCCAAAATTGACGGAATAACCCAATTGAGATCAATTAAAGAGTCCAATGGTCACTTTGACACAAATCGAAGTTCAGTGGTCAAAGTGAAATTTGGGTTATAGTACAGTGGTCAACCACGTAATTAACTCTAATATATATATATATATATTATCTCTTTCAAAGAACTAATAGCCTCTAGGAAGATTTCTCTCTATAACTATCTGACCTTTTTATGGCAACCTATGTATGTTTATATAGAAGCCTAGAAAGTAGAATGTAACACCCCGATACTTTTTCTGATCTAATTAGAAATTTTAGCGGCGAATATATTTTTAGCGTCGATATTTTTTTTATTTATATTTTTATTTAACAACACCTAGTGCGATTAGTGTAAGCAGGGTCATGTAGCAACCGCTATATTTTTTTTTCCTAACACAAAGTATCGTTAATATTTATTTTGGACCGCTTTGCGATAATAAAAGTTCCGGGTAAAAATTAGAATAACTAACGAGAGCTTAGGGGCTTTTTGGTAGTTTTCCAATTTAGGGTTTGTTTAATTATATAGAAGAGTCTGTTAGAGCAGCCGCCCGCCCCACATTTTTATCTTCTCTGGTTTGCACGACTGAGAAAGAGAGAGTTTCAGAGAGAGACAGAAAGAAGGCTTGGAGAAGAGGCAGTTTTTTCGGCGATCGGATTGTTTTTGTTCGGTAAGTCTTCTAGCTGATTTCTCCTATTTTATGCATTGTAAATGGGGTCTGTAAGGAGTTTCGCAGGGTAAATTTTCATGATTTGCTTGATGGGTGTTTATCGTGGGATAGGGTATGTGGGTTACGGTAGTGTGCATTGGCGGAAAATGGGTGCGACTTGTAACGGAGGGATGGAGTTTGCCGTGGTTTGTGGTCCGGCACAGCCATGGTCCTATCGAGATGAGCAATGAAATGGAACAGCCATAGTGCGTGATGCACGGTGGTGTGCAAGTTGTTTTGCGTGGGTATGATGAGAGTATGGGGCTGTGTTTATTTTTGGTGTTCCTTTGTGTATTCTTGCGGCTTGTGTGAGTGAGGGAGAAGGGGAAGGGAGACCACTGTAGGGCAGCACTTTTGAGGTGGGTTTGTAGTAAATTGTAGGCATGCGAACTGGATTGGTGTGTGTGGGTGAGTAGGTGCCAGTGGGTTCTGGGTTTGGAGAGAAGGTTTGAGCAGAGGTCTTTAGTTAGAGCTGAGGCAATCTTCACACAAAAAGACTTGTTGACAGCACGTGGTCCGGAAAAGAAGATGTTCGTCAATGCTGCTGTATATCATGTGTACGCGGCAAAGTGGTTTGGCTGCCAGCAGTAGTAATCCATTAATTTACTGGCGACATAGGGACACATTTTGAATCTTATGGTCTTGACCCAGGAGAGTATGGATTTGTTTTTAGTGTGTGTATTATGGGGAGTAAAAAGGTGAGTGCAGTGTGTGAGTTTGTGGTGTATGTGTGTCTGCGTGTGTCAATCTTTAGTGCACAGCCTGTGTGAGTTTTGGTGTGTTTCATTGAGAGGAATTTATGTGAATGAGTGAAGGAAGTGCATCGGTAAGAACAGTTGTAAGGTGTTTTGTAGATGTATGGGTGTTGTAAATTAGTGTGTGTATGTTGGTGTATATATATATAGGCCTGTGTGAGTGAAGTGGTGCTTGTGAGTGTGTGGAACCAAATTAAAAGGTGAGTGAGCAGGGAGTATGGCAGTGGGTGTGGAGAAATATGAGTGTGTTTTGTTGTGTGTTTGTGTGTGTGTGTGAATGAGTGGAAGTAGTATAGATGTGTGTGTGTATAGGGAATGAATGACCCAGGCATGTGAGTGAGTTTGTTTCTGGGTTTTGGACAGCAGAGAAGGAGGAGGAGGTTCAACAGTGATGGGTCTCTACAGCAAAGGTGGTACACTGTGCATGAACAGTTGTACAACGTGGCTATTGGATATTGTACGGTTGTCCAAAAATTCTGAAAAATTTACAGGATGGGTCTTAGTACAATATTATAGTTTCTGTGAAAATTTCATATTTTTCTGATATTGTATGTATTTATTATATTTTCTCTAAATTCAGACATATAAAACTCTTTTGGAGCCTTCAAACCCATGAAAATGTTTTGGAAAAATTAAAGTAATGTTTCTATAGCATAATAAAGACTCAGTAAAAGTTTGATAATTTTTGGAGTTGATTTATCATCATTTTTTGTATCGCTTGGATTTTAGCCAAACGAAAAATATAGAAATAGTTTTAGCGCCTTTTAAATCCTGATTTTTATTCCTAAAATTTTTATACATATATTAAGGCTTGTATAAAAATTATGAGTCTTTATTTCCAGCTAGAAGCAGTTATGACAATTTATAAGTTTTTAGTGTATTTAAGGATATTATTTTTAATTCAAAAATATTCAAAAATTCAGAAAATTCATATTCTGACTTCTTATAAGGTTTTAAGCTATAAAAGTGTTTTATTTTAATTTATTTTGAATTTTGGGATATCAACACGCGTTCAGGATCGTACAGGGTTCTCGGTTAGGTTGGCCACGTGCGAGGCGCGTTTTGAGTTGAGCGATTTCGGGGTTAGAAGTGAGACGTGGGGGTATATGATATTAGGGTTATAGTATTGTAGCGTAAATTTTGTTCTGATAACTAATTTGCCCGATTTAGGTTAATTCAAAGGATTTGGATCGAGGCTGTTTAGCAGTGCATAGCTTGGACCGAGGTAAGGGATTTCTTCTGAAACCCAGTTTCCTCTATTTGTCCTCAGATATTTTTTTTTGAATTGTTATCGCTATTCTTTGGATTCTGTTATTTTGATAAAGTCGCATTGTTTGCCATATGAACCTTTGATTGAGCCTTAAAACGTTTATTGAAATTCTTATCGATGCTCATTAATTATTGTCCATCGAGCATTGAATAACATGTTGCATTATCGAAATGTTTTCATCCTGCATATTGACATGAGTTTCTGCGTTGGTGTGTTTGGCGGGAGTTGGTGTATTGGTGTGGGCTAGTGCCTTGACGGACTAGCCGGTGTATTGGTGTGGGCTAGTGCCTTAACGGACTAGCCGGTGTATTGGTGTGGGCTAGTGCCTTGATGGACTAGCCGGTGGAAAGTGTTAATGAGCATCGCCTTTGTGGCTTTGCTAAGTGATTACCCTGCACTGCCTGTGTGGCTTTGCAATTGCTCATGTTATTGTATTCGTGATCGTTTGCATCGTATCTGAAAATCGTATTGATGTCTGATCGAATTAGTTATGATTCTTCTTTTTTGAAAATCCTGATGAATTGCATCTGTAATTGTTTCGTAACTTCTTTATTTGAGCGACCTTACTGAGCTCTCAAAAGCTCACTCCCCTTTGACTTCCTTTCCGCAGGTAATATCGAACAATAGATCGCTTTGCGGGTGGATTAGATTTGAGCCGAGCGAAAGAGAAGTTAAATTTCAGTCTTAGTCATTAGAACCCCTGCGTGGGTCATTATTGTTATTTAGAATTGTTAAGTTAGACTTGATGTTTCAACTATGATTAAGTCGATGGATTAGTTGGTCTGACAGATTGGTAGTATTTATTTTGTTTGAGTTTGAGGATTTTATGATTTAGTAATTGATGGATCGAGTGTTAACGTTCCGAAAAATTTCGGGATGTTACAAGAAGAATTTCAAAAGAAACTGTAGCAAACTGCCTCGGAAAAAATCCCCCAACAGAAGAATTTTAAGGAGTCTCCATCTTATTTAATCTGCCAAAAATAGGAAAAATAAGAAAACACAAGAAATGACTCTAAAGTGTCCCATAGAGCAACTAATCTGTCGAAAATCGGGAGACGAAGTTACGCAACGAGAAGGTGTTAGACACCAACCATGCCCTTTTCGTCTCCACTTCATTTCTATTGATTATTGGCCTTAAAAATGTATAAAATACAATTAATATCACCCTACATTTATTTTTACATTTTCGGCTTGAAGACGACATCGGGGGTCGAATTGCCTACATATCCGGTCGGACTAACCGGAATCAAAACCATCACAGTTCGACTCTAGCCCTACGAAAAGTAATCTATATTTCGAGCCTAGACTTACACAATTAAATGTAAAAGGCTTTTTTGTGATTTTATAATGAAAATGTGACTACAGGATTGGGAGACAACTCTAAAGTGACTTTCTACACTAAAAAGCTAGTAAAAATACCTCTTGAAGTGGCTTGTCGTGAAGACTCGAGGACGCTCTCCGAATAATCCATGATACAAAGGCTAAACACACTTTTAAAATGAATATGAATGGTTAAGATTCGAGAGAGAGAGAGAGATAGTGTATCACTTCACAAGAAAATGGTACACAAGCTCTAAAAAGAATAAGCTTCTGGATCGCAAACCAAGACCCTTGAGAATGAAGGCCAAGGGCCTTATTTATAAATCTCAGGGTCGCTGAACCGCCAATCTTTAAGGCTGGAGATAAGTCAGAATATTGGAATAATTGCAGATTGACAAAAGACATTTAACCAGGTGGTCAGTCAAAAATCAGCCGATTAATCCTATAAATTTAAAATGATTTTTCTCGATTATTGGACTCCCAATTCGATAATTATCTGTGATTTACATATTGGATGTACTAGATTCGGGATAATTCACCTTTAACTATATTTATCATGGATATGATATTTTCATCGGGGATAATTCACTAATTGTTTTCTTACATTATCCAGACAAACTAATTAAGTTAAATTAAAATCTAGACACTGGATCGAACTGGCACAATTGGACTGGATTGGGCCAATTCACTGTCTGGACCAATACTAGACTACTGGACTGGACTATTGGCTTGGACAAGACCAATTGACTTGACAACCGGACTTGACGATTGGACTGGACTAAATTAATTAATTAAGTCACATTACTAGGCCTAAGCTTAATAATAAACTCTAATTAATAACAAAACTCACTAATTATTTAATTAATAATACCTTTAAAAATAGGAAGTCTACAGATCCCCTCAGTGAGGGAGATCGAGTGCGGGCGAAGCTCACCAAAAAAAATTAGCACATTTTTGTAAAAAAACACGAAAAAAAAAAACCACAAGACTCTGAGTAGACTCGAGGACCATGACAGATATGATGTCGGACCCTTAGAGGGCTTCCTACGTATCCTTTAAAGAGGAATCAAACCAACGTAGTTCGGAATAAAATACAGATATTATTCAAAGTCGGAGCCAACATTAACAACGATTAGTCGCCAAATAATAGGCGTATCCTTAGAAGCCGGAGTCAACAACAACAACGATTGGTCGTCCAAGGATACATATTCTGGAACTGAAAATGAAGGTGGAATTGGAACTAAAATTGGAGCTGGACAACTCACTGGCTAAGAGCCAGAGCCAATAGTAACAACTATTGGTTGTTTAGGCAAATCATAATAGCATATCTAGAAGTCGGAGCTAATAGTAACAACGATTGGTCGTTTAACAATAAGGGCGTACCCCTAAAATTTGGATCCGATGATAACAACAATTGTTCATCTAGGGATATTAAAGACTAGATCTGGAAGTGGAATCAGAACTACCCGTTACCAAAGCCCTCAAGACGAGTTGTCAACAGACAGGATGGCACATCTAGATGCCGGAGCCCCAAGACAAGTTGAAAGGGTCGGTCTAGACATATAAAAGGTAATTTTGCCTGTGACCGAAGCCCCAAAGACGAGTTAAAAGGGTCGACATGCAAAATGAAGAGAACTGGAGCCGAAGCTGGAACTAGAATTAGAACCAGAACTGCCCGTTACCAGAGCTCTCAAGACGAGTTGAAAGGATTTGACGGACAAATATGTATATCTAAGAGCCGGAGCCAACAATGTGTCAAAAGCGGTTGGTTGCTTAGATATAGAAGGACTTATGAGATATCACTCAATGCCAAAGCCAACAATGCCATAAATAAAGTTGGTCGTTGAGTGGCGAATATACCAACATAATTGATATAAAGAAAAGGTTGCTCTTAACAACATGCACGGGATCTTGTATTGACCTTACATTATAAAAAAATCACTGAACTGAACAAGAGATTCGAGAACCTCAGATTGCAAAATAATCTAGGGATAAGATAATGAACATGCACAGGCAAACATGCAAGCACACAAATGTTGAAAAAAGGCCCCTTGCAGAATGAATTAAATGGCATCCGAAATGCACAGGTAGGCAAACATACAAATTTATAATAATATAATGATGATGCAAGCACACCAGCATACAGACACATACAAGCATGCATTTCACACACTGACTTATAGTTCAAGAACCGGCCGGTTAGTCAGAGTCTAAAATAGTTTTGAAAATTCCAAATTTTGATTAAAATACCCACTGATTAGTCAGTAGGTATTTGAAACTTCAAAAATTTTGCTCGAAAACCAGCCGGCTAGTCAGCCATTTTAGGTTTTTTGAAAATTGAAGAGTCGAAAATCGGATGGTTAGTCAGTCGCGTTGATCAACATAAATGACAAAACCCGCCGGTTAAACCATCCAGTTTTGTGCGCACTTTTTATAGTTTTTTCAGCACTTTAAACCCAACTCCGCTTTAATCTCTCCTAAATTTCTTTCCCTCAAGAATAAACTAATCGTAATCACATCTCTACCATATAAATTTGACCAATTGTCCTCAAATTTCCCCCAATTTTCTAAATATGACCGGATACATTCGTACAAGAAGAGAGCACGTAGGAGGCCCACTAGGGAAAATCTCTCGATTCCAACCAACGAATCGACCGGATGACCACTCATTGCTGACTCCGGATCAAGGAGTGCATCTAAGCAAGCACACCAATGAGGTAAGCTTCCCACAAATTTCTTCTCCTCACACACAATATTTCACCTTCTTTCACACCCCCCTTGCCCATGGAAAGTAGGATCCACATGTGTAAGTTTTCATGTGCTTTAGGCATGAACCGGACGGTTCTTTAATAATTCTTCCTCGTTTCTTGATTTTGCAACCCACCCCCACAAACTTGCGATGTAAAGACTCCCGCAACCTTGTTAGAGAGTGGTGGACAAAAATCACTGGACTTATTAAGGCTAGAATAACGGTTATAGGTTTTGATCTTTTCCTTGACGGGTTGCATATAACATCTTTTAGGCTTAGCCACACGTTGGTGGGATTAGCCGAGCGTTGGTGGGATTCCACCAACATTTTTCATATGTCATTTTAGGAAGCAACAATCACCCTGTTCGACTTCAAGAATATCACCGGTATTCATGCTCAAGGGAGGCCTATACCTTGGCCCTATGATTTCGATAAAGAGTGGGACCTCATGGTCCGGTTGCTCGGCTATGAATTGTCCTTCAAAAAGGGTGGTTCTATCTTGTTGGGTACCCTATGTGCACACTGCAAGGGTATGGACTTAGAGGGGTGGAGGACTCGGTGATTGACTAGTTTGTCTGGGAATTTTTGCTCTATGCTTTGCGGGAGACCCTTTTTAGCAATGAGGACGATCCATTCAGTTGTGGGGCCTATGTGCTTTGGAGAGCATAAATAAAATAGGGGAGTTCAATTGAAGTCGAACGGGGTAATTATTGCTTAGGTTATTTTTCATATTATTCTTATGCATGCTCTAATATCTTGCCTCACATGTCTTGTATGCCCACATATTTGGGCCTTCGATGTCCTAGGTTCACGTGTTGCTCGATTGAGGGAGGGGCACACAACCAACACTTCACCGGGGATGGGATGAACGAGTGGGTGCTTCTGAGGTGGTGTATCAAGATAGCTTCAACGGGCTGACAGAATGCCCAGTAAGCAATTCACTAATTTACAAAATTTTCTTTATGCATGCTTATAAATTCTTATCAATTGTCTCTTTTGTTTCAGGATATTTTTTCTGATGGGGGACGCTGAGGAGTATTCTGGGAGCTGACACGCAATCGATGCCAGATGCAGCTAGTGGGACCTTCGCATGAGGAGTCTTACTTGGGAGACCGGGTGCTCTCCCAGCACCACATGGACATCGAGGTCCGTATCCCAACCGCCCCTCCCATAGAGATGTATCAGACAAGGGAGCTTGATAAGGGCTTGAGGCAGAGTCTGGTTAGAGGGATTGCAGTATCTTCCCTTAGCTGACCGAACGACCCTCATACCTATGAGGCGTTCATGAGGGACGACTTGGCACCCCCATTGACCTCGGAATGGCTGCATAAGGTGCAAAAGGCTAGGGCGGCCGGGGACAGAAAGGGGAAGTGTAGGCGGACTTTCACAAAAAAAAGTGATTAAACTGGAGTCGACACCATCTAAGGGAAAATAGGTCGCCACCGGGAGCAAAAAGAAAGCCGCAGCCCCTCCACCAAAGTGGAGACTGTGATACCCCGGAAATACCGAAAATTAATCTAACCGTGAGTTTGATTAATTAAGGGGTGCTATTTTTTATTACGTAGCAATATTTTAATGATGATTAAGTGTCAGGGAGCTAAATGGGAGGTTAGTTTGGCCTTGGGGGTCAAAATGTAATTTTAGAAAGTTAAAGGGGGTAAAAGTGTAATTTTGAAAAATATGGTGAACATGATGGTTACTTTATTAAGTAGTATCACTTTGGTGATAATGAGGTGTTAGGGGGCTACATGAGGGGTTAAGGTGATTTTGGGGTCAAATTATAATTTCCCAAAGTCGAGGGGTCAAAATGCAATTTTAAAAACTTAAGGGGCGAAAGTGTAAATAATGGAAGTTTGCAAAATGTGTCATAAGGTGGGGAGAATTCGGCCGAGTTTCTTCCACCTCTTGAGTGAAGTGGGCTGACTAAGCCTCATAAACAATAAACTATTGTACGGATAATACGATGGAATGAAAATATAAAAGAAAATTTGTGGGGTTAAAAGTGCAAATATAAGAAATTCATGAACAAGAGATGTCGTGAACAGTAACCGTGAAGGACAGCAAACAGAGAGGGGAAAAAGAGAAGAAAAAGGAAGAAGAAGAAGGAGGGGAAGAGAAAATGGGGAAGAGCCTAAACCCATCAGGGTATGAATCTTGAACCCTAATCGCGGATAAAATTGTGGAAATTGGTTGAATCTTGATTGAAAATTTTAGAGTATATATATATATATATATATATATATATATATATATATATATATATATATATATATATATATATATATATCTTTCAGTTGTGTATATATATTCGGGGATGGGAAGAATCGAATGGATTCTTGTTGGGATGGTGTAATAAAAGAATCTAAAACAATAAGGAAGGATAAACTAATTAGGGTTTCGTATTTGGCATGGTTTCGGTATGTGTTTGGAAGATTTAATGTGTGTCCTTCGGGTTTAAGAATTTGTCCAAATTGTATGTCTTTAATTATGCGAGATTGATGTATAAAAATGGGTTTAGGGCATGAATTGGATGTACTATGAAGTGTTTAATTGATCAAAGATGGGAATTTTGAGGAATCTATGCGTGATTGTGGGATGAATATACCCAGTTATGCAGCTGATTGAATGAGGAAGAAGACATGTGTGTGTGGCCAAGGTGTGTTAGTGTATATGGTGATCTGAATAGTAGATGCAATTGTCGCTAAAAGTGAAGATACAATAAACATGTTCTAATTCAAAATTTAAAAAATAGTTAAGATCATATTTAGCCAAAGTACAAAATAAAGACCCCAGTTATTTTTAGGAGACATGTATCGTGGAAAATTTTCAGATTGTTTCGAGATCGGGAAGGGGGTGAACGGATGTGGGAAGTTTGAAACTTTCTGGTAAAATTTAAAATATCAAACAAATGCGGTTTTGCGTAAAAATTTTATGAGGACTCTGAGATACTGAGAAGTTTAATTTTTCAAGATTTCCGGTCATTCTGAAGTCGTTAGCTATTTTTGGCCGAACGGGCTTTTAAGGCCTTGGTCCGGACACCGGTTTGAAATTTTTGGGTAAAATTTTTCTAAAATACTTTTTAGCTCAAGAATGAATTTAGGAGGCTTAAATAGAATTTTAAAGCACTTTTGAGATTTTTCTGATGCATTTTGGTAATTTGCCACCCAAAGAAGGGTATTTTGGTAATTTGTCACCCGGAGATGGGTATTTTAGTAATTTTTTCGGTAAAGTTTTTTCAAAGGACTTGTTAGTCCGAGAAGGGGTGTAAGACCTGAAAAGTTGTTTTAAAGTAGTTTTGAGATGTTTGTTAGGGCGATGGCCGCCAGGCGCCGGGGGGTATTTTGGTAATTTTGCATAAGTCGGGGGGTGTTTTGGTAAGTTTCCCTTTAAAATTTTCTGAGGGAATATTTGGTCCATAAATGATGCAATACATCTAAAAAGTAGTTTTAAAGCGGTTTTGGGGTGTTAGTGATGTAGCGGACATCAGAGGGGTATTTTAGTGATTTGCCAGGTTGGTGCTAAATTTTTTGGGAACGCGCAATATTATGCGTCCGGAGTGGTGAGAAGCGAGGAATGGTGTTAATACGTCTAAAATGAGGGGAAGTTGTTAACGCTAATGCGTCGGTAAGGCTAGGTTAAGGATCCAGTTATTGGATCGGGTTAACTAGCTGTCATAAAACACTATAAGCGGTTAAATGGGAAGGGGTAGAATAAGGAGTGCGTATATGTTGAATAATGTCTAACGAGCAGGGTATTATTTGACTAGGTGACGCAGCTTGTTGCGATCATAGATTACGAGTTGCTTCGGCTATAAGCCAATCAGGTAAGGATAATGCGGTTCTGATATGCTAATTCATTGTTTCGATTAGCATGCCATGTTGATGACGTGTTGTTGAATTCTTGTTGTTATGACTGGTTGACACCGATAGTCATTGTGACCGGTATACGTATATTTGAATTGTGTTGTTGAGGACTTAGGATAGAATAAATTTCCTTAGTCCGCCCCGTTGATGGAATTTAACGAGGATCATGTGTGTCCTGGTATGCTATGATTCGATTAGATTAGCATACCTGAAGTTGATGATGATGTTGCGTAGGGGTTATCGTGTGGTTGCTGTGAGATGTCGGCAGTTATTGATAGCCGATATCTCTTCTCTTTGAGAACACTATTAAGGACATGTGGCAAACTTCTCCCCAGTCCGCCCTGTCGTTGATGATGATGTTGTTGAGGTCGTTGCGTGTTGTTGTGATATGTCGGCACTTATTGGTAGTCGACATTCCTCTTATGTAAGAATGTTGTTGAGGGCTTGTGGTAATCTTCTCCCAAGTCCACCATGTTGATGATGTTACGTTGAACTCTTGTTGTTAGGTCTGAACACCGGTTGATCTTCTGATCCGGTATTCCTTGTTGAGCTGTGTTGTTGAGGACATAAGGTGAAATAAATTTTCCCTTAGTTCGCCCCATTGAAAAAGTCATACTGCTGGGTTGTAAGGTGGTTAGGGAAAACACTCTAGATGAGCTCCTTTCTTGTTGACAATGTCTCTTCTATTTATTCGAGACTAGGATGAACATCCCGTAAAATAGGACATCAATATGAGAAGGATGGCCTATGAATTATGATCACTGGCCAAAGAGGATGAATGTCGCTCAAGCAGAGTCTGTCGTGTTTAGTCAAGTCCTGTCCGTCGTGTCCATGTGCATTACATTTGATTTTCTTTTGATATTGATGATTTTAATGATTTGTATTTCAATGATGTTTATCTTTATGACCTTGGATTTCGGGTTCACTTGCATAGTCGGTCAGTCAGTCCAGTCCATGAGGAGGTGGCAGCAGTGTTGTTAAAGGCGCAGGCGCACCTAAGGCGCAAAAGGTCCCTGAAGCCTAGGCGCAAGGCGCAGGCGCGCGCCTTTTCGAAGCGAGGCGCAATATTAAAATAAATAAATAATAATAATACACAAAAACAATAAAATTATGTAAAAAATTTCCATATTTCCAAGCTGGGTCCTTTGTATCCGTACTAGGCGTCGTCGACATGTATATTCCTACAATTGAATTATATGATATCCTAACACTAAATCAGCTTAAATGCACATATATCAATTAAGGGCCAAAAGTTATTTGAAGTAGAGAACAATAAGAAACATGATTCAAGTAAGAAGCAATTCAATTCAAGTTAATTTCAATCCTAATTCAATTCACATTATGCAATCTGCCACTACCCAATAACACTCTCCTTTTGTAGCTATGACAACGTATACATCTATATCTATCTACTTATGTGAAAGAAAGAGGGACAGTGTATGAAGAAAAAAGAAAAATTACATAGGCAGACTGAGAAAAATAGGGTGGCAAATTAATGTCTATGGGAAAAATAGAAAAAAGAAGTTCAGGTTAGGAAAAGGCAAGAAAACCAAGAAAAAGCTATAAAGAAATTTCTACAAGTGTGAGTGAGGGGGAACCGGGGAAGTGATGAGGGCAACCCAAAGCAGAGACTTAAACTGAAAATGGAGCAAAAGATCACTGCTCACCCGAGAGAGACCAGAAATGGCGAGGAGGACATCAATGGCGGTGCCGCGGTGGCTGAACTCCGAAGCAGTGCTAGCGGCTAGAGCAGCTGACGGCCGGCGTAGAGGGGAGATGCGACGGCGACGACCGGAGATTCGACGGCCGGCGGTGACGAGCAAGTGAGCAACAGATGGAAGAGTGGCGACTGGCGAGGTGAGAGTGTGAGACTGTGAGAAATCGTGAATCAGCTGATTTGGGGGTTTTCATGTTGAAGACAAATCGACGGCCCATGTGAAGCCACGATGTCCAATCGAACGGCTACAAGATAGGCGCCTGGAGTTGCGCCTCCGTGCCTAGGCTCACTAGGCGCGCACCTTCTTGAACGCGCTGTGCCTAGGCCTAGGCGAGGCACTGAGTGCGAGCCTAGGCGCATTTTTTTATAACACTGGGTGGTAGTAATGTTGTTCTGTTGGACCTTAAAGCCGCATTGTCTAACGAAAGAAAAATTATCGTTTGACAATTATGTTTTTTTCAAAAATTTATTGGAACTCTTAATTCATTTCTGTCGTTGAGATGATTATTATTCCTCCGAGTCTCTTGAATCATTTGTACACGATACTCCTCGTGTTGTCTTTACTGGGCGATTTGCGCTCATCCCTTATGTTGTATTGTGCAAGCTATAAGGTTGATCAAGGAGAACCTTCTAGAAAGGAAAAAGAAACAAGCTAGAGAAGTTGAGCAATGTGATCAGTTGTGTGAGGTAAGACCAGCTAGGAATGGTGGGATAAAGATTGAGTTGCGAGATGGGTTGTTAAGAGTCTTACGACTACAGTCGTATATTAGGTTGTAAACATTCATGTTGTTTAAAGACCTGAAAGTCTTCCGTTGCAGTGTGATGTATGTTTTTAAGAAATTTTTTGTAAGGACGCATTTTGGAGCGTCTATTAATGATGTATGAATAAGAGGATGTAGTTGTTCTGTATTTAGCACAGGGTTTTGAATGTGATTATGATCGATAACTCTGCCCGGTGATGTCACCAGGGTTGAGGGTGTCGCAGAGACGTTAAGTCTTGAACATCCCAAAATTTCTGAAATATTAACACTCACTCGATCATTTAGACTAAGACAATAATATCCTCAAACTCAACCAATATAGTACCACCTACCAGTCAGAGCAACTAAATCATCGAATAAGATAATATTATTAATGTACTGTCGTAATTGAAACATCAAGTCTAAGACAAAAAATTTAAATAACAATATTGACCCAGGCAAGGACTTGACGACCAAGACTAAAACTTAAATTCTCTTTCCCTCACTCGACTCTAATCCATACCCAATGCAATATATTGTTGGTTATTACTGTAACATCACAGAAATCTGAAGCTCCATCGCCCCGAACCCCCGGGACGTTAACCTACCACATAACATCAAACCTGCCAAATCCTGTTTACAAACACATACTTCAAAGCATCTAATTCGATATCAACTCAAATTCTTCAAATACAAGATTACAAACTGCTTGAACTAAAATTATTAAAACCTAGGTTCCTTACAAACTCGAGTCCTTATGGGACGAGTTGACAGTACCGACCCACGCAGGGGTCTCATTACACAGTAGTGGTAGGCTCACCGGAGTCTCACAAAGACTCTACAACTGATCATTACCTGTAGAAGGGAGTCAAACGAAGGGTGATTGAGAGCTCAGAAAGGTCGTACAACGATAATCGAATGAATTAGAAAACGATTCCAAAAAATCTAACCGACGATGATTTTTCAAAAATATTTCAGACGATCTAAGTCGTTCGATGATTTTCAAAATGTAAAAAATTCGTCATAAATAGATACCAAAATAAACATTAAGAATCACGACGGGTTCCAAAACGATCATTAAAGATCATTTTTAAAGCCATCATTCTAAAATACAATGATGATTTTTCAAAGGATTTAAAAACGAGTTCAAGAGCAATCTGGGGAGAGATTTCAAACCAACACAAATTGTTTGAGACAATCTTTTCCAATCATTTCAGAAACAATCATTGTAAAATACAATGTAATAAAATTTAAAGATGTTGATCCTAGGCAGATGCGATGCCATTCAGGCAAAGCCAATATGGTGTACACATGCATGATGTACGAATACTGGTCCATTTAGGTACCAGTCTGTATTCCACACATGATTAAAATCAGTCTTATAACGCCCGCCTCATAACAGACCCCAGATCAACACAAAAGACAACAATAACAACGAGTATTAACATGAACTCAAATCACCGAAATCAATTTGGGTTTTAATAATAACCAAACACACTGATATGATTCATCACTCAGAATTTTTAAATAACCACAAACAAATAGCAAGAACGATTACGAACGATTTATCGAATTCAGGCACAATAATTCAGTAAAAGAATACAACGATTATCGAATATGCCCAGCATGCAATAATCGAAGAAGCATCGATAAGATTTCCAAATAATCGATTTAGGTTCAGTGTTGGGTTTTTTTGGCTATAACATCCTGATGCCAATACATAATTTGGTGTTCGACATTAGCCATAAGTAAATCGAAAAGAATACTTATGAATACAAGTTATTGAAATAAGGGTTCAGACGAAAGTCCTTACCCAGGGTTCAGATAGAAACCCTTACCTGGATCAGAAGGTAAGCTATCTAACTAGAAGGTTTGTTGCTTTAATCTAAACAGAATAATCAAATCATCAGAACACAGCCTGTAGTACAATATTATAACTTAATATGGACTCATGCGTACTCTCAAAATGAACCTCCCTCACCTGGTATGTAAATTGACTTGCTTGATATAGACTTGATTGAGCAGAATTTGTAGACAATTGTTTCCCATATGTTTGGAAAGTTGAGTTGCTTGACATAGACTTGATTTGGCAAAATTCTTGCCAACATGTTTGGATGGTGATTGACTTGCTTGATTTGAACTTGATTTAGCAGAATTGATGCTTGAACTTGTGCCTTTAATACTTATCACGGAATGTGGCTGTAATGTACCAAAGAAGAGTAAGAGAAATATGGCATGTAAACTAACGCCGTATATATATATATGTGTGTGTGTGTGTGTGTGTGTCCAAACACACACACATAATATATATACACACATGTATATATATATATATATATATATATATATATATATATATATCACACACAAACACTCTATATATATATATATATATATATATATATATATATATCACACACACACACTCTATATATATATATATCTATATATATATATATATATATATATAGTGTGTGTGTGTGTGTGTGTGTGTGTCTATATATATATATATATATGGGGCTGATCCACACCCACCGGTGGGAAATTAATGTTTTCTCCACCGAATCGCTGCTCTAAGCAGCGATTGCACAAAATTGCAAAAAACCAATCGCAACAAAGAGTTGCTATATATATATTATTGGAGAAAAAATCCCAATCGCAACTCTTTCATGCGATTGCGTTTTTCCCTTTTTTTCTCCCACGTGCACAGCTGGTCAACAATCACGGCCGTGGCCCCCACCCCTCATCCCCCCAATCGCAACTCTTTCTTGCGATTTTACTTTTTCTCCTTTTTTCTCCCCCCCCCCTGTGGTCAACAGTCACGGCTTCCCCCTCGTGGCCCCCTCCCCTCCTCCCCCCCCCCCCTTCCTCCCCCCCCCCCCCCGTGGCCCCCACCCCTCCTTTTCCCCGTCCTTTTTTTTTGTGTGCATTCGGGCACATAATTTTCCCGAAAGAGAAAGAGAAAAGGCCCCACCCCATTGTCCTTCCCCCCCCCCGTGATGCCCCCTTTCCCCCCGTGATGCCCCCTTCCCCCCACGCGTCATTTCCCCCCACCCCCACGCGTCACTTCCCCCTCCCCCCACCCTACTGCTCACTCACGGGCACAAGAGAAACTGTGTCTTCTTTCTTCCTTTTCCCTCACTTCTTCTCTCTATAAAATCTCTTCTCCCCGAACCATTTCTTCCAATCTCCTCATTCTCCATATCTCACCTACATAATCTCCACAACAATACAAAAAAATAAAATTTACGCTAGAAGATCGGTGGATTTTTCGTCATTTTTTTCAAGTCAAAACAAGTAAGTATTTTGAATTTTCTTATAATTCAATGTTAATTTCAAATTGTTCTTACCAATTGATTGTTTAAATTGTGTTACGCTTAAATTGTTCTTACCATAGTCTAAAATTCATGTTTAGGGCGTCAAAATTACGTTTTTACAAATCGGGGTATTACATTCGAAAGATTCGAAAATAGCGATTTTTTAGGGCGTCAAAATTAGGATTTTTCACGAATTTATAAAAAATAGCTAGAGCTAGATTTTGCCAAAGTGCAAAAAACAGACCCTAGTTATTTTTAAAAGATCTGTATCAGGTAAAAATTTCAGATTTTTCCAAAGACTGGAAACGGGTAAACTGATACGCGCAACCTTGTAACTTTGCAGTGTAATTTAAAATATCAAGCTAGCGCGATTTCGCGCGAAACTTTTTTGAGAACCCTAGGATGTTGGGAAGTTCCATTTCCCAGGAATTCGGGCCATTCCGAAGCCGTTAGCAATTTTTTTGCCGAACGGGCTTTTAAGCGCTTGATCTGGACACCGGTTCGGGATTTTTGGGCGAAAAATTCGTAAAATACTTTTTAGGGCTAATTACACTTATATCCCTGAGGTTTGGGAGTAATTACACGCGAGGACACAAATTTTCAAAATGTAACACTTGTGTCCATTGACAAACGGAATACAAAAATACTTAACGGTTCTGACAAAAAGACCAAGTTGCCCCTAAATAAAAGTTGAAACCCTGATTTGCCCCTGGGACCACATCAAACCCTAATTTTCATTGTCTTCCCCCCCCACCCCCAACCCCTCCCCACCCCATCTGCATCCCCCTCGCCCTTCCCCGTCACCCACCCACCCCGCCTGCTTCCCTTCCCCGGCGCCGCACCCCGCCGGCTCCCCTTCCCCGGCGCCGCACCCCGCCTGCTCCCCTTCCCCGGCGCCGCACCCCGCCTGTTCCCCTTCCCTGGCGCCGCACCCCGCATGCCTCCTCCTTCCTCATCACCCCATCACCGCCCACCCCGGCTACCTCCCCTTCCTCGTCACCGCCCACCCCAAGCCACCGCGTGTAATCTCCAGCCGGCGTCGAAACCTATCACTGGCGTGGTGGGGTGGAGTGGACAGGGGCTACCGGCAGCGAGGGGCCGGGGAAGGAGGGACTACCGACGGTGGGGGCAGGGGAGGGAGGCGACGGCCGGCGGGGACTTCAGATTCACCGGCAATGGTAGAGAGAACATAAAACCCTAATTTGCAAATTAGGGTTTCAAGAAAATCCTAATTTGCAAATTAGGGTTTCAAGAAAATCCTAATTTGCAAATTAGGGTTTCAAGAATATCCTAAAACTAAAACTGATAAATAAATCATATATAATAATAAACAGATATTTTTTAATATATACAGTACAAGGGGTAGTATCGTCATTTTAAAAATACATATTGATGACATCATACAAAAAGTACAATTTTTGGATGGAACCCTAACGGATGGACACGGCTGATACATTTTAAAAGTGTTTGGTCACGGAATGTTACATTTTGAAACTCGTTGTCCTTGACTGTAATTATACCCTAACCTCAGGGATATATGTGTAATTTGCCCTACTTTTTAGATCAAGAATGAACTCAGGAAGCTTAAAATAGCATTTTAAAGCACTTTTGAGATTTTTCCTGATGTCAGGGGCATTTTGGTAATTTGCCGCCCCGAGAGGGGTATTTTGGTAATTTTACGGTGTCAAGTTTTTCAAACGACTTTTCAGTCCAGAAATGTAAGCACAGCACCTGAAATGCTAATTTGAAGCTGATTGCGGGGAATAAATGTCGCTAAAGGTGAAAACTTAATTAGACAGTTTTTCACGAATTTATAAAAAATAGCTAGAGCTAGATTTTGCAAAAGTGTAAAAAAGAGACCCTGGTTATTTTTAAAAGATACGTATCAGGTAAAAATTTCAGAATTTTCCAAAGACTGGAAACGGGTTAACTGATACGCGCAATCTTGTAACTTCGCAGTGTAATTTAAAATATCAAGCTAGCGCGATTTCGTGTGAAACTTTTTTGAGAACCCTAGGATGTTGGGAAGTTCCATTCCCCAGGAATTCGGGCCATTCCGAAGCCGTTAGCAATTTTTTTGCCGAACGGGCTTTTAAGCGCTCGATCCGGACACCGGTTCGGGATTTTTGGGCGAAAAATCCCGTAAAATACTTTTTAGATCACGAATCAGTTCAGGAACCTTAAAATAGCATCTTAAAGCACTTTTGAGATTTTTCCTGATGCCAGGGGGCATTTTGGTAATTCGCCGCCCCGAGAGCGGTATTTTGGTAATTTAACGGTGTCAAGTTTTTGAAACGACTTTTCAGTCCACAAATGTAAGCACAGCACCTGAAATGCTGATTTGAAGCCGATTCGCGGGGCGTTGGGGTCGCTAAAGGTGAAAACTTAATTAGACAGTTTTTCACGAATTTATAAAAAATAGCTAGAGCTAGATTTTGCCAAAGTACAAAAAAGAGACCCTAGTTATTTCTAAAAGATACGTATCAGGTAAAAATTTCAGATTTTTCCAAAGACTGGAAAGGGGTTAACTAATACGCGCAACCTTGTAACTTTGCAGTGTAATTTAAAATATCAAGCTAGCGCGATTTCGCGCGAAACTTTTTTGAGAACCCTAGGATGTTGGGAAGTTCCATTCCCCAGGAATTCGGGCCATTCCGAAGCCGTTAGCAATTTTTTTGCCGAACGGGCTTTTACGCGCTCGATCCGGACACCGGTTCGGGATTTTTGGGCGAAACTTCCGTAAAATACTTTTTACATCACGAATCAGTTCAGGAACCTTAAAATAGCATCTTAAAGCACTTTTGAGATTTTTCCTGATGCCAGGGGGCATTTTGGTAATTCGCCGCCCCGAGAGGGGTATTTTGGTAATTTCACGGTGTCAAGTTTTTCAAACGACTTTTCAGTCCGTAAATGTAAGCAAAGCACCTGAAAGGCTGATTTGAAGCCGATTCGCGGGGCGTTGGGGTGATAATGAATCCCGGGCCATTTCGGTAATTTACCGCTCATCGGGGGCTATTTTCCTAATTTTACATTACACAAATTTCCCGAATGACTTTTAGTTCAGGAAAGGGTGTGAGACACCCGAAAAGTTATTTTAAAGTTGTGAATTCAGGAAGCTTAAAAGTCGTTTGAAAAAACTATTCAGCTTTTCTGATGCCAGGGGGCATTTTGGTAATTCGCATTCCCGATAGGGGTATTTTCGTTATTTTGCCCCTTTCAGTTTTTCAAATGACTGCTTAGTCCAGAAATGTAAGCAAAGCACCTGAAAGGTTGTTTCGAAGCTGATTTTGGGGCGTTAGGGTGATAATGAACCCCCGGGGGCATTTCGGTAATTTACCGCTCATCGGGGGCTATTTTGGTAATTTTACATTATACAAAATTTCCAACAATTACACTGCAAATAATTTTTATTCTTCTTTTATTTAATTCTATGACTTGTTGAGAATGATATAATTTTTAGTTTTTAGATTTCAGTATAAATATGGATGCCACTGGAGGAAGCAATTTTTGTGAAGGTTCTGATCCACCTTACTTGGGTCAAGTTTTTCAAACACTGGACGAAGTCGAAGCATACTACAGAGCATATTCGAAAACGATGGGTTTCGGTATTAGAACTAAGACGACTAGAAAACGGGTGAATACAGATCAAATTTGTGCAAGACTATTTGAGCGTCATAGAGGAGCACCGCATATACCCCCGGTCGTTCACATCAGTGACGAAAGGACAACAAGATAAAGAAAACGGGACACATTTCCGGGTACCGGCTGCAAGGCCCATGTGTAGTACACCAGAGAAATGAAAACCATTGGGTTGTGATGGGAGTGGAGTTGAGTCATAATCATCAGTTGATGACCCCTAGTAAGATTGGTCAAATTCATCAACACCGAGAAATAAGCGCGGCACACAGACAACTGATTTTTACAATGGCCGGGGTTAAAATTCCACCTTCTAAGATGATGGGGGTTTTCTCTAGCCAGGCTGGGGGGATTGACAAGTTGAGTTTCAACGAAGTAGACCTTCGAAATGAACTTCGTGCTCAGAAGAGAGAGTCTTTCGGTAGGAGTGATTCTCAAGCTACACTTGATCTCTTCAGGTGCCTTCAGAGTGAGAATTCTGGCTTTTTCTACAGTCTCCAACTGGATGATGAGAACCGCATTAGTACTATATTTTGGGCGGACCCCCGTTCTAGAGCTGCTTACCAAAATTTTGGGGATGTTGTGACGTTTGACACCACATACCGCACCAATAAGTACTATATGCCTTTTGCTCCGTTCACTGGGGTGAACCACCACTATCAGTCAATCTCGTTTGGCTTTGCCCTGCTTAGGGATGAGACGGAGGAGTCATTTACGTGGTTATTTGAAACGTGGCTTCAAGCAATGTATCATATTCCTCCAAAGACCATCATCACCGACCAAGATCTGGCAATGAAAAATGCAATCGCTAAGGTCCTTCCAGATACTCACCATGGCCTGTGCACGTGGCACATAAGCAACAAATATCCCGAACGGCTTCACAATGTATATGCAAACCATCCGGAATTCAAGACTGACTTTAATACATGTGTGAAGAAATCGTTGACGGTAGACGTGTTCGAGGAGAGGTGGGCCACGTTAATGGATGACTACTATTTGCACAATCATGACTGGTTACAATCGTTGTATGCGATCAAGACACAGTGGGTCGGTGCCTACACCAAGAAGTTTTTTGCAGCCGGAATGACTACGACCTCGAGAAGCGAAGCTATGAATTCATTCTTTGATGGGTACGTAAGCCAATCTTCAAGTATAGTGGAGTTCGTACTAGAGATGCAGAAAGCCGTTGATAGGCAATTGTACCGTGAGAGAGAAGCCGACGCGGCTACAGTTTACAGAGAAAGAGCCATACTACTCTTTTCACCTTTGGAGGCTCATGCGGCTCAAGTCTATACCAAGGAAATGTTTAGACAGTTTCAAGATGAACTACTAAAGTCGAATCAATATGGCATGACAAAGTTGCACGAGTATTCCACCAGAGATCTCAAGGTTTATGCTTTGACAAACGTGACGAATTTCGCCAATCCGTGCTCTTCGTCGACTCCGAGGAACAGAAGACATTTTACCGTGGCTAAATGTATGGACACCGGGTTGGTAAATTGCAACTGTCAATTGTTTGAGCATAAAGGTATACTTTGTCGACACGCGTTGAGGGTTTTGAGCTCCAAGAATGCTCGTGAAATCCCTCCACAGTATATCTTGGAACGGTGGACGAAGGAAGCCAATAAAGTCCACGGTCACATTCGTTACGTGCCCAATGTTTCAGTTGATTTCGAGCAATCTGAGCCGCTGCGATATAATCACCTTTGTAACATCATGCACGGTTTATCATTGGATGCAGCGTCAACATTTGATGGGTACAGGTATCAAGTTGAAGCAGCCGCACGGGATAAGGCTAAGCATGCACAGTTTAGGATGGCTGATCCAGAAAGACGGGACACTCCGACTACTCGGACGACTCCAGCCGGTAGATTCAATCGAGCCAAACAGCCAGTCATTGACGGCACTAGCATGCAAGGTGAGGAGGATGACATTTTTGATCCAATTATTTCTCAAACAAAAGGGCGAAAACGAGAAATACGCATGAAGAATCCGATTGAAAAAGCAACGGGTCAAAAAAAATTGCGAAAGTGTGCGTTGTGTAATAAGATGACTGATCATGACAAGAGAAACCATTATAAAGTGTTAGGTCTCGCACCTGGCAGTATGGTCGAGGAGGACGATGATGATGAAGAGTGTTAGGGTTAATGTTTCAGTTGTATAACGAATAACTTTTATAATGTTTAAATTTGTGATTTGGTTTGTTGAATCTTTAATTTGTGATTTGGTTTGTGGATTATTGATATTTTTGGAAGGGCCTATTCGCGCACACTTTAGCGCCCTATTCATAGCCTCCGAAAAAACTTGCAAAATTTTTTGGTTCATTGCACCTCAGGCACGCTAGTTAGCCCATTCGTAAGAATTTCGGCGAAAAACGAGACACGTTATTTTTTGGGTTTTCCTATGAAGGGCCTATTCGGGCACACTTTAGGGCCCAATTCATAGTTTCCGAAAAATCTTGTAATTTTTTTTGTCACTTTTTTTTCGCTCATTGCACCTCAGGCACGCTAGTTAGCCCATTCGTAAGAATTTCGGCAAAAAACGAGACACGTTATATTTTGGGTTTTCCTATGAAGAGCCTATTCGGGCAACACTTTAGGGTCCAATTCATAACTTCCGAAAAATCTTTTAATTTTTTTTGTAACTTTTTTTTCGCACATTGCACCTCAGGCACGCTAGTTAGCCCATCCGTAAGAATTTCGGCGAAAAACGAGACACGTTATTTTTTGGGTTTTCCTATGAAGGGCCTATTCGGTCACACTTTAGGGCCCAATTCATAGCTTCCGAAAAATCTTGTAATTTTTTTTGTCAATTTTTTTTCGCTCATTGCACCTCAGGCACGCTAGTTAGCCCATTCGTAAGAATTTCGGCGAAAAACGAGACACGTTATATTTTGGGTTTTCCTATGAAGGGCCTATTCGGGCACACTTTAGGGCCAAATTCATAACTTTCGAAAAATCTTTTAATTTTTTTTGTAACTTTTTTTTCGCACATTGCACTTCAGGCACGCTAGTTAGCCCATTCGTAAGAATTTTGGCGAAAAACGAGACACGTTATTTTTTGGATTTTCCAATGAAAGGCCTATTCGCGCACACTTTATCGCCCAATTCATAGCTTCCGAAAAATGTTGTAATTTGATCCGTATCATTTCTTTTTTGCTCATTGCCCCTTAGGCACGCTAATAGGCCATTTCTATGAATTTCGGCGAAAATTGAGACAAATAATATATTTGGTTTTCGAATAAAAGGCATATTCGCGCACACTTTATCGCCAAATTCATAGCTTGCGAAAATACATGTACATTTTTTTAAGGGGTTCTTTGCTCATTGCACCTTAGTCACGCTAGTTAGGATAATGGTAATGAAGCAATCTAGCTTCATTCTTTTTCAGCTCCCAGGCTATCCTATACCTAAACGTCAAGGCAGCCTTCCTAGTCCACGACGTATATTTGAGCACCTCCGAGCGAGCAATGTAGTCCATGTACTTGAGGACGTAAATCCCGCAATCGTGACTGTTATATTGCTTTGGTCGGTCCTGTATCATCACGACCGTCCAAGGCTCTACCGTCGAATTCCTGGTGATGGATTCCCCCGAATAATCTCGGCACGCTAGCGAGAAGATAGTAGTCTGCATCCAACAATTAAAAAGGTCATCAAGCCTATGTTACAATAAGAATATACTATGAGCCAAGGTCAACCGATAAAAACTAACCACTGCAGTGATGTACTCGCTATACATCTGTGCCAGCGACCGCCCAGAAGAGTCCTCCCTTAGGCTATCGTATATGTGGACCTGTCTGTTCGCTGCATGGAGAACTAATAGGAACCAGTGGTTTTCATGATGGCAAGGTATCATGACAAGGTTCGCATGAGCAGCGTGACATTGATAGTCTGCGTTCAACAGGCCTAATACGTTTCCACCTGGTTTCCACTTACCCTTGCCTGCCCCTCGCCTCCTCCATTCTATTAACTCCCTCATGCTGGTCACCATTAATGTGACAAAGTAAGTGGGATACATGTTAAGCTTCAAATCTTCGCACTGGTTATTACGTAGCTCTCTAATCCGGAGCAGATCTATATAAGCGTTCATGACAAAATTTGAAATATCTGTCTCCGGTGCCAACATTCTCACATCCGCGTGACCTAGCAATGTTCCAGGAAAGTCTGTTGAATCGACAGGCTCAGGCCCGAAGTAGTGCCGGTCGATCCAATCCCGCTTCCACTGCCTCAATGGCTTTGTCGCTTGTCCTTTATCCGACCGGATGCTTGGGCGCGAGGCCTGGATTCCTACTTGGGTCACCTGACTCTGGCGCTGAGAGTCGTACGTGTCAGGAGGCAAGCGAATAGACGGCTCCCAGAATTCCCTCTGGGGCAAAGACGCGTCAGGAGGCAAGCGACTAGACAGCTCCCACACCACACTCTGGGGCACAGAGTCGTACGCGTCAGGAGGCAAGAGACTAGACGGCTCCCCCAGTCCCTGACTCTGGGGCTGAGAGCCGTACGCGTCAGGAGGCAAGCGACTAGACGGCTCCCCTTGGTAACCCCGGTACGCAACACTAAAGTTGTGAAGATCAGTCTTGTACCTCTCAATGGAGCTCTTGAGACTGTCAGGCGCATGCGCGACATACCAGTCAAACCGCTCGAGCTGCTTGAACACCTCAGTGCCCTGGTCAACCTAAAAAACATGCATAGAAAAATCACCGTCATCATTTCAGGCATGGTCGAGAAGGTGCGCAAATAAATATTGAAACAACACTAGGTTGACTTACAATGCTCAATGCCCAGAACTGGTCATAGACCTCACGTGGCGCATACGACTTGGTCCTCACTTGGGAAGGGCGATTCACCCTCGTGCGCGTCACCTTGAGAAACCATTGCAGGTACTCCTCAGTACTGGTGCCGTCGTCCTTGAGCGATACAAGGCTACCATACGTTTCTTGCCAAGTATTCCACTGTTGCACCTCGTCGCTCAGCAAATTCAAGGCATCAGGCACCTCAAAATTCGGACCTCGACCGCTCCTGTATGGCCGCATGTCTACAGCGGGTTTTGGTATCCCTTGTAGACAGCCAGCTTGTTTCATAGCTCGATCGGGCATCTGAAACTCACATACTTCGAAGTGAATAAGTGGCACCCGAACCAAACCTGCCAGCACGTACGACACCGGAAGTTGCCAACACAACTCATCCAACCGATGCATCACCTTCCCATATGGGTGCCACGTCACCTGGGATGCATCCATCATATCTAGTTCCCCCCGATAGAACATTAGATGGTGGTGAGGGTCTACCCGTCTCCTCCGTTTGGTCGTAGGCCCCCAGGCCCACACCCTAGGCCATGTCTCATCGGAATTTACTACGGGCTGTGGACGACCCGTGGGTAGCCTCTCGTAAGACCAAACCTGTGAACGCAAACATTATATGGAATTAGTAATTAATCACGAATATATTGACACGTCAACCAAGAATATAAATGCTCAAACCTGTAACAGAGTGATGCAGGCGGCAATGGACTTGGCACCCTTTCTCGTAACTTTGTGCAATGCTCGATAAAGGTGCGCAAGGACAGCTGAACCCCACGAATACGAGTATATCTCCTCAAGATCCTCCAAGAACACCATATACTTCGAATGCACCGTGTTTTTTTTTGCGTCGGAAGTAATATAGATCTAGTAATATACAAAAAGAATGCCTTCGTATACGTCTCTAAATCATGAGGAGTGTATTCATCCGGTAGCTCGCCGTACTGCTCTCTCAGCCATTTAAGTTTTATGCCGTTGGTTGTAAAAGCGTCCCTCGAAATTCCCGAAAAATACTGCCTAGCCATCTTCGCTATGGATGCAGACGTTTTACTCGAAGTAATGGGTCTGCCGTGACATGGGATTCCAAGTATAAATCCGACGTCCTCTAATGTAATAGTCATTTCACCAAACCGGAAGTGAAATGAGTTCGTCTCGCCCCTCCATCGTTCAACTAGAGCGGATATAAGGCAATCGTCGTGCCGAGACCAAATCCCGCAATCGGTGAACACCGTCAAATTTTGACGGTGTAATAGTTGTATTTGTTCCTCGTTCAGTACCCACTCGTCGAGGTGACTTGTGCTTTGAATTGTTTCCAAAACACCCCTATCGACACCGTCAAATACGTGCCTCGCGACGTGGTCATCGTCATCGTATAGGATTGATGTATCATGAGGTCCAGGGTTGAAATCCATATCTGTAAGAACAAAATATAATCGTAAACCAACTTAGCGTCCATAATATTTACATTCCAAAACTGTAACTGAATCGTTAACCTAGCTTACCAACGCATTAGCAATAGTCATTAAATCATTATTTTAATGTATTAAAAACATTCCTCACTTCCCACCACTCCGAATGCTTAATAACGCTAGTTCCCTAAAATTTAGCGCCAACGTGGTTATTTAGCAATATATATCACCCCCCCCCCCCCCGATGGCCGCTACACCCCCAACACCTCAAAACCGCTTTTAAACCACTTTTTAAATGTATTACATCAATTATATACCAAATATTTCCTCAGAATATTTTAAGGGGGAAAGTTACCAAAACACCCCCAACTTATGCAAAATACCCTGTGGCAGTCATCGCCCCAACAAACATCTCATTCACAACTTTAAAATAACTTTTCGGGTGTCTCACACCCTTTCCTGAACTAAAAGTCATTCGGAAAATTTGTGTAATGTAAAATTAGGAAAATAGCCCCCGATGAGCGGCAAATTACCGAAATGGCCCGGGGTTCATTATCACCCCAACGCCCCGCGAATCGGCTTCAAATCAGCATTTCAGGTGCTGTGCTTACATTTGTGGACTGAAAAGTCGTTTAAAAAACTTGACACCGTTAAATTACAAAAATACCGCTCTCGGGGTGGCGAATTACCAAAATGCCCCCTGGCATCAGGAAAAATCTCAAAAGTGCTTTAAGATGCTATTTTAAGGTTCCTGAACTGATTCGTGATCTAAAAAGTATTTTACGGGATTTTTCGCCCAAAAATCCCGAACCGGTGTCCGGATCGAGCGCTTAAAAGCCCGTTCGGCAAAAAAATTGCTAACGGCTTCGGAATGGCCCGAATTCCTGGGGAATGGAACTTCCCAACATCCTAAGGTTCTCAAAAAAGTTTCGCGTGAAATCGCGCTAGCTTGATATTTTAAATTACACTGCGAAGTTACAAAATTGCGCGTATCAGTTAACCCGTTTCCATTCTTTGGAAAATTCTGAAATTTTTACCTAGTACGTATCTTTTAAAAATAACTAGGGTCTTTTTTTTGTACTTTCGCAAAATCTAGCTCTAGCTATTTTTTATAAATTCGTGAAAAACTATCTAATTAAGTTTTCACCTTTAGCGACATTTATTCCCCGCAATCAGCTTCAAATCAGCATTTCAGGTGCTGTGCTTACATTTCTGGACTGAAAAGTCGTTTGAAAAACTTGACACCGTAAAATTACCAAAATACCCCTCTCGGGGCGGCAAATTACCAAAATGCCCCTGGCATCAGGAAAAATCTCAAAAGTGCTTTAAAATGCTATTTTAAGCTTCCTGAGTTCATTCTTGATCTAAAAAGTATTTTACGGATTTTTTGCCCAAAAATCCCGAACCGGTGTCCGAATCGAGCGCTTAAAAGCCCGTTCGGCAAAAAAATTGCTAACGGCTTCGGAATAGCCCGAACTCCTGGAAAATGGAACTTCCCAACATCCTAGGGTTCTCAAAAAAGTTTCGCGCGAAATCGCGCTAGCTTGATATTTTAAATTACACTGCAAAGTTACAAGGTTGCGCGTATCAGTTTACCCGTTTCCAGTCTTTGGAAAAATCTGAAATTTTTACCTGATACAGATATTTTAAAAATAACTAGGGTCTTTTTTTTGCACTTTGGCAAAATCTAGCTCTAGCTATTTTTTATAAATTCGTGAAAAATCCTAATTTTGACGCCCTAAAAAATCGCTATTTTCGAATCTTTCGAATGTAATACCCCGATTTGTAAAAACGTAATTTTGACGCCCTAAACACGAATTTTAGACTATGGTAAGAACAATTTAAGCGTAACACAATTTAAACAATCAATTGGTAAGAACAATTTGAAATTAACATTGAATTATAAGAAAATTCAAAATACTTACTTGTTTTGACTTGAAAAAAATGACGAAAAATCCACCGATCTTCTAGCGGTTATCCACCGATCTTCTAGCGTAAATTTTTTTTGTTTGTATTGTTGTGGAGATTATGTAGGTGAGATATGGAGAATGAGGAGATTGGAAGAAATGGTTCGGGGAGAAGAGATTTTAGAAGTAATAAATAGAATTTAAAATATTTTACGATGATTGAGTCAATAAACAGATAAGTTTGAATCAAAATTTCAAACGATCGCTAAACAGATCAAATTAGGGTTTCACGGGCATATCCAAATATTTTCATAGAAATTTAATAAAACCATAGTTCAATAGTATTTGCAAAGTAGTTGAGATTAAAGCATATGAGTTCAGAAATAATGAGGAGGGTTCGGAGAGAAATCCTTAACACGATCCAAGCTATATAACGCTACGCAACCTTGATCAAGATTCTCTGAATAAACCTAGATTGGCAATCCATTGGTTTGAACACAATCTATGCCATATAACTAATAATGCTAACAATTTTAACTAATGCGCTATATAACGCTACGCAACCTTGATCAAGATTCTCTGAATAAACCTAGATTGGCAATCCATTGGTTTGAACACAATCTATGCTACATTACTATAATGCTAACATTAACTACCCTCCACGTGCTCACTTCTAACTCTGAATCGCGTAACTGACAGAGAGTCTCGCACGCGGCCAACCTAACTGAGAACCCTATACGCTCCTTAATGCGTAACGATATCCAAAAATTTAAAATAAATTATAATAAAACACTTTTATAACTTAAAACATTATAAAATGTCAAAATATGAATTTTCTGAAATTTTGAATATTTTCAAATTAAAATAATATCTCTAAATACAAGAAAAGCCCAAAAATAGCTATTAATATTTTCAGCTCAAATCAAAGTCCCATAAAATTTACAACAGATTTACAATATACAAGGATAATACATAAATTAAAATCAAGAATTAAAAAGTGACAAAATCAATTTCAAATCATCTGTTTAGCTAAATCAAATGCGATATATATAATAATAGCAAATCAATTCTAAAACCTACGAAAATGAATCTGAGTTGTCTTTGTGAGACAAAAACATTACTGAAATTTTTTCATAATTTAATATGAATTTTAAAGGCTCTGAACAAATTTTAAAAGAACTGAAATTACCGAAAAATATTAAAAATACCAAACGATATCAGAAAATTACGAAATTGTAACAGTAATTCTAATATTTCCCCAAGATTTTTTCAGTAAAGTTTCATCATTTTTCAACAAGTTTACGATACCCAAAAGCCATGTGGTACAACTGTACAAGCACAGTGTACCACTTTACGGCATAAATCCATCACTGTTCATCATCTTCTTCTTCTCCTGTCCAAACCCAGAACACACAGCTACTGTTCACGCAGCTTTCCTTTCACCCCTAGCACATTACAATTCACTCCATTAACATACTAAATCTACACCTTCATACACACACTCAAACCACTTACACGCATATATCCCACACCCATTACAACCACACCACTGCCATTCTTCTTGCTCCATTACAAACAGTCAACACACAATTACAATACACAAACACTGATGCTCACACACAAAACATCATACCTTTTCATCCCTTTTTTAGAACTCATTTCACACACTTAAACACCCCCCCTTGCACTCACTGTTCCCACACAATTTACACTCACATATGCTGGTACAAAGCACCCACACGACACTTCCAAAACCCACCGCCAACTCCCATTAAACACAACACAAATACATACACTCTACACCCATTAATCTAGATTTCACACAAGTCCACACCATTTTGAACACACACAGGTCCACACAAACAAACACTTACACGCACTAAACTCACGCACAAAAGCACACTCACCCACTTGCAAACACCCGCACTCACACGGCAGTCTCCATGACTGCCCTCTTCATCCATACTCACACAGCCCCATGGCTGTACCTACACAATTCTCACACAAAACACTCACTGCAAACCAGTTACACACTCACAGTGTATCCCACACCCACTTCTTGTTCTAAACAGAAATTCACAAACACCTACAAACACACTACCCTGCAGCCACTTACGAACAGCCATTTCACGCACCCATAAGCACACACCACACCACTTTAAGAACAAATACTCTCAATTTGCAGTACCCTCGCACATATCCACAACCTTAGCCCCCGTCATATACAATGCGCTAAATAAATTCGATCAGAGAAATGGTAGAATGCTTACCGGAATCTAACCCTTTTTCGCCTGATATTTTGCGGCGGCAGGCAGTCTCTCTTTCTTTCTCTTTTTTTTATCTCTCTCTGTTTCTCTGTAACTCTCTATCTCTCTGTTTTCTCTTTATCTTTCTCTTTTTCTCTGTAACTTTCTTTATCCTCTATTTTTCTAGTCACAGAATGAGATGTCCTTCCATTCTCCAACTGCCTCAATCTCTCCCTTTTCTCTTAATCTGCCAGTAACGGAAATAAGGAAACCAATGTCCCTAATTTCTCCCCTTTGCTCTTTCTTTCTCCTTCTCTCTGTTGACCTCTCTCTTTCTCTAACATTGTAACCGAAAATGGACTTTAAAATCTCAATTGCATGTTTTCTACCTAATTCTCTTCCCTTGTTCCCTCTCTAATTTTGATTCTAAAATTAGAGGGTTGACTAAATAAAATCAAATGTGTGATTTTCCACTTATTCAATATCCCCGATTTAAGTTTAAATTTTTAACTAACCCCGCTTCACTAATCGTCGCTGAAGGTTTAAAAAAATATATATATAATGTTTGCACTAATTCACTAAAAACCCAATCAATATCCCTATAACCGCTATCATTAATTGATAACTTATGATTCCTAGAATTTGTCTCTAAAGCCGATAAAATTCGGTCACGTTAATTGACGCTAAATGTTGCATATGAAAATAAATTAACTGGTTAGACAACATCACGGTTCGGGGTGTTACAAAATGACTTTCGGTGTACCTCCTACATTCTCTCTCATACGGTCTCTATGAATGAGAAACAACATTCTAATCGAAAATCATTGCACTGTATGCTGCTATAGCTTTTACATGCTCAGATTCTATGGTCTATGGTCTGTGAAATGCAATTAAATTGGGGTAAACTGAATTTAATCAGATAAGATATAAGTGTATATATATACAAAAATACGATTAAATGTGGGTTCTCGATGAAATATGTACCAATAATGAAAGCGAAAAAAAAGGTTATTTCAATCTCCTTATATGATTTTTCGTCCTCAAAGTGTAGTAACGTCTCTAAAGGCATGAATTAACATAGTGCGAATTAGAAAATAAACATATGAAAGAGTGTAACCAGTTGTGGGCTTTTCCTTCCATGCAACCCAACATATGCGATACTCAATATCTCAAAAGAAAGATGGAGATAAATCATATGCATGTTCTATTTTTGGTAATCCAATCGAAGCTTTGTAAAGCAACTCAGAATTCAAAAGCGAATGTAGGAAAGAAGGCCGTTATTGTCGCTCCAAATCCAAGTTTAGCTTGCCAGTTCAAAGATAAAGCCCAAAAGCTTGAGAAAAACAAGAAATATTCATATGAGCTTCTCAACGTTACCTCGATTGTGTATCAACTTCTGTCATTAGAAGGATAAATTGTAAATAATCCTTCAAAATTTGCATCATTTTTATACTTAACACTCTATGATTTTGATTGTATTACGTAATACCTTAGCATTTTAAATCCGTTGCAATTGGACCAAAATCATCTATGAGTTAATAAAAAGGTGGACGACCGTCCACAAGGAGGGAAAAACTTGTCTTTCAAGACAAACACACAAACACAAACAAACCACCGCCCCATAACCCACCATGGTAGCTGCACCCTTACCACCCACACCCTGAAAGCTCACAGCGCTCACACAGTCTGTGCCCCCCCACCCCTCGCCCCCATTTCGCATCCTCTTCCTCTGCCAATAGCTGAACCACCACACATACCACGGTCACCCATCCCTTATCCCCCGCTGCTAATGTGCACACACCTACACACTAAGGTCCCCCATCCCTATCCATTTTCCCACCAATCACTACCAGTGCACAGACACCCTGTACACCCAATACCTACCACCAGTTTGCACACACTGTAACTTTTTTAGGTTAAACCTTCTCATTTTCTCTCATCTTCTTACTTTTGCCATCCCTCTCTCAAGTGTCTCACTCTCACAGATCCACTCTTTCAATTCTCTCTCTTGAAGAGTTACTGATCAATTCTCTCTCACAGATCCATCAAAGTCACGACTGCGCTACTCCACTCCATGGCGCGATGTCGTTCAGTTGTTCACGGGTATACCGCAACTCTACTGCCAGACTCGTCGTCAATCCATCACCACAGCCACCGATCGAGTAAGTGATCGACCGTCGTCGCCCTCCATTGCCACTCCGTCACCACTCCATCTTTGATTGCCACTCCGTCGTCGCCAACTAGATCTAATGTGACCGTCCCCGGCCAGATCTACTAATCTTCAATATTTTGTTTATTCAAGAAGACCTGACCTTGCTTTTCAGTCTTATGGTTGTTGTGTAGACTTGTGATCGTTGTGTAATGGATGTTAATGGAGAGTGATTATTGGAATGTGGAATTTTTCGGTTATGTTTGTGTAATAAAAGAAGGAAAAAGTAAAGAGGAAACTAGCTAATGACCCCTTGTACTATACACGGTGTGCGATTTTCCCCCCTCCCTCCAACCCCCCTACAGTTACAGAAATTGAGCACTTTTAGCGGAAACCGTTAAATTTAATAGCGCGTGGTCAACACACGCGTTGACTAACGATTTTTTTAAAAAATTGACAATTTTGCCCCTTTTTCTCCACTTCTTCTCTCCCCAGTCCCCATATTAGACCCCTCCTCCCCTCCTTGCGACTCTGCAAACGCAACACCCGCCGCACCCTTCAGCCCAGCCCCTTCCTCCCAAACGCTGGACGCACACTTCCCTCCATCAAGCCAACCCCCTCCCCCTTCCTTCCAACTCTGTACACACCCACAAATCTGCCACACCCATCACCCCACCATGCACACACACACACACACACAACTTTGCACAGACCCACGAACGCACCCACCCACACACACAGGCATACACACAGTGCACACACTCACACAATTCTGCATGTGTTTTGACTGTGTGTTTTGGGTGTGCGTGGATAGTGTGTGTGTGAGAGAGAGATATAGAGAGAGATAGAGAGAGCACTGTTTCTGTGTCTATCTCTCTCTATATCTCTCTTTCTCACACACACACACTATCCACGCACACCCAAAACACACAGTCAAAACACATGCAGAATTGTGTGAGTGTGTGCACTGTGTGTATGCCTGGAAAGAAAAAAATAGATCCTCCCTTCTTGACAAGATCCATGCATCGCTTAAGAGATGCCTGCTTTCATGAAAGCAATAAAAAACAAAGTCAAGTTCTTAACGAGTACCGAATCCCTGGGAGGGGGCCTACTAAATTTCAACATTAAAGCCTTTACATGATAACTTAAACAAGGGGAAGGAGTTACCATATGGCTTCTACTGTCCATTCGCTTCAAAGGAATAAGACCCATTAAATACATCGCCCATCCAATGACAGGAATGAGAAAAATTGCAGTTTTGCTAATAAACTTGAAGCTTCTTCCCAGAGTGAGAAGAGCGTATATGTCCAAAAAGCTCTGGTGGTTGGAAACATATACAGCAGGAGTGTTGGGTGGAGGCAGATTCTCCAATCCCTCAAACTCGATCTTCAAAAACGGAGTCACGGCCGAAAGTGCCCAAATTTTCGCAATCAGGTGATGAGCTGTTCTACGATATCGATCCAGTAAGAGCACAAAAGGATGCACCACCAGCATCAGCATGAAAAGAAACAAGGCAGCTGAAGCATTAACATCATAAAAGCATATTCCTCTTACTTTTGAGCCAAACTGGAGTTCTGCAGCTCGTACAAGTATGCGAGTAATAAGTAATGGATTGAAATAAAATGGCTGACAATGAAAAATGGAGGTGGCTAAGCTTTCGGGAAGAACCTGATAATTGATAGGCACCATCAAAAGACCCACTTCCGGCAACTTCAGACCTAACTACAGTATACCTTGATAAGTTATCCCGATTATACGATTTGTAATCAAAATGTAGTCTAGTACACTTCTCTTTTGGGTCAAAAGCGCACCAAGCTGCAGATATGTATTTTCTTGAACTGCATAAATTGTTACCTGTAACACAAACTATAAAGGTTAGGCCCATAACAAGATCATCAGAACTCCATTTTCATTGCATACCCTTTAAAAATTTGAGTCCAGACAAATAACATATTATATGAGGAACTGCTTTAAAAACTAACCTATTTAACTTCATCAGCATATATGCATGTGCTTACGTAATATGCACATGCAAAGATTTATGTACATATAAACACATGTACACCATTTCTCCAACTTTCTTGTTGACGATGTTATGCCTAACCTGACCATCAGAGTACTCCATTAATAATCCTCTTTGAAAAACTTTAATATACAAGGTCAGTCAATCCGTTGTGCGAAACTACCAGGGCATGACCTTACTCACTCTAAAGCTGCCTTTAACTAAGGGTGTGCGTGGATAGTGTGTGTGTGAGAGAGAGAGATAGAGAGAGCACTGTTTCTGTGTCTATCTATCTCTCTCTATCTCTCTCTCTCACACACACACTATCCACGCACACCCAAAACACACAGTCAAAACACATGCAGAATTGTGTGAGTGTGTGCACTGTGTGTATGCCTGTGTGTGTGGGTGGGTGCGTTCGTGGGTCTGTGCAAAGTTGTGTGTGCATGGTGGGGTGATGGGTGTGGCAGATTTGTGGGTGTGTACAGAGTTGGAAGGAAGGGGGAGGGGGGCTGGCTTGATGGAGGGAAGTGTGCGTCCAGCGTTTGGGAGGAAGGGGCTGGGCTGAAGGGTGCGGCGGGTGTTGCGTGTGCAGAGTCGCAAGGAGGGGATGAGGGGTCTGATATGGGGACTGGGGAGAGAATAAGTGGAGAAAAAGGGGCAAAATTGTCAATTTTTTAAAAAAATCGTTAGTCAACTCGTGTAGTGACCACGTGCTATTAAATTTAACGGTTTCCGCTAAAAGTGCCCAATTTCTGTAACTGTAGGGGGGTTTAGTGCTTAAGTTTGAAGTGGAGGGGGGAAAATCGCACCTCGTGTATAGTACAGGGGGTCATTAGCTAGTTTCCCCAAAAGTAAAACATATAAGAAAGGAATATTTATTAAAAAAAATTGTAAAAACTAATTTTTTTACCCTTAAGTTTACCTGAACCACGCAGTAGGGTACGGGTATATGCAAAGGTTACCCGAAAATAGGGGTAATTTTAATCTGTACTACGTCGGGTAAAATTCATACTCGGCGGGTTTACCCATTTTCCAGGTCTATATGATAGTGGGTTATTTGGTTTGGCCTTTTAAAAGCCATTTGGTGAAAAGTCACATTTTTTAAGCACCACCTCCGCCAGCCTGCTGCAGGCACTGCTAATTCCGGCTGCTGCCATCGCCGGCAATCACCTTCGATTTCGGCAGCTGCCACCATAGCGCCACTGCCACCAACACCATCTTGCGCCTCTACTGCTACCCTAGGCAGCCATTGGCGACCCCCACCATTCCCCTTTTTAATTACATAAGAAACAAATTTATTGTATGTTGATCAACACATTGAAACCAAAAAAGCCCACTCAACCCAATTTTTTCAATTTTTTCTTGGGTTAAAGCTTGTTGGACTTTTAAAGCACATTGGTTTTTTTGGGTTGGATTATAACCCAACCCAACCCAACGCATTCAAGTTACACCCCTGGAGAAAATTGTGGTGGTTTTTTGTGGCTGTCATGATATGTTAGGGATTTTGGGTTTGTTAGGAATTGGCGTTACGGATTCGTTCAGCGAAAAAATCTTGAAGGAGAAGGGTTACTACAAGAGCAGGTTGGGGTGGTGGAGGTATGATAGGTTATTGGTGGTCATGGCGGTAGTTGCTATTGGGATTTAAGGAAGAGGAAGAAAAACTGTATGTATAGAAGTTTTCCTCTCCAAAACATTCACATGAGTGGTGCATAGAAACAATTGTCCACTTCTTTTTTTAAAGAACTACGATTTTGGGTCCAATAATAATGCACTTAAATGTTAGGGTATTATCCAGTATAACTAAAAGCATAGGGTTATAATTGAGAAAAATGACGCAAAGCTCGGGGAGTTATTTGCTTTACCCTTATTAGAAACTTTTCTTTTTGGTCTTAAATAGAGAAAATGCAATAACTAAGGCCAAACTTCTTAAATGACTATAATAATATGTGAAATAAATCTATTGCGAGAATAAGGCCAAAAAGACAAGTTTAATCCGTTTAAGTCTCACGTCAACTATTCATGTGGATCCCTTTGAACATATTTATTAGTTGGACACTTAAGGTTCATCATGATATCAGACCCAGGACATGTGTGTGGTCTTCAGGTCTACCTCAATTCTACCTGTTGCAATTGAAAATTTGAAATCACCTAACATTTCACTAAGTGTATACGTTATGATTGTGTTCGAATTTATACTGTTGAGAATGCTTTTTGAGAATGCATGGCCTTAAAGGTGGTCAACTGACCGCTTAGAGTCTACAAAGAGATACTATTTAACTAGAACTTAAGGTATTACATTTCTCTATGAAAAATTCATAAAACGATTACAAATATCCAAGCTCTTTGTAAAACTCATAAATCATTCGAAGCCACCTCAAAAATTAATTTACTGAAATATGAGAAAGTTGAGGTGAGCACTAAGGCCCCGTTTGACGGAGCTTTTTTTCCAGTTTTTTTTTTCAGTTTTGGAAACTGGAAAAAAAAGTCGCGTTTGGTAACCTTTTTTTTTCTTCTTCTTCAGTTTAAAAAACCAGTTTTTAAACTGAAAAAGAAAAAAAAAACTCCAAAAATGAGTTTTTTTTTTTCAGCTTTGGTTTTATTTTTTTGAGACCACCACCCTCCTACCTTCGGTAGCCACCACCAGTGACCACCGCCGGCTGACAACCACCTCAAACGACCACCTTCGGCAACTACCACTGGCCACTGCCGGTGGTCAGTGACCACCGCCGGCCACCGCCACGCCCTACGACCGCCACCGCCACCACAAAAAAAAATTCAAAATAACAATTGGGTTATCAAACACCCAAAAAAATTTTTTTAAATAAAAACAGGGTTATCAAACACTCACTTGTTTTTGTAAAAAAAAAAAATTAAGGTGCTCTTTAATTTTTTTTTCCAAAAACTGAAAACCAAAAAAAAAGTTTTGTCAAATAGAAACAACGCAGACAAGCCCACAAATGTACAACACAAGTTTTCTTACAAAAGAAGGTGCCAGCTGCATGAAGATAGACTTTAATCACCTTGGTATATGGTTGATTCACACTATCAAATTTTGACTACATTGCGTCCCAATCACCACTACTTATCATAAATGACATAACCAACAAGTGATAGTTCTTAGATTATCTATACTATATAGAACAAACTTTAGCTCCTACACAGGTCGTAAGAATTTTCCTCAAACCCCATGTATAGCGACAATTAATAGTCGCAAAATATTTATAGTGACTTTTCTTCCAACACTTTCACCGACAATTATTAGTAGCACTCTTTTAACATCACTAAATAAAAACCACTAGAAACATTTAGTGTCGCTATATAGAGAGTAGAAGGAACATTCTTCTAACAGGGGTACTAGCCAAATTTTTTCTTATCTATATTATATATAAAGGCAAAACATGGTTTAGTGTAACATTTTTTGTGTTACATAACTACCTATCTAGAATGATGACAAGTGGCATTCTATAATTTTTTTCTTCAAAAATTCACAAAAGAAAGTTTAAATAGTGAATAACTATTTTTAGTTTTTATAATGTACAGTACATTTTACCGAATGTGATAATAAATATTTATACATAATGCAGATTTTATATTATTAATTTTATTTTTATACACGCATCGCGTGTATTACGGCGACTTGAAGTTTAAATAGTTATTTTATTTTATTAATTTTGTTTTTATATCCATTTTGTTGTAACAGCTCTTTGGTGTTACATAACTAACTATCTACTTGATGACACTTGGCACAATGACAAGTTTCTTAAAAAAAGATACAAAATAAAAATATTAGATAGTAAATAACTACCTTAAGGACATGTTTGGTTTTTATATTTAAAACATTTATGTATCATGTTTGATTTTCCAACGAACTTCGAACAACTTTATTGTTGCCCATGGGGCCATTTAAAATTCATTAAAAAGTATAGTCAGAATATATTCTAGAGGTCAAGCTTGCTTTCATAGAAATATTATATTACTAACTTCATTTTTGCACACGCAATGGTAATTAACTATAAGAATATATTATATTGCTAGAATGTTGACACTTGACACTTTATAATTTCTTTTTTAAAAAAGGTGAAATATTAAACAACTATTTATAAGAACATGTTCGGTTTCCATAATTTAAACCGTATGCGATAATGAATACTTATATGTGATGCTTGATTTTTTTAGCATAATTCATACCATCAACTTTACTTTTGCATATGCATCGCGTGTGTCACGTTAACTTGTGTCAAATTATTCAAATTATGTAAATATTCTATGAAGTTCTATTAAATGTGTTCCCAACCTATTCTGGTCGTACCCAAGGGCCCACTAGGGGTCCCGCTTCACGCAAACACGTCGACAGATACAACGTGCATTTTTCCAACGCATCGAACCGGTCAGCGCGCGCACGCTCAAGTCACGTATGTTTTTCACTCTGCGCGCCTTGTGCGTGACTTAGGCACAATTTATTTCATGTTGACGTCACTCACGCTAGCGCGATCGTCACGCCGAGACCACCCAAACACCTTTTCACCAAAAATGTCGACCGACGACGCAACCGGAGCAACGGGGTCAAGGGGCAAAGGCCTTGGCCAACCCCATGGGGTCGGCCTCGGCCGACCCCAGGCCATGGGGTCGGCCTCGGCCTCCCATGGGGGTTTGGCCTTGGCCTTCCCCCTGGTTCTTCACTTTTCGCCCAAAGTCATTTCCGCACTTTTTTCGCTTCGTACGTTTCGGACGTGACTCTGGCACCTTGTTCATCATGTGGGTACGATTTTTGGTAGCACGCTCGTCGTAACACAACTTCTGGATTTTCTATTGCTCATCGAAACACCTATCGTCGGCGCGACCGAAGTTCATCAAAGGGGGGAGTGGCCTTGGCCTCCCTTCATGGGAGTTGGCCTTTTGCCTTGGCCACCCCCTAGGGTCGGCCTCGGCCTCCCCAAGGGGTCGGCCTCGGCCTCACCAAGGGGTCGGCCTTGGCCTTCCCCCTAATGTTTGGCCTATGGCCTCCCCTCCTGCGCGCACTTGTTTTCTCGAGTCTTTGCACCTTCACGATGTTTACGTCCGTTCATACATCAACCTCGCGACGTCCGTCGTGCATCAACCTCGCGACATCCGTTCGTACATCAACCTCGCAACGTCCGTTCGTACATCAACCTCGCGACGTCCGTCGTGCATCAACCTCGCGACGTCCGTCGTGCAACAACCTCGCGACGTCCGTTCGTACATTAACCTCCCGACGTCCGTTCGTACATCAACTTCGCGACGTCCGTCATCCATCAACTTCGCGACGTCCGTCATCTATCAACCTCGCGACGTCCATCATGCATCAACCTCGTGACGTCCGTCGTCCGTGACCGCACACCGCTCCCGCGATTCCCATTGCCCAAAGTCGCGCGCTACCGCCGAATGACCCGTTACCGACGACCGCATACCACCACTCCCAACTTTGTCATTACTACATGTTGCATTCATTATCTTGTTATGATAGGCACACTCAGCTCACATCCGTCTTTGGGACACCCGACGCGCGCCCGTGCGCCGTCTTCGCGACGTTCGTCGCCGCGCTCGTGCGTCACTTTCATGATATGTGCCCACGGCACCAAGTATTGCTCCGCGACATTCGTCGCCTCGCCCGGGCGTCATCCTCATGATACGTGCCCCGGCACCAAGTATTGCTCCGCGACGTTCGTCGCCGCGCCCGGGCGCCATCCTCATGATACGTGCCCCGGCACCAAGTATTGCTCCACGACGTTCGTCGCCGCTCTCGTGCGCCATTTCCATGATACGTGCCCTCGGTACCAACTATTGCTTCGCGACGTTCGTCGTCGTACCACTTTCATAACACGTGCTCTGGCACCAAGTATTGTCTCTGCGACGTTCGTCGCCGCGCTCGTGCGCCATTTCCATGATACGTACCCCGACACCAAGTATTGCTCTGCGATGTTTGTTGTCGCACCACTTTCATAACACGTGCTCCGGCACCAAGTGTTGTCTCCGCGACGCTCGTCACCGCGCTTGTGCGCCACTTCCATGATATGTGCCCATGGCACCAGGTATTTTCTCTGCAACGTTCGTCGTCGCGCCCATGCGCCACTTTCATAACATGTCCCCCTGTACCAGGTATTGTTTCGTGCTGTAGGCACCGCGCCCATGCGCCACAATCATATTGCATGCTTCCGGGATGGGCTCACAACCTTATAGCTATCGCCGTCTCAATCACAGGGGGGGCTTCGGCCCTCGTACCGGGATGGGCTCACAACCTTATAGCCATCGCCGTCTCAATCACAGGGGGCTCCGGCACGAGGACCCCTCGCAGCGGACTCTGAGCACTGAGCTATGACTATGTCCACTCATGTTACTGTCGATCATCGACACCACCAGGACAATGACCCACGGGTCACTCCGGGACGGGAGCAGGTCCTCAGAGGGCATCGCGCCTAGTCCGCCTGGCAGTTGGCTACAGGGGTAACCCTCACCGCTGTCAGGTTCTCCACGCGTCTCTTGACGCACCTCGTGGACTTCAGTAAGGGCTTGGATTGGTGGCTGGGGCAACGGGCTTACTCTGATCATAGTACCGCGGTGTGGCCAGTCTTCTCAGAAAGGTAGAGCGACGCTGTGTGAGGCAGGCAATGAGAATTTAGTAACCGGCAGTCCAACGGAGAATCGATATTTTGGGACCCCCTGGTGACGTGTCACTCCCAGGGGACAACATGTGGCACTTTATGACATAAGCACACTGTTTCCTATAAATAGTGAACTTTACAACTCAAAAAAAGGACTTCTTCTTCATTCCCACAAAAATCACTTTCTCACTCTAGAATTTGAGAGCTCTTGGATTCTAGAGAGAGAAACACAAAATTGGACATAACTTCGGACCGTAACATTGGACCCTGACTTGGACTGTCGACTGCCGGCCTTGTTTGTATCAGCCTTACCTTCGCAGCACTGCCACTCCTCACGGCCTGTCTGGGAAGCCTTGCTCTCTACCCTTACTCCGTCCTCACTGTCTCTCACTTTACATACTTGGAAGCTGACTCGGACTGCAGCCTTTGTGGCACCTCCACGTAAGTACGAACCCACTTTTCTTGGTATCAAAATGTAATATGGAGAACATTTTGCTGAGACATAAAAGGGTAACATTGTGTTAGTAATGTAATAAAGCTCTTAAGATTAAAAAATTAATGATTTTTATATTATGTATGCTCGACCTTGTTTAACTAAAAAGAAAAACATTTACCTAAAAATAAACAAAATTTTTAATTTAAAGGGTACATATCACAGGGCCAAAAGTAATTATAAAAATTTTCATGTAAAAGAATAATTTATCACCACAGACACCACCATATCGTTGACGCAGCCACCTTCACCACACAATCACCACCATCATACAAAGATTACTATGTTGTCGCCCCCACCAATGCCACCACTGTCGCCACCATATTTTCAATAAACAACAGAAAACTAGCTTAACTAAGCTATGGCCACTATCATAATCGTTGTCTTGTTGTCACCGTCACCATTAACACCACTTAGCCTTGCATCGGCACCACCATGACACAACCACCTCCACCACATCACTGGTATCTCCATCACCACCGATAACAAGGCTACTTCAATTTCCACCACATAATCGCCACCACCATAACTACCATAATGCCATCACCAGCCGCCCACCACTAAAACCACAATTGCCCTGACGTTGCCGTCGTTGCCACCACTACGTTACGCCATAATCATTCTTCAACCACCACCATCACCACTGCAGGCACCTTGCCACTGCAAGCACCTTGCCACCGCCGTCACCTTGCCACCGCCGTCACCACCACCATCATTATTACTCCATTACAAGCACCTTGTTGCTGCTACCGCCGCCACTATCACAAACACCATGGTCTTGTTGATGAAAAATCCTAAAATCTAACGATCACATTCTGTTCTGAAAAATTGATTAACAAGTGAAATATCGATATTTGTGTGAAGGAGAAAATTGCGGTGGATGAGGGTAAATGTATGGTTTTGGTGGCTGTCATGAAATTTTAGAGGTTTTGTAACATCCCGATACTTTTTCTGATTTATTTAAATATTTTAACGGCGAATTAAATGTTTAGCTATTAGCGTGACCGAAATTTTTTGGGTAAACTTTTAGCGACACATAGTGGAGCGGGTAAGCGTAACAGCGGTTAATAATTTCCTAACACAGTTTATTGTAAATATTTTAGTTTTGGACCGTTTTGCAATAAGAAAGAGTTTGGGTAAAATTTTAGCGACTAATGAAAGTGTAAGGGGTTTTTCTCGTGGTTTTATATATAAAAGGCTTGCTTGCTATAGGGCAGCCGTCATCTTCCATTCTCCATCTGTCTTGTGTATTTCTTGATTTATTGGTTTATGGCTGTGGGAGTAAGCGGCGTGAGGAGCTGTGGTTGGGTTGGAACCAGCAGTATCAAGGCTGCTGGTTTAGAGAGAGAGAGAGAGAGAGACTGTGGCTGCAGTGCTTTACTGGGTTTAGGTGTTGTGCAGTTGTGCGCTAGCATGGGCTGTGTGTGTGTGCGTGAAACTGGGTGTTGTGGGTGAGTGAAGGGCTGCTGTGTGTAGTGTGTGATGCGGATGTGTTTGCGTATGTGAAATAAGGGGTAGATTTGTAGGTGTGTGAGAGAGAGGGACTGCCGCTAGGCAGCGTGCATGTGGGTTTTGGTGAGCTGCGCGAAAGGTATGTGTGTTAGCAGGTTAGGTGTTGCGCGTAGTGTTCGTGCGGGTTGTTGTGCAACCGTGTGCGAGTACGTGTAGTGTTGGTGGGTGTGAGCAGAGGTGAGCTTTTGCAGAGACGGTGTGTGCGAGCATGCACATCGTGCCGCTATGTACAACCATGATTATGCAGCTGGGTATGTTGATGTGCGCGTTGCTCTGTGATGGTGTGCGTTTGTCGCTGTGTACACGTGCACAGGGTTGTGTCAATGTGTGTGCAGCGTGTCCGTGAGTTTATATATATGTGAGAGTGTTGGGTTTTTAAACGTGGAAATATGTGTGTGAATTAGTGTGTCCAAGGGAAAACGAAGAGGGAGGACTGCCGAGAGAAACTACCGTGACTGTGTAACAGTGTGTGAAAGTGTGAAGGGGTGTAATGCTGTGGGGTATTGGGGCTGCAAAGAATGTTCTTAAGTGGACATAATTTAGGGTGAATGTATAGAGAGGTACTTGTATAGAGTTATTAGGTGTGTGTATATGTCCTTGAGTATATAGCAGCGTGTGTGTGTGTGTTGGGTTTAATGGGTCTGAAATGTAGTTGTGGAGTGCGTGTGTGTGTGTGTGTGTGTGTGTGTGAAAGAAGTGAGTGAATGTGAATGGGCCATGAATTTCATGTACTGTATATGAGATTAAGCAGCAACGCAAGAATGAGATGAAGTGGTGAGTTTTGTAAGAAAGAAATGAGAGACGGGCAGTGGGCTGTAGTGCTGTGTGAAGTGTGAGTGCATATGTGTAGGTGTGTTTGTGTGCTCATATGTGGGTGTTGGGGAAATAAAGAAGAAGGAGCAGCCATGGAGCTGCCGTGGTGCATGTGGGAGAAGATGGGTGGCAGCTAGTGTGTGTGTGTGTGTTAGTGTTGAATGCATGTGTGAATATATGTGGGTTTGTATCAGGTGGGTGATGCCAAGGAAATGTGGGTTCGTACTTACGTGGAGGTGCCACAAAGGCTGCAGTCCGCGTCAGCTTCCAAGTATGTTGATGTGAGACACAGCAAGGGTGGAACAAGGGCAGAGACCAAGGGCTTCCCAGACAGAGCTTGAGGGTGGCAGTGCTGCGAGGGCGATAGCGCAGGATGAATATACGACGACAGTCACAGTACGATGCTTAGGTCCAAAGTCAGGGTCCTGTATGTTTCTCTCTCTAGGATTTTAGAGTGAGAAAGTGAAAATGTGAGAGAATGAAGAAGAAGTCTTGAAAATGTCCAACCATTATGTTTTGTCCAAATGAATTCTCAAGACCTCTATTTATAGAGATTGAGATGATGATGTCATTAACCGACACGTGGAGCTCCCGGGAGTGACACATCACCGGGGGGTCCACAGATGCCGGTGCTCCACGGACTGTCGGATCACATATTCACCCGGCCTGCTCCTCACAGCGTCGCTCTGTCTGTCTGGAAAGACTGGCTCCCACAACATCGGTGTGGCCAGAGAACCCCCTTGATCTAGCCTCCAATCCAAGCCCTTGCGGAGTCCCACAGGCCTGGCAGCGGTGGGGAAGACCCGACGCCCAACTGCGTGGTGAACTAGGCGCGATGCCCTCCGAAGACCTGCTCCCGTCTCGGAGTGACCCGGGGGTCATAGTCCCTAGGGGTGCCGACGCAAGCCCCCAGTACCAGAGCACGTAGGCCAGTCACGCAGGCACCCTGGGGAGATAGTGTCCCGGAGGAGTCGCCTATTCCGCAGGCCGAGGTAGCATCCCGGAGGAGCCGTCTACCTGACCGGCCAAGGTAGCATCCCGGAGGAGCCGTCTACCTAGCAGAAGGGGAGTCTTCGTGCCGGAGCACTTGGAGCTCCCTGGCAGAGATAGTGTCCCGGAGGAGTCGCCTATCCCTGCAGGTGAGTCCTTGTGCCGGAGCACTCGGAGCATGTCAAGGTAGCATCCCGGAGGAGCCGTCTACCTGGCGGAAGGGGAGTTGAAGAGCTCCCTGGCAGAGATAGTGTCCCGGAGGAGTCGCTTATCCCCGCGGGTGAGTCCTTATGCCGGAGCACTCGGAGCGAGTCAAGGTAGCATCCCGGAGGAGCCGTCTACCTGGCGGAAGGGGAGTTGAAGAGCTCCTTGGCAGAGATAATGTCCCGGAGGAGTCGCCTATCCCCGCGGGTGAGTCCTTATGCCGAAGCACTCGGAGCGAATCAAGGTAGCATCCCGGAGGAGCCGTTTACCCGACTGGCCGAGGTAGCATCCCGGAGGAGCCGTCTACCTGGCGGAAGGGGAGTTGAAGAGCTCCCTGGCAGAGATAGTGTCCCGGAGGAGTCGCCTATCCCCGCGGGTGAGTCCTTATGCCGGAGCACTCGGAGAGAGTCAAGGTAGCATCCCGGAGGAGCCGTCTACCCGACTGGCCGAGGTAGCATCCCGGAGGAGCCGTCTACCTGGCGGAAGGGGAGTTAAAGAGTTCTCTGGCAGAGATAGTGTCCCGGAGGAGTCGTATATCCCCGCGGGTGAGTCCTTATGCCAGAGCACTCGGAGCATGTCAAGGTAGCATCCCGGAGGAGCCGTCTACCTGACTGGCCGAGGTAGCATCCCGGAGGAGCCGTCTACCTGACAGAAGGGGAGTTGAAGAGCTCCCTGGCAGAGATAGTGTCCCGGAGGAGTCGCCTATCCCTGCGGGTGATGTACACTCCGGAGAGTGGGTTGAAGCATGTTCCATGACCAAGGCAAGGTGCGCATGGTGTGATGAATGAGTGTGGTGCCCGGGGGCATGATGACATGATTGTGGCGCATGGGCGTGATGAAGTGAGTAAGGTGCCGGGAGCACGTCTATGTCAATGGCGCGGCGCATGGGCGCGACGGAGTGCGTAAGGTGCCGGGGGCATGGTAGTGTGACAGAGAGCCTAGGGGCACAGCTGTATCAGCGGCGCGGCGCACGGGCGCGGCGAAGTGTTGAAGTGCGACGCTCGGACGCCGGCGACAGAGTCGCGGAGTTGTGTCCGGGCGACAGGGTCGCGGAGTTGTGTCCGGGCGACGTGGTCGCGGAGTGCGACGGTCGAAGCGTGATAAGGCTTCGTGCGAAAATGAGCTTCTTAGTGACGAAGTAACGTGACGAAAATGAGAAGTGCACATGACTTGAGCGTGCATGCTTTGACCGGTTGTGAGCGTTGAAAATGATTGTTGCTTGTGCGGACGTGTCATGCAAAATGGGACCACAGTGGGCCTTTGGGTACGACCAGAATAGGTTGGGAACAGTGGGTATATGTGAAGAAGTGGGTGTGAAGTATGCTTTGGTTGTGTGTGAGTTGTGTTTTGGAGGTGGGTATGGCTGTGTATATATACATGAAATCAGTGGGTGTGTAAATATGTGTGTGGCAAGGTGATTTTGGTGTGTGTGAATGCCTGAATATGGGAGATAACCGTGAGTGCATGTGAGGTGCTGTGTGGGTGTAAGTAGTGTAAGCTGCAGTGTGGTGCAAAGGTAGGTGATGTGCATGTATGGGGTGTGAAAGTGTGTGTTTGTGTGAGTTTTTGGGTGTGCTTTAGTGTATGTTTTTGTGTATATGGTGGGTGTAGCGGCTGTGCTTTGTGTGAAGGAGGGGTGTCTTATGGAGTGTTACAGAGGAAGGAGAAGGAGGTGAAAATGAAGCTACGCGAACAGTAACTTCTGGGTTGGATAGAGATTTAACGAAGAAGAAGAGAAGTGCGGATCGCGTATTGGGTTAGCGTTAAGTTCGGCACATGTATATGTTAGTGCACGCTTATCATTAATATGTGAAAATTTACAGTATAATACGTTAGAACATATTAGAATTCTTGGAAAATTTTATAATTTTTTTAGATCGTATGAATTGTTAGTATTTTCTGTAATTTCAGATTTAGAAAATTCTTTTGGAGCCTTTAAACCCTGAAAATGTTCTGGGGAAAATTATAGTAATGTCCTTATGGTATAAATAAGACTCAGTTTGAATTTTATGATTTTTGGAGTTGATTTGTTATGGTTTCCATATCGCATTAATTTTAGCAAAATGAATAATTTAAAAATAGTTTTAATACCTTTAAATTTATATAATTTTTATGCATATTTTAAATTTGTTACAAAAATTATGGAATCTTATTTTCAGCTATAAGGAATTTTGGCAATTTATGGGTTTTTATTGCATTTAATGAAATTATTTTAATTCAAAAATATTCAAAATTTCAGAAAATTCATATTTTGACTTTTCATAATTTTTAAGCTATAAAAGTGTTTTATTGTAATTTTTTAAGAAATTTGGAATCTTGATACACATTAAGGAGTGTACGTGATTTTTGGGTAGGTTAGCCGCGTGCGGGGCGCGCTTTGAGTTGTGTGATTCCAGGGTTAGAAGCGAGCGCCGTTTGGGTAGTTTATATCAGGTATATAGTATTGCAACATAGATTGTGTTCTAACATATGGATTGCCAATGTAGGTTTATTCAGAGAATTTTGATCGAGGTTTGGTAGCAATGCTTAGCTTGGACCAAGGTAAGGATTTTCTCTCCGAACCCTACTCATCATCTGAATCCATATGTTTGATCTTAATGGTTTTGCAAAAATTTATTGAACTATTGTTTTATAAATTTTTCTGAAAATATTTGGATTTTTGCCAGTGAAACCCTAACTTGAACCTTAAGCGATCGTTTGGAATTCTTTGTTTATTCTTATCTGTTTATCGATTCAATTATCATAAAATGTTTTGAATTATATTTATTGCTTCTCAATGTTGACATGAGTTAGTAACTTGGGAGCCATAAGGATTGTCTGTATTGTTGGCGTTATAAGGATGATATGTTTGATGGGTTTAACTAGTACCTAGATGGACTAGTCAGTGTACATATGCATATGTAAAGCGTATCAAGCACTGCCGGGTTGGCTTTGCTACAGCGTACTACTCATGTTCAATGTTTCATGTTTATGTTTTATTACACTTGAACTGTTTTGAATATTATCCATTCATGCTTTATTATATCTGAAGTGTTTCAAATGACTATTATTTAAGGGATTGAGTTGAATACTCATCCCTATGTTTATATCGTATTGTAGTGATTTCATTGAAAGCAAAATCCCTCAAAAAGATGTTATTGGACTAGAATGTAAAATCGTTCGTTTTGTTCATCTTTGTCGAAATGCTGTCTTTTTATTGAAAATACTTTTAAAAAGTTTTTTGACTCTATATGAAAAATCGTTTGAATTGTTTTGTTATTTTAAATCTTTGATCGATCTTACTGGGCTCTCGAAAGCTCACTCTCCTTTGGCTTCCTTTCTGCAGGTGATAGCCAGCATTTAGGTTGAGGTTGCCTGCACAGATTAGAGCCGAGTGTAAGGAAGTGAATTTAATTTTTAGTATTGATCGTTAAGACCCCTGCGCGGGTAAACTTCTCTAGTTTGTTGGTTAGATTTAAATTGATTTGAGGAATTGTAATAATTAGAAGCTCTGACATAGGTTTTCATAGTTAGTTATTCAAAATTGTGGTTTTTTTATGTTATTAAGGAGTGATTATTTTAACGCTCCGGGAGTTCGGGGTGATAACGCTTCGAAAAAGTCCGAGTGTTAAAGCTTCGAATTTTCGGGGTGTTACAGGTTTTAGGTTTGTAGGGAATTGTCGGATTTGTTAAGTGAAAAAATATTGAAAGAGATGGGTTAATGGAGGAGTAGAATGGGGTGGTGAAGGTATGGTTGGTTTTGGTAGTTATGACAGTGGTTGAAATTGGGATTTGAGGGAGAGGATGAGGAAGAGGAAGAAAACACATGTCTTTATAAGTCTTCCCTCGAAAATAATCATGTGAGGCACGCATCGGAACGGCCGTCCACTTTATTTTTACAGGAAATACAATTTTAAGTTCAATCACAAAGACTTTAAAAATTAGGGTGTTATGTGATACAATTTAAGTCATAGACCTTTAAGTGGGGAAAATAATACAAACCTCAGAGAGTTATCCTCAATTTAACCTTATTAGAATCTATTTTTTTTTCTTTTTTTTTGCTATTAAATAGAAGAAAACGTAGTAATAATGAAGATTTAGTGTATTGGCCTAAACATTTTAAATGGCAAAAATGATAGGAAAAAGAAATCTCTCCTAGAATAAGGACAAAAAGGCTAGTTTAATCATTTAAAATCTTGTGTCAACTATTCATTTTGATCCCTTTAAACATACTTATTGGTTGGACCCAAAGTTTTATCATGATATCGGAACTTGTATGTGGTCTTCATGTCTACCCTAATTATGTCGACCGCACTTGAAATAACCAAAAATCGTACTAAGTGTATACATCGTGATTGGGATCGAATTTATACATTTGACAATGCATGGTTTTAAAGGTGGTAAACTGAACGCCTCAAGTTTGCAAAAATATATTTTCAGCTAGAGTTTAATGTATTATTTTCCTCTATAAGTTTAAGGTATTATTTTCCTCTATAAGTAACAAAATTCTTAAAGCAAAATACCAATATCCAAGCTCTTGGCACAACTCATAAATCATTCAAAGCCACCTCAACAATTAATTAACTGAAGTGTGAGAAATTTGGGGTGAGTTGTTAGAAAACACAATAAGGCTTTGATCGTGAATAATCATTGTCCTTAAGGAAAATATGCCTCCACTATGATTGCTACTGAGTTAATGGCAAATTCCTCCCGGATAATAAAGTCAAACAAAATTATGACCAGCAAAATCAGAATTTCCCCAAGAACACGTTTTTTAAGAATGTGTTTCTGAATAAAAAATTGTAGTTAACTGCTAAATAAAAAATAAAATTAATTAATATACATTAATTAATTTCAACCAAGACCCAAGTGTCCATCTTTTGACCATTAAATATTATTATATTTTAAACCCAAATCAAGGTCAAACCAAGGAAATTTTCAAATTTCCCTCCAACTCTTCCCACAATCCAAAGTTAATTAATTTGGTGAGTGAAGCCTTATAAAGGCTTTGCATCCTTCTTACTTTTCCAATGTGGGACAACAAACCCACACTTGTCACTAACTATTCCAACAATCCCCCACTTAGTTAGTGACAAGAAAATCAGACACATGATCAGATTTATGCATAAAGAAGGTATCTTTCGATTTAAACCTCTTATTTGTATAAAATTTTCAAAATCTTGTCGAAATTAATGGTTAGCTATAGTCTATTAAATCATAATTCATGTACTGACAAGACCGAAAATATCATACACACAAATCTTACTACTTCTTTAACGTGTTCACCGTGAGCTTTAGCACCATGTTATGGCCATGTGCTACCCCCCGATTTCATAAACACTTACAAAGTTTTATGTTCCAAACTTTGATAGAAGCGACATCACTCATTGTGTTTACATAGGTGATGTAACACCCCGAAATTTTTCGGAGCGCTAACCAATCAATCGATCAAAATCAACTCAATACCTCTAAAGATAACCCAATAATATCCATATCAGAGCTCTACAATAACTAAAATATCTCGGCAAATCTTTCTCATCAAAGTACTTAATTTATTAAATTACACCTTGGTTCCCTCACAGGGCTTAAATATACAAATAATGAAAACATTAGCTATTCTGAAATCAAGCTCGCTCGATCCAAAATCTTACTGACGATTATTTCCTGCAGAAGGGAACATAAAAGGGAGAGTGAGCTTTCGAGAGCTCAGTAAGGTCGCTCAAAATTCAGTAGGGAATACAAACGATTTGGAAAATCTATTTCAATGGCAATATGGAAAGAGATTAATCTCAATCCCTCAAATCAGAAATTAATAGAAACACTTTTGATTACACTGAAACAATGCAGATGATATTGAACATGAGTGATATGCAAAGCCACACAGGCAGTGCAGGGTAATCACTTAGTAAAGCCACAAAGGCGATGCTTAATAACACTGTAGTTACATATGCATATGAACACTAGCTAGACCTTTAAGGTACTAGCATCTCCCGACAATAATAGACTGTTAACCCTACGATTATTTAACCAAGGATTATATTTGGTTTTGATGATAACCAACATTGATGTTTATGTTGTCTAACATGCATTGAGTTGATGAAGCAATAGGAACAATCTCATACTCATGCAAACGGACTATTAGACGAGCAACACGGTCAAAGACTCTCAACGGAACGCATCAAAGAAGGAATTCATCGATTGAATTTTTCAATGCTTTTATTTCCTTCTTTGTAAACTAGACATAGAGAGATGATCGTTACGATGACTGTATACCTAAAACTTGCCCATAGGTTTTCCTTGCATGCATAAAAGTTTTTCATTCTTTGAAAACAAGGAAACTGCATTTTCTGGAATGCAGTCGACTGCATTGGAATGCAGTCGACTGCAAGTTGGGCAGTGAGGTATTACAGTCGACTGCAATACTTCCAGTAGCCTATTACAGTCGACTGCATTGGATTACAGTCGACTGCAAGTTGGAAATTTTGAATTTCCAATGACTACTTTGAGATTACAGTCAACTGCAATGGCACATTACAGTCGACTGTATTTACCGTTTGGCGCATTTAATGCTCCACCTAACTCCAAACGGTCATATTAATTCCCAACTCTATAAATACTTATTTTTGGCATTGTTTTGATTTATCAATTGCATTCAAAGCTCTCTTATCTTTCATATACTCAAAGATCAAAGCAAATGTTCAATCTCTCTTGTTTTTCATTGATTTCTCATCCATTTCAAGAGAACATTTATTGTGAGCTTACATTTGAGAGATATACACTTTCATAAGTCATCATACACTCATCTCTCTTGTTCTAGTACTTAAACTTGTACTCATCTACTTCTTGAGAGTGAAATCTTGTACACATTTCTTCATCTAAAGTTTCTTGTATCAAAGCTTGGGGTTGTCAAGCTTCGGAGCTTTGGGTTTGTCAAAGCTTGTTCTTGATGTGGGCATAGCATCAAGGGATTGTAAGAGGTTTGATCTTGACCCGTAAGGAAGATCATACTAGTGAATTCTAGAGCCTTTCAAGGGACTTCCTTGAAGGGGTGGACGTAGGCTTGAGGGTATATCAAGCCGAACCATTTAAATTTCCTTGTCAAGTATCTCTAAACCCTTCTCTCTTTACTTTATCGTTTTACATTTGTGTTGAGATTGGCTAGTTTGCTTACTTGAGATATTGTGTTTGAGGTTTGTTGGTTGTAGCTTTTCAAGTGTTATTCTTATCCTCTCTAAGTTTGAAGTATTTACCTGTTAATTTTTAAAGTAGTCTTAAAATCCTATTCATCCCCCCTCTAGGGTTATCTTTTTGGTTTCACAGACCATCATTATATCACCCCCGATACAGACCATCCTTATAACTCCTCAATACACTAACTCATGTCAATATGCAGAGTGCAATAATCGATGATGCAATGATTAAATCGATGCATAACGAGAAATAAATACGCAGCATCGAAAAGGAATTTCAATAAACATATAAGGCTCAAAGTACGGTATTCATGGCAATCGATGTAATTTCATCACAATTATAATCGAGTCCAATGGAAGCATCAATAACAATTTAGAAAGAATATTTACGATTTTAAATAGATGAATAGGGTTTCGGAAGAAATCTCTTACCTCGATCCAAGCTAAAAACGCTCTCGATCAAATTCTCGAAGTTAACCTAGGTTGGCAAAACACTATCCATACTACTATATTATAATCTTAATATAACTATTCACAGCGTACCCATTTCTCTACCCGAAAATGATGAAATTCGTAGCGGTTTCCCACACGGCCAACCTACCCCGAAACTCGTCACACTCCCCGAGACTTTGAAATATCCAAAAAATGTCATTATCGTTCATTAAACATTATTTATAGTTTAATACAACATATGGAATAAAAATATATAATTTTTGAATATTTTTATTATTTTCAAATTAAAAATAATTTCCTTAAATACACTAAAACCAATAAATTTCCATAATTGTTTCTAGCTGAAAATAAAGACTCGTAATTTTTATACAAACCTTAATATATGTATAAAATTTATATAAAGAAATTCAGGATTTAAAAGGCGCTAAAACTATTTCTTTATTTTTTGTTTTGTTAAATTCAATGCGATACGGAAAATGATAATAAATCAACTCCAAAAATTACAAAATTTTACTGAGTCTTTATTATACTATAGAAACATTACTCTAATTTTTCCAAAACATTTTCATGGGTTTAAAGGCTCAAAAGAATTTTATAAGTCTAAAGTTGGAGAAAATATAATAAATACAAACGATTTCAGAAAATTATAAAATTTTACCACAATTCCTAATATAGCCTAAAGTATAATACTATAATTTTTCACATTTTAAAAATCACTGGACTCTATCATATGTTCGCGCCATATCAACGCTAACCCGTCTTACACTTCTATTCCCTAATTGATTTAGCAATTTCTCTTCTCTTCTAGACCTACACCAGCACACATGCACCTGTCACACACTCATGCACACACATTTTCCATGCCCATCTTCACACTTGAGCACCCAAGCAATACTACACTCCAAGCCTCCACCGCAAACACACAAACACTAGAGCACATAACACACACGCCCTGGACTGCATGCACCCATATGCTTACTTAAATCACTCACACCTAGAATGTATATATATATATATATATATATAATACACACCACACTTGCACACAGTTTATGTATGTATATATACTGCACACTAAACACAACACTCACACACGCGTAATGCACACCATACACACCCACTTCCTTCCATCTCACCCCTGTAAAAACACTCACCCACACACCTTAGTTCTCACTCCCCACTCAGCCCTCACACATGTATACAACACCTCACATTTCTTCCCAAAATGCACCGTATACACTCACATCAGGCGCACAATACCCACATAAACACCCAGCTGCCATCACGGCAGCCCCCACCATGCATGCCGCATACACAACGTACACACACCCAGCATACTTATGGAGACACAGACACGGTTTACACCTGCTCTTTGTACACAAATATAAACTTATTCATACCTGTTGCTGCTAAAAACATGCTCCACGTACATTGCCGAACCCGAGCCTGTACCGATGACCTGCAAGACAGAAAACGAGTGACCGCCGGGTGGGGTTCCCGGCGGAGAATTCTCCGATGCTTAAGTCAGAGCGCAGCTACAAAATAGTAACTCTAAAAAAGCATGAAAGACACAATGTGTATCTGTGTGTAGTTGTCCCATACCTGGGGGTAGACCCCTTTATATAGGGGTAGGAAGAAGAGTCATATTAGGACTAGGCTGTGGACTAATCCAATCAGGATCGTTTTAGGATCCTCGAGGATCACGTCGCAATCTTTAAAGACTCTTTTAGAATCCTGATAAGACAATCATAAATCTCCCAGTTTGACTGGGATTGCCGGGTATTCCCCAATTATTGGGAGTTATATTTGAGTTATATCATAAGCCCCCCACTTCTTTAGCTAAAATGTATGGCTGAGGAAGTTTATACCTGGTGTCTCGAGACACGCATCAGATTTGTAAGTGATTCTCATCCACTTGTAGGGGTAACAATATTTCTCTCCTCCATGTGCTCCGACCTAAGCGGGAGCTTAAGCCTTGGAACTTTGCCCAAGTAGGGTGCTAGAACCCTAGCTCTCAAGAGCCAAGTCTTAGAATGTCACCTGAGTAGGCTATTTGGAATCATCTTTAGGAAGACGAATCATGGGATCTCGAGATCCTTTAGAGGCTGTGCCCCATGGTAGCCTAACACAAAGTTGTGCATGCAAGTTGTTGCATGTGCTAAGTGTTTGAATGTCCCCTCGAGGGGTCACCTCTCCTTGGAGGGTGTTCATTTTGTGCAAGTGTGTGTTCTTTGGCTCGAGCCGACCACATCATGCTTGCATTTTACTTTGTCACGAACTCTTATCATCAGCTAAGAGATGGCAAAGAAGCCTCGCACTCACGCTTGGCTGGGTTTTGAATTGACAAAGAATGGTGGGGGGATTAAGTCCCATAGTCCTTTGCCGTTTCACGGGTTAGAACTGTAGCTAAACTGTTCGGATAGAACTTGAGCTCTATCCTGTTGCCCTTGGGGGTGTTCGTCCCTCGAGGGACCACCCTTGAGGTGTGACGGAACTTAAAGTCCTCATCATACGTGCCCTCGGAGGTTTAACGAAACTTAAGAGTTCTCGTCGTACGCGCCCTCGGGGGCGGATGGAGCGCGGAGCTCATGCAAATACCTCGGGGGTTTGATGGAACTTAAGAGTTCTCATCGTACGCGCCCTCGGGGGTGGATGGAGCGCGGAGCTCATGCAATTACCCTCGAGGGTTTGACGGAATTTAAGAATTCTCGTCATACACGCCCTCGGGGGTGGATGGAGCCGGAGCTCATGCACTTACCCTCGAGGGTTTGACGGAATTTAAGAATTCTCATCGTACGTGCCCTCGGGGGTTTAACGAAACTTGGAGTTCTCGTTGTACGCGCCCTCGGGGGTTTAACGAAACTTTAGAGTCCTCGTTGTACGCGCCCTTGGGGGTTTGACGAAACTTTAGAGTTCTCGTTGAACGCGCCCTTGAGGGTTTGACGGAACTTAGAATTCTCGTCGTATGCGCCCTCGGGGGTTTCTCGTCCTTGTTACCGCGGTGCTAAATAAGAAGCCGTGGGTCATGGAGCCCGTAATATGGCTGATGTGGCGAACCTCCATGTCTGATAAGACACAAGGCATTAAGCCTGTATAAGAATGATCTTAAAATATAAAGCCCCCCGGCCTTTGAAAAGGCGTGGATATATAAAGATGGATTTCGAGCCTATATGTAGGGTCCGGTCGCAAGAACACCTGTGGGAGCAATATAGAAGACCATAATCTGCTTGCTCGACTGGATGAGCATATAAAGCTTACGGATGATCAGTAGGTATAGAGGATGCGAAGACCATCGGGCATATTAGTGATGCTTATTAACAGAGGCTGACAATGTGCTCTGCTTCACTGATCGGGGTCACTGTGCGACCGAATATCACAAGATAAATGCTGAGTCCACAAGATGCTGCAATAGAAACCCTAGACGTGACTTCAAGCCGCAGGGTGAATTTGTTCCTCGCTTTATGAAGCGATTTATACAGCACTGTTGATGCTCGTGGGCGCAGTTTAAGCCCTTGCAACAAGAAAAAGTACGTGACTGAAAAACAGCTTTTGAAGCAATAAAGCACATGAGCTTACAAGTCCAACTATGTTTTTAACACAGAATTAAGAACGAACTTACAAGTTCAACTATGTTTTTAACACAGAAATAAGAGCGGTGTTCAGACACCGCGGCCCCATTAGGGCTTTGTCGGTTAGTCGACAGGGTACGCTGCACCACGTGTCACAGGTGAGCTTAAAAAATCATTGCAGTCGGATGCCCGGACTTGTAATATACTCGCATCAATTGACGCGACTGAACAATGCTAGACCAAAAAGAAGCGCACAAGAAACAGCCTTTAAGGAGGCTTGTTTGTGCCTCAAAGCGTAGTCGCCTCATTTTCATTGACGCGACGATGCATATAAAATGTGCATAGATATTTAAAAAATGTAATGCACATGTTATATAAATGAGACCCTAATAGGAGTCTCGAATTTTAATTGCCCTTTTTCCTTTACAAGCCTAATGCTTTAGAAAGCATGTGGCCTAAGTCCAATAAATAAGACTCCGTGGGTCTAAGTATTAATATGCATTTGCAGGGGGTCAAAGCATTAAATACTTTAAAAGGAAGGAGTGATGTCACCTGGTCTTGCTCCATTCTTCTCTGAAGATCGAAGAGCCTTGGCTTGTGGGCAGATCCGGCCGCAATCAGGGAGGCGGCAGAACGGTGCCGGCACTCGGCGCAACTCTGGCGAATGGGATGGCGCCGTTGTGGCTTGGACCTTTGAACGAACAGGTGGCTGTCAGATTTTGCGATGGCGCGGCAGTGAGGCATCACCGTGGTAAGGCGACGGTGACGGTAAGTCACTGTGAGTCGACGGCAGCGCCGTCTTGTGCGGCGGTGGCGCTTGTATGGTCGCAGATCTGGAGCATGGGTGGCCGGCGGTTGGATATGAACTGGATGGGTAGGTGGCCGGCGGCGCCAATGTAGGGTGACGGTGAAGGACGGCGGCGCAGATTGAGAGTTGGTGTGGTTTCTTCCTTCCATGTTGAACCTTCTCAAAAGCATGAGAATTATTGCAGCGGTGATGGAGGGCTGTCGCGGTGGTGTTGCTCCTCCGCGGTGGCTATCGGCCGATGTTCCTCCACGGTAGCTGCACGGCGCGATGTCGACAGTGTTTTTCTAGTCATCGCAATAGCGTAGATCTGGAGCAAGGCCGTGGCGATGGTGCGGCGTCAGTGTTTTCCCAGAGAGCCTGACGTGGCTGTGGCGATGATGGGCTGCCTGACACCTACGGCGGCGGAGGTGATGGTTCTCGTCGTCGCAGTGGCGACGGTGCCGTTACTGCTTCTGCTTTTTTTTTTTGGTTGTTGAGTTGTATTGTGCAGCTGCTCCGACAGCTTAGCTGCGGTGGTCGGCGGTTTATGGTGCCCGCGATCCCATTGGTGATGAGGGACTGTTTCTCCGTCGGCCATCTCGAGTCTTCTACGAAATCGGTGGCGATGGCGCGATGTCAAGGTGCTTGGCAGTGGTGCCATTGTCGTAGGTTGCTTTGGAGTTGATCCAAAGAACGGTGGCGAGGTGGCGCCGTCAAAGAAGGGGAGGCCCACTGTGGTGGGTGCCCTGATTATGCGTGACACCGCCGGTAAGGTTTCGACCCATGGTGCGACGGTGCTGTGGAATGGCTTCTCCATGGTTCTCTTTTCTTTGTTTGGCAGAAACTTGAATCTGAAACCTATGACGATAATTCAATCTTGAAATTTATGGCTGCGGCGATGGTTGTGTCAGTGGTTCCAACACGTTGTCGCCGGCAATTTGGGATAAACTGTTAAATTTTCTTGAGATCAAACGGCTAGGCTGATGGGTCCCACGGATGGCGCCAATCTGTTGCTGCTAAAAACATGCTCCACGTACATTGCTGAACCCGAGCCTGTACCGATGACCTGCAAGACAGAAAACGAGTGACCGCCGGGTGGGGTTCCCGGCGGAGAACTCTCCGATGCTTAAGTCAGAGCGCAGCTACAGAATAGTAACTCTGAAAAAGCATGAAAGACACAATGTGTATCTGTGTGTAGTTGTCCCATACCTGGGGGTAGACCCCTTTATATAGGGGTAGGAAGAAGAGTCCTATTAGGACTAGGCTGTGGACTAATCCAATCAGGATCGTTTTAGAATCCTCGAGGATCACGTCACAATCTTTAAAGACTCTTTTAGAATCCTGATAAGACAATCATAAATCTCCCAGTTTGACTGGGATTGCCGGGTATTCCCCAATTATTGGGAGTTATATTTGAGTTATATCAACACCCATGAACATCCACTAATTTCACACACAAAAAGAAAATGGTCATGGCAGCCTTGACTGCATACTCACAGCACAAGAATACACCTAATGCCCCATCACGCTGCTTGGCAGCGCCCCTGTCTTCCACACCGATTCACACCCTCATAGGTAAATACCCAGTAGCCAAATCCCCCTCTTGCACAGCCCCAAACTCGGCTGTGACCCCATACAACATAAGTGAACCCTACACACACGTACACACAGCACTCTCACAGAATTTACACACGCAGGCCATATACCTTCATCACAAATGCACACTATAGCTGCCTTGGTAGCTCTGTTCCCTCACAAAAACACAGCTTTAAGCACCCATTTCATTTTCCTCTCAGGCATTACCATGTATACCCACACTTGCTGGCACATATCATTCACCATATATATAAACAACTCACCCACAAAACCCATCTCTACCTTACATTATGATGCCAAGGAAAGTGGCGCAGTCAACGTGGAGGTGCCACAAGGAATGCAGTCCGAGTTAGATGCCAAATATGTTGATGTAGGACAAAACAAGGGTGGAACAAGGGCAGAGACCAAGGGCTTCCCAGACAGAGCTTAAGGGTGGCAGTGCTGTGAGGGCAATGGCGCAGGATGAATACACGACGACAGTCACAGTCCGATGCTTAGGTCCAGAGTCAGGGTCCTATATGTTTCTCTCTCTAGAATTCTAGAGTGAGAAAGTGAAATATGTTATGAAAATGTCCCAGCCTCCTAAATGAATTCTCAAAACCTCTATTCATAGAGATTGAGATGATGATGTCATTAACCGACATGTGGCGCTCCCTAGGAGTGACACATCACCAATGGGGTCCACGGGTGCCGGTGCTCCACGGACTGTCAGATCACATTTTCACCCAGCCTGCCCCGCACAGCGTCGCTCCGTCTGTCTGGAAAGACTGGCTCCCACAGCGTCGGTATGGCCAGAGAACCCCCTTGATCTAGCCTCTAATCCAAGCCTTTACGGAGTCCCACAGGCCTGGCAGCGGTGGGGAAGACCCGACGCCCAACTGCCAGGTGAACTAGGCACGATGCCCTCCGAAGACCTGCTCCCGTCTCGGAGTGACCCGGGGGTCATAGTCCCTAGGGGTGCCAACGCAAGCCCCTAGTGCCGGAGCACGTAGACCAGTCACGCAGACACCCTGGCGGCGATAGTGTCTCAGAGGAGTCGCCTATTCCGCAAGCCAAAGTAGCATCCCGGAGGAGCCGTCTACCTGGCAGAAGGAGAGTCTTCGTGCCGGAGCACTTGGAGCTCCCTGGCAGAGATAGTGTCCCGGAGGAGTCGCCTATCCCCGCGGGTGAGTCCTTGTGCCGGAGCACTCGGAGCGCGTCAAGGTAGCATCCCGGAGGAGCCGTCTACCTGGCGGAAAGGGAGTTGATGAGCTCCCTGGCAGAGATAGTGTCCCGGAGGAGTCGCCTATCCCCGCGGGCGAGTCCTTGTGCCGGAGCACTCAGAGCACGTAGCATCCCGGAGTCTATCCGACTAGCCGAGGTAGCATCCCGGAGGAGCCGTCTACCTGGCGATAGGGGTGAGCATTTAAACCGTAAAAACCAATCCAACCGTAAAAACCGAACCAACCAATCCGACAAATTTCAAACCGATCGCAAAAATAATTGGTTTGGTTTTTTTTTTTCACAAACCGCATGTCTGGTTCGGTCGGTTCGGTTTGGTTTTTTTGAAACCGTTCTAAACCGAACCGACCGTATACAATATAATATATAATTTTTTAAAAACTAACCCTAGTTAGTTTTAACTGGATTAGGTAGTTAAACTTAACCCTTCATATAAAATATCAGTAACCCACTAAGTCACTAACCCTAAATCCTAATTCATCTTTTGATTATTTTCTTCAATCGCCATTCGCCACCCACTGCCCCACTCCCAGATCTGCTCCCCAAGGACCACAACCTCACACTCCACGCCTCAGCTCAGCCCTCAACTCTCAAGGCAGCACCTCCAGTCTACCACGGCAGCGCCTCCACCAAGGCAGCGTCTCCACCACAGCAGCGCCTTCTTCAGCATCGTCTCTTCAGCCGCCGCCTTCTCCAATCGCCATCTCAACGGCTCAACCTCCCATAGCTGCGCATATGTGTCTCCTCCTGCTGTCAACTCTCAACTCTCAAGGCAGCACAGCCACCACGGCAGCTCCTCCACCAATGCAGCGTCTCCACCACGGTAATGTCTCCCCTTTTCTAGATTCCTCCGGTTAGCATCATAGCTTTGTACCATTTGGCCCTGTCTCTAGATTCCTAAAGATTCCTCATTAATAGGCCCAATCTCTTCTGGTTCTGATGACAGAACCGGTGATGGCTCTTCACATGGCTGGACTCTAGCAAATCATAACATGTTCTCTGTTATGTCTAAATTTTGGCACTGAAGTGATCACTAAAAACACACCCCACAGAAATCTGAATGTGTGAAATGTGAATTGCTGAGGCCATCTTTAAGCACTGAGCCATCTGTTGTCCAGTTCCAATGGATTACTAGAAAAAGTGCAGCTGAAAGCGCTAATGTGATTTAAAATTAAAACATAGAGAGAGTTATGAATTGGTAAACATTAAACGCTAGGATTCAATTGAAAATTCATGACTAATTTCTTGAATTTCCCCCTTTCTGCTCTACTCTTAGTCCCTTTACGTAATATCTTGCCTTTCATGTGGAGAACGTTTGCTACTACTGGGCCTGAAATTGGCTTAATTCGATTGTTTAGAATAAAGAATGTCAATCTATGTCTACCATCTCCAATCCTTATAAACTAAGGAGATTTAATCTCACAAATTTTTTAGTAACCAGTATACTTGAAGTAGATTTAATGATTTCTTATCATTGTATTGTATCAGATGGTTGATGATGCGGGTGCAATATGTGCTGATAACAGCGCCTGCCCACTTCCTCCTAGGCCTCCAAAGAGAAAGAAGGAGACAAGTGCTAGAGAGCCATCTGAAGTCTGGGATCATTTTCAAAAAATCAAAGGGAATACACCTGCCGAGCCTGATCCCGAAATTGCAATATGTAAGTATTGTTGTAAGCGATATGGTTACACCGAGGCAAATTGTACGAGTACTTTATGGAGCCATATTAGATATAGATGTAAGAAATACAATTATGAAAAAGCTGGGAATAGTAAAAATCAAACAAAAATCAAGTTTGAACCTAATAGACAAAAAAATGGTGGGAATGAGTTAAATGTGGCTTCGTTTAGTATTGAGGAGTGCAGACTAGCACTTACTGAGATGATTTTTGTTGATGAATTACCTTTTAATATTGTGGAAAGGCAAGGGTTTAAAAAATTCTATGGAGTCATGGAACCAAGATTTAATGTTCCATCTCGTTTTACAGTTGCAAAAGATATTCTGAAGTTGTTTCGTAAAGAGGGAGAGTTGTTAAAGAAGCTTTTGAAATCCGAAAGGGTTTGTCTCACTACTGACACTTGGACTTCACTACAAAATATCAATTACATGTGTCTTACAGCCCATTGGATTGATTGTGACTGGAATTTGCAAAAGAGAATTATAGCATGTTGTCAAGTTGAAAATCACAAGGGCAAAACAATTGGTAAAGTGATTGAGACTTGCTTGTTGAATTGGAAAATAGACAGTCTTCTTACCATAACAGTTGATAATGCGAGTTCTAATGATGGTACTATTAATTATCTAAAGAGTAAAACTAATAGTTGGAAAAGTACTATCATGAATAATGAGTTCATGCACATGAGGTGTGGCGCTCACATTACCAACCTTATAGTTACTGACGGTATGAAAGAAGTTCACGAGTCTATTGTGAAGATTCGGAATGCGGTAAGGTTTGTGAGGTCTTCTCCTTCTAGGCTTTTAAGTTTCAAAAAGTGTGTAGAGAAGGAGAAAATTGAAAGCGAGCCTTGTTTGCCTAGATATTCCAACTAGGTGGAATTCTACGTACTTAATGTTGGAAGCTGCCCAAAAATTTCAAAAAGCCTTTGAAAGATTAGAAGAAGATGATTCGGGCTTCCGTAAGTATTTTTCAGTGTCTTTAAGCGAGGACGAGGACACTGGTGGGAGAGGAAGGGCAACAAATATAGGGCCTCCTTCATTAATAGATTGGGAAAATGCTAGGGTGTTTGTTCAGTTTCTAAAATTTTTCTATGAGGTTACTTTACGGTTTTTGGGTTCTTTACATGTGTTCCCAACCTATTCTGGTCGCACCCAAAGGCCCACTACGGTCCCATTTTGCATGACACATCCGCACAAGCAACAGACATTTTCAACGCTCACAACCGGTCAAAGCATGCACGCTCAAGTCACGTGCACTTCTCACTTTCATTACACGACTTCGTCACCAAGAAACTCATCATCGTGCGACGCCGCATCACGCTTCGACCGTCGCACTTCGCACGTCGTCTGTCGATGCGCCATGGAACTTGCCCAAGGAGGTTGGCCTTGGCCTCCCCCTTGGGGTCGGCCTCGGTCTTGGCCTTCCCCTTGGGGTTGGCCTCGGCCTTGGCCTTCCCCTTGGGGTCGGCCTCGGCCTCCCCCTTGGGGTCGACCTCGGCCTCCCCCTTGGGGTCGGCCTCGGCCTCCCCCAATGTTTGGCCTATGGCCTTCCCTCCTGCGCGCACTTGTTTTCCCGAGTCTTTGCACCTCCGCGATGTTTACGGACGTTCGTACATCAACCTCGCGACGTCCGTCGTGCATCACCTTATGGACGTTCGTACATCAACCTCGCGACGTCCGTCGTGCATCACCTTACGGACGTTCGTACATCAACCTCGCGACGTCCGTCGTGCATCACCTTACGGACGTTCGTACATCAACCTCCCGACGTCCGTCGTGCATCACCTTACGGACGTTCGTACATCAACCTCGCGACGTCCGTCGTGCATCACCTTACGGACGTTCGTACATCAACCTCGCGACGTCCGTCCTGCAACAACCTCCCGACGTCCGTTCGTACATCAACTTCACGACGTCCGTCGTCCGTCGTCCATCAGCTTCGCAACTTCCGTCGTCTATCAACTCCGCGACCCCCGTCGCCCGGACACAACTCCGCGACCCCCGTCGCCCGGACACAACTCCGCGACCCCGTCGCCCGGACACAACTCCGCGACCCCCGTCGCCCGGACACAACTCCGCGACCCCGTCGCCCGGACACAACTCCGCGACGCTCATCGTCCGTCGCCCGGACGTCGTCTCCGTGACCCTCGTCACCGACGTTCGGGCGTCACACTCCAACACTTCGCCGCGCCCGTGCGCCGCGCCGCTGATACAGCCGTGCCCCTAGGCTCTCTGTCACACTACCGTGCCCCCGGCACTATACGCACTATGTCGCGCCCATGCGCCACCATTGACACCAACGTGCCCCCGGCACCTTACACACTCTGTCGCGCCCATGCGCCACCATTGACACAAACGTGCCCCCGGCACCTTACGCACTCCGTCGCGCCCATGCGCCGCACCATTGACATAGACGTGCTCCCAGCACCTTACTCACTTCATCGCGCCCATGCGCCACAATCATGTCATCATGCCCCCGGGCACCACACTCATTCATCACACCATGCGCACCTTGCCTTGGTCATGGAACATGCTTCAACCCACTCTCCGGAGTGTACATCATCCGCGGGGATAGGCGACTCCTCCGGGACACTATCTCTGCCAGGGAGCTCTTCAACTCCCCTTCCGCCAGGTAGACGGCTCCTCCGGGATGCTACCTCGGCCAGTCGGGTAGACGGCTCCTCCGGGATGCTACCTTGACATGCTCCGAGTGCTCCGGCACAAGGACTCACCCGCGGGGATAGACGACTCCTCCGGGACACTATCTCTGCCAGGGAGCTCTTCAACTCCCTTTCCGCCAGGTAGACGGCTCCTCCGGGATGCTACCTCGGCCAGTCGGGTAGACGGCTCCTCCGGGATGCTACCTTGACATGCTCCGAGTGCTCCGGCATAAGGACTCACCCGCGGGGATAGGCGACTCCTCCGGGACACTATCTCTGCCAGGGAGCTCTTCAACTCCCCTTCCGCCAGGTAGACAGCTCCTCCGGGATGCTACCTCGGCCAGTCGGGTAGACGGCTCCTCCGGGATGCTACCTTGACATGCTCCGAGTGCTCCGGCACAAGGACTCACCCGCGGGGATAGGCGACTCCTCCGGGACACTATCTCTGCCAGGGAGCTCTTCAACTCCCCTTCCGCCAGGTAGACGGCTCCTCCGGGATGCTACCTTGGCCTGCGGAATAGACGACTCCTCCGGGACACTATCTCTGCCAGGGAGCTCTTCAACTCCCCTTCCGCCAGGTAGACGGCTCCTCCGGGATGCTACCTTGGCCGGCCGGGTAGACGGCTCCTCCGGGATGCTACCTTGGCCTGCGGAATAGACGACTCCTCCGGGACACTATCTCCGTCAGGGTGCCTGCGTGACTGGCCTACGTGCTCCGGCACTGGGGGCTTGCGTCGGCACCCCTAGGGACTATGACCCCCGGGTCACTCCGAGACGGGAGCAGGTCTTCGGAGGGCATCGCGCCTAGTTCACCTGGCAGTTGGGCGTCGGGTCTTCCCCACCGCTGCCAGGCCTGTGGGACTCCGCAAGGGCTTGGATTGGAGGCTAGATCAAGGGGGTTCTCTGGCCACACCGATGCGGTGGGAGCCAGTCTTTCCAGACAGACAGAGCGACGCTGTGAGGAGCAGGCCGGTTGAATATGCGATCCGACAGTCCGTGGAGCACCGGCATCTGTGGACCCCCCGGTGACGTGTCACTCCCGGGGAGCGCCACGTGTCGGTTAATGACATCATCATCTCAATCTCTATAAATAGAGGTCTTGAGAATTCATTTGAGGAGATGAACAGTTGGACATTTTCAGAACATATTTCACTTTCTCACTCTAGAATCCTAGAGAGAGAAACATACAGGACCCTGACTTTGGACCTAAGCATCGGACTGTGACTGTCGTCGTATATTCATCCCGCGCTATCGCCCTCGCAGCACTGCCACCCTCAAGCTCTGTTTGGGAAGCCCTTGGTCTCTGCCCTTGTTCCACCCTTGCTGTCTCTCACTTTGCATACTTGGAAGCTGACACGGACTGCAGCCTTTGTGGCACCTCCACGTAAGTACGAACCCGCTTTCCTTGGCATCAACATGTTACATCCAATGCCTATTTTAATGAAATTATGGCTGTGTGATTGAAATTGGTGCAATTGTGTAAAAGTGTTGATCCTATGCTGTATATTATGGCTTCTAACATGCTGAAAAAGTTTGAAAAGTATTGGGGAAATGTGGATAAACTGAATAAGTTGGTGTATATTGCTGTTGTGTTGGACCCTCGTCACAAATTGAAGTATGTTAAGTTTTGCTTACGTCAAGTGAATGATTGTGGGGTGGTTAAAGATATTATTGATAAGGTGAAGGACCACTTGGTTCGCTTGTTTGAGCACTTTGAGCAGGGGGGTAGTGAAAATAGTGGAAGAAGTCAAGTGTCCAAAGATAATGAGGTTGAGGGAGAAGAATCTTTGGCGGCACAATATCAGAAGCTTTTAGAGGTAGAAGAGAGTATAGAGAGCAAATCTGAGGTAGAAAGGTATTTGGCTGAGAGTTGTGAAGACCCTAGAAAATCCCTTGATATATTAGGGTGGTGGAAGGTGAATAGCAACAAGTATCCTGCCCTCTCTCAGGTAGCGAGGCACATTTTAGCTGTTCCAGTTTCTACAATTGCTTCTGAATCAGCTTTTAGCACAGGAGGTCGTATACTTGATCCATTTAGGAGTTCTTTGAATCCAAGGATGGTTGAAACTCTTGTTTGTACTCAAAATTGGTTGAAATGTCCCTCATCCCCTATTGATCTTCGACAAGCTATGGACGAGGTTGAGAAGTATGAAGACATCTTTTCAGATACTTTTTTTGTTAGTAATTGCTTTCAATGAATTCTTTTGCTGAATTTCATTATCTTTGCATTTCAGACAACACAACGGGATCAAATACAAGTAGTTCGAGTGATGCATGTGCATCTATTGTTATTGAGTGAGTCACCAAAAGGTAACTAAAGTGCATAGCTTTTTCTTTTTATTTTGGGCAGATTCTATTCTTTACCTATAATGTCAGTTTGTATGTAATCCTTTGGCCATTTGTATATAATCCTTTGGCTGTTTATATCACACTTTAGTCACCAAAAGGTAACTAAGGTGCATAGTTTTTTATAATGACAGCTTGTATATAATGACAGTTTCTTTTTATCTGTTGGAAGAGCATTTCTTGAGCGAGGAGTCCAAGTAGAATCTTAAGCCTGTTATGGAATCATTTGGCTGTCCTATGTCCATCCAAAACCCAGGTACGACCATTGCATAATGCTTTTCCTTTGCTGTAATACTGGGGAAGACCTTAAGAAATGTTAATGTCAGCTTACTTTGGTTACCATAAGAAATGTTAATGACTGATTTTTCTTTCATTGCATTTTTTCAGAAATATAGTTTATATGCTGGTTGAACTTCTCATTCCCTTTCACTTGCTTCCCTGCTTTGTTCTAGCTCGTAACCATGGATCAGCTAAAATAATGTATGCAGAAGTCAGAAAGATAGAAATATAATGCCTTTTAAATGTCGTTTCTAACAGCATCATTGGAAAATAATTCATTTTAGAAGGGACTGAAAATACAGGTGTAACGTTGGTTTGCAATCTTTTGGATCAAGCCATAGTTTTATACAACAGAAAGTCCTTGATAGCGCAGAAAAATGTTAAGCAAATCCTTGATAGCGCAGCAAAATGTTAAGCAAATGTTGTATGAATTGCTCATTGGATGTTGACTGCGACTGTGGCTGAGAAAATGTTAATAGGAGTAGGTATATGGACAACAGTTCCCAGGAATTTAAGAACTCGTAGCTTGGTAGCATGTGGGTAGCTTGGTAGCAGTAGGTATAATGTTGGTTTGCAATGCTTCACTTTTTAGGAAACATAGATTTAGAAGTTCCTCCATGCTTAGCATATTTTCACTTTGACAAGGAACAGTGGAAGTGTCCACTTAATAGATTTGATAAGGTACCTAACATAACATTCTCTTGAGGACTACCAAAATGTTCCACGACCAAATCTTCTGCCATATCTTTGGCATCCTTTATCATCGCTTTGTACCTTTTCCATTGTGTTTTCGCCCTTTGCGTGACTGATTTTTCTTTCATTGCATTTTTTCAGAAATATAGATTATATGTTGGTTGAAGGTTGATTGGCAATGAAGGTTTTGAAGATGCTTGTTTGGTTTAAAGACTAAATAGGACTTCTTTCTTCTTTAAGTTAATCTGATGGATATATTTGCTGTGTGTAATTTGATTTAAAGCTTAGCAGATGCTATGTAAGGAGTTATTTTCTTTTGAATGTTATGTAATTTTCATTAGAATTTTAATAATTGCTATGTAATGATTTGTGTGTAATGAGTTATTTTCTTTGGATGTTATGTAATCTAATTAGAATTTTAGTCTTATGAGCTAAGATCTGCTGAATTACTTGAGTTTTGTTACAAATTTTTAGTTATTTTGGGCCTAGAATGGAATCTAGCCCAAACCGATTTAATCCGTTTAAACCGAACTGTTCGATCCAGCTAATCCATTCAAACCGAACCGTTCAAACCAAACCGTTTAACTACGGTTCGGTTTATTTTTTCCCAAACCAATGTTGGTCGGTTCGGTTTGGTATTCAACCTCCAAACCGAACCGTGCTCAGCCCTACTTGGCGAAAAGAGAGTTGAAGAGCTCCCTGGCGGAGATAGTGTCCCAGAGGAGTCACCTATCCCCGCGGGTGAGTCCTTGTGCCGAAGCACTCGGAGTGCGTCAAGGTAACATCCCGGAGGAGCTGTCTACCTGGCGGAAGGGGAGTTGAAGAGCTCCCTGGCGGAGATAGTGTCCCGGAGGAGTCGCCTATCCCCGCAGGATGTTGCACACTACGAAGAGTGGGTCGAAGCATGTTCCACAACCAAGGCAAGGTGCGCATGGTGTGGTGCCCGGGGGGCATGTAACATGATTGTGGCGCATGGGCGCGATGAAGTGAGTAAGGTGCCGGGGGCACGTCTGTGTTAGTGGCGTGGCGCATGTGCACCACGGAGTGTATATGGTGTCGTGGGCACAATAGTGTGACAGAGAGCCTGGGGGCAGGGCTGTATCAGCGGCGCGGCGCACGGGCGCGGCAGAGTGTTGGAGTGCAGCACCCGGACACCGGTGACGGGGGTCACGGAGAGGATGTCCGGGCGACGGACGACGAGCGTCGCGGAGTTGGCGCGCGGGCGCGGTCGACGTCTGGATGACGGGCGACGGGGTCGCGGAGTGAAGTCCGGGCGACGGGGTCGCGGAGTGACGTTTGGGCGACTGGGGTCGCGAAGTTATGTCCGGGCTACGGGGTCGCGGAGTTATGTCCAGGCGACGTGGTCGCGGAGTGATGTCCGGGCGACGGGGTCGTGGAGTGATGTATGGTCCCTTGAAGAGAAGTGAAAATGCTAGTATGGAAGCCAAAGGCCAACCCTTGGGGGAAGGCCAAGGCCAACCCCAGGGGAAGGCTGAGGCCGACCCCAAGGGGGAGGCCAAGGCCGAGGCCGACCCCAAGGGTGAGGCCAACCCCAAGGGGAAGGCCAAGCCCGACCTCATTCGGCAAGTGCCAAGGTGCGTCGATAGGCGATGGGCAATGTGCGACGGTCGGAGCGTAATGAGCAGTCGCGCAAGGATGAGTTTCTTGGTGAAGAAGTCACGTAGAAGAAGTAAGAAGTGCACGTTATTTGAGAGTGCACGCTTTGACCGGTTGTGAGCGTTGAATATTGACTGTTGGTTGTGCGGATGTGTCATGAAAAATGGGACCTCAATGGGCCTTTGGGTGCGACCAGAATAGGTTGGGAACACATTACATGTCCACAAAATTTCCACCGAGAAAGAAACGGCCACAATGGCCTTGATTTATCACATCACTCTCACAACACCCTCAAACTTACAAGCTATGGCAACCTTGAATCCAGTTCCATAACCAACACCCGAAATCTCGGTTGAATTACGGCAGCCCACAAGAACCCACTATCTCACGGTCTCCTCACCCAAGGTCACCCCATTCACAGATCTTCACAAAACAATAAAATCGAGACCCATTTATGTATATCATGGTCACCTATGTATATATGTATATATAATCATCACGTGTATCAAATTAAAGCTTTCCACAACCCTATAAATCACGGCTTCCTCACCCACGTACACAAGGCTGCAACCCAGCCCCGTAATCCCATAAAAATACTGAATAGAGTTGAGATAAAGAGGAAGCAAACTTACTGGAATATATATATACAATGCCATATATATATATATATATATATATATATATATATAGGTTAAAATAAACCCTAATTGGAAAAATGAAAAAGAAAACCTTTTAAAATCCTTTTGTCGCTAAAAACTTCTAACCCCAATCTTATTACTGCGAAAATGATCCCATAATAAAATACTTATGATACGTGATGTGTTAGGGAAATTATAAATGGTTTGTTACGCCATCCCGTTCGACAAATCGTAGCTAATAAGTACACCGGTACCAAAGAAGTTTAATTGTCGCTACAAAAGTATACCAATGCTTAAAAGTAATTCATCGCTAAAATACACATCGACGTTAAATGATAAAATATATCGTCGCTAAAAATTTTATATCTACGTTAAGAAAGTTTAAATTTGTCCTTAAAGATTGCCGATAAGATTTTTGCTCATGAAAATCTACGCTAAAACTTGCGTAAGAAAGTCATGCTTTATAATAAAAATTAAGCGTTCAGGTAATATAAAGGTTGAGGTGTTACAGGTGAAGTCCAGATAAAGTCTCACACTGGACTTTCTTGTTCTTATTCCAAACTCTATACTTCATTAAGAGTATTAAATACTCCGCCCTTAAGCACTATCTCAAATCCTATATCCAAACACACCCTTAAAATTTTATTATAATGATAAAAGTAAGGTTCCCGCTACTAGTGATAAACTAGAACTGTTTAGACCCATTACACTCGCAGTGCCTTTTATCATATCCCTCGAGAGACCTTTAGTTAGTGGGTCAGCAAGATAATTTTTCGATCGTATGTAGACAATTGTGATTATACCATCAGCAAGTAGTTTTGTCACAAAGCAATATGTCTAGACTTGCCATTATATATCTTGTTAAATGCTTTAGACATAGTAGCTTCACTATCACAGTGCAAAGAGATTGCTGGCATCGGTTGTGGCCACAATTCTATATCTAGTAATAAATTTCTTAGCCATTCCGCCTCTTTGCCTGCTGCTGCCAAAGCGACAAACTCAGATTCCATTGTGGAATGAGTGATACATGTCTGTTTCTTAGAAGCCCATGAGATAGCTCATCCACCTAAGGTAAAAACCCAACTAAACGTTGACTTATTATCATTGACACCAGTTATCCAACTAGCATCACTGTAACCTTCTAGCACCGCAGGAAACTTGTTATAAAACGAAGTAAAAAACTTAATTCTTTTAATATAACCGAGAACTCTTCCAATAGCTCTCCAATGGTCGGTGCAAGGATTTTGCGTATATCTCGAAAGCTTACAAACTGCAAAAGTAATATCAGGTCTAGTGCAATGCATAGCGTACATCAACCTACCAATTGCACTAGCATAGTCTAATTGACTTACCGATCTTCCCAAATTCTCCACCAACTTGTTAGAGATATCGAACGGAGTATGAAATTGTAACATCCCGGAATTTCCGGAACGTTAACCCTCACTCAATCTTTTACACTAAGACAATAGATCCCTCAATTCAACCAATTTATAATCATCCACCAGTCAGAGCAACTAAACCATTGAGTAAAAATAATACGCTTAGCGTACTACCATAGTTGAAACATTAAGTCTAAGTTAACAATTTTAAATAACAATGATGACCCACGCAGGGGTTCTAAAGACTAAGACTGAAACTTAAATTCTCTTTCGCTCGGCTCAGATCTACTCCACACCCAATGCGATCTATTGTTAGTTATCACCTGCGGAAAGGAAGTCAAAGGGGAGTGAGCTTTTGAGAGCTCAGTAAGGTCGCTCAAACGAAGAAACTACGAAACAATTACAGATGCAATTCATAGATTTTCAAAAAAGAATCATAACTAGTTCCATCAGATATTAATACGATTTTCAGATACGATACAAACAATCACGAATGCAATAACATGAGCAATTGCAAAGCCACACAGGCAATGCAGGGAAATCACTTAGCAAAGCCACAAAGGCGATGCTCATTAACACTTTCCACCGGCTAGTCCATCAAGGCACTAGCCCACACCAATATACCGGCTAGTCCGTCAAGGCACTAGCCCACACCAATACACCGGCTAGTCCGTCAAGGCACTAGCCCACACCAATATCCTCCAACATACACCAACTCCCCCAAAACACACCAATACAGAATCGCATGTCAATGTACAGAATGCAATAATCGATAACACAATGAATAAATCGATACTCAACGAGAAATAAACACAGAGCATCAAAATGATTTCCAATAAACGCTTAAGGCTCAAGAAAAAGGGTATCAAAGGCAAATAACGCATTCTCATAACAAATATAATAGATTCCAAAGAAATTCGATAGCAATTTTGAAAAAATATACGATGACAAATTGATGAATTGGGTTTCGGATAGAAATCCCTTACCTCAGTCCAAACTATGCACTGTTCAACAGCCTCGATCCAAAATCCTTTGAATTAACCTAGGTCGGGCAAATTATTTATCAGAACACTATACATGCTGATATATTATAAACCTAATATAACTACCCACACTGTACTCATTTCTCTACCCGGAACGACGAAATTCAAAACGGGTTCCACATACGGCCAACCTAACCCAACACTCGTGACACCCCACTAGGCTCCAAAATACCCCATAAATGTTTACAATTTCCATTAAACATTCTTTATAGCTTAATACAGCATATAGAATAAAATTATAATTTTTGATTATTTTCAAATTAAATATAATTTCCTTAAATACACTAAAAACCAATAAATTTCCATAATTGCTTCTAGCTGGAAATAAGGACTCATAATTTTTATACAAGCCTTAATATATGTATACAAATTATAGAAATAAAAATCAGGATTTAAAAGGCACTAAAACTATTTCTTTATTTTTTTCGTTTTGCTAAACTCAATGCGATATGGAAAAATGATATTAAATCAACTCCAAAAATTATCAAACTTTTACTGAGTCTTTCTTATACTATAACAACATTACTATAATTTTGCCCAGAATAATTTCAGCGTTTAAGGGCTCCAAAAGATTTTTATAATTCTGAAATTGCAGAAATTATAATAAATACATACAATATCAGAAAATTATGAAATTTTCACAGAAATCATAATATTGCACTAAGAATCATCCTGTAAAGTTTCAGAATTTTTGGACAATCGTACAATACCAACAGCCACGTGGTACAACTGTGTAAGCACAGTGTACCACTCTATTGCACAGACCCACTTCTGTTCACCTGTCTTCTTCTTCCTCTTTATACTTCACGGTTCACTGTTTAACCACACAGAACACACCACTCACACTACCTCATCACTAACTCACCACACACTACACAGGTACACACACTTATGCACTAATTTCACCTATAATTACACACTATATACACACATATCACACCCACATACATAGCAGTAGCAGCAGGCTATCCTACCCCCATTTTTTGCATTCCACGAACACACTTCTCACACACATTCACGGCATACTCAAACACACACTGCCACACAGCCATGGCTGCCCAAACTCACCCCTCATGGCTGCACACACTCACAGTTATACATCATTAATCCAACCCATTTCTAACCACTCATATATACAACTAATACATACATACATACACCATACTCGGCCACCATGCCCACTGCCGTGCGGCAGTGGGCCTGCTCCATCCCTTCTTCTTCCCCTGTTCGTTTCTCTCTCACCGACGCACACCTACACTCCCACGCAAGGCAGCAACCTGCTACGTCAACAACCCGTGTACGTCCATGATCACAGCCCTCCCATGGTTGTCCATCATCCCACAAATATATACATAGATATTACATCTATCAGAGACCCATTAACACCTACCCGTAACATATATATTCACATAATCACATGAAAATTTAGATTTCAAAGTAAGCTTACCGAAAATGTCTGTCGATTTCCGGTAATCTCTTTGTCCCAATCCTTCCTCACGCCCAGTGTTATTAAAGGCGCAGGCGTACCTAAGGCGCAAAAGGTCCCTGGAGCCTAGGCGCAAGGTGCAAGCGCGCGCCTTTTCGAAGCAAGGCACAATATTAAAATATTAAAATATATAAAAATAAATAAATAAAAGTGCATTAAATAAAAAAAATTAAGTAAAAAAAATTTAGAACATGACAATTAACAAACTTCTAAACATTAGAGAAAGTTTCAAATACCAACATTATAATTTAACAACCTTCCAACAACAAAAATAAATTATGCTTTTAAAAATAAGATCGATCTCAATGGGAATGGGCATAATATAGGGACTAAAAATTTAAATCTTTTCTCAAGACTGAGCTTTGACCTTATGAACAATATAAAGTGAAGCTAACAAATCAGTTAGGTCTCCTAATTTAGCCATGTGTGCTCTATCTTCAACAGCTTTCACAAAAAGGTTAACGTAGTTGGTGAGCAATTAGCGATAAAAAGTGTTTTATCGCTAACAAATTAGTTAGGTTCTATATTTTAGTCTTAAAAAAAGTGTTTTGACTTGGTAAAGACAAAAAGGGTAAAAATACTAAAAGAGAAATCAACGGTCCACGTGAAGACAAGAAGCCAAATTGAACGGTTACACATCGTCCGCCTAGCTTTGCACCTCTCGCCCCGCTATGCGCCTAGCGCCTGGGCGCACAAGGCGCGCGCCTTATTGAAGGCGCTGCGCCTAGGCCTACGCGAGGCGTACCTTGTGCGCCTTGCGCCTAGGCGCGCGCCTAGGTGCACCTTTTATAACACTGCTCACGCCCGGTGTCTCTCCCTTTCTCTCGATCGTATTGACAGATGAAAACAAAGGGTATTGACGGCTACCTTAGACAATGCAAGGTTATATATAGAGCCCTAAAAGACAAACTACCAAAAACTCCCACAAGTTTCGTTAGTTAGCTTAAACGTTACGCGGATTTTCTTTTTCTTCTTTTTGATCGCCAAAAGCTCCAAGTACTAAAAGAATTTAATGGATTTGTTAGATAACCCGCTCTATTAAGTGTCGTCAAAAGTTACTAAATAAAAATATCAACGCTAACTGAAAGAAAAATTCGTCTCCAAATTTTTTTTTAAATCAAACCGTTAAAAATATCGTGTTACATAAATTATTTAATCCCCAAATGATTAAATTTGGAAATAATCTTATCAACATAATGGGATGGACATAAAGCAAAACCCCCACTATGTTTCTTAACTTTGATTCCCAAGATAGTATCAACATCTCCCATGTCCTTCATTTTTAGTAGCATTCACCCCGTTCATATTGGTTCCTATGATGAGCATGTCATCAACATATAGACATATTATCACACCATAATCTTTTGTGAATTTGGAATAAATGCATTTATCAGCTCCATTGTGATTAAAATCGTGTGATTTTCTCATGCCACTGTTTTGGAGCTTGCTTTAATCCGTATAACGATTTAACTAATTTGCAAACTTTTTTTTCCTTACCAGGAACCACAAACCCTTCAGGTTGCTCCATATACACTTCTTCATAAAGTTCGACAATCAAAAATGCTCTTTTCAAATCTATTTGGTGAACATATATATTATAGACTGATGTTAATGCAAACATCACTCTTATAGAAGAAATCCTTGCAGCGGGAGCAAATGTATCAAAATAATCGACTCCTGCCTTTTGCCTAAAACCTTTTTCAACTAGTCTCGCTTTGAAAGTTTGTAGTGATCCATCAGTATTGAATTTTCGTCTAAACAACCATTTGCACCCAATGGGTTTAACAGTAGGAGGTAAATCAACTAATACCCAAGTGTCATTTGATGAAAGAGAACCCATCTCATCGTTTATTGCTTCCTTCCAGAAGGCACTATCTCTTGAAGCCATTGCTTCACTAAAAGTTCTAGAATCCTCCTCCAAATGTAAAACAATAGGTATTTTGTTTACAATCTCTTCTCTACTCTCTTCAACCAAAAAGACTATTGCTTGTGAAGATATAAAATCAGAACCTAGATTCTTCTCCTCTCAAACTCTTTGACTCTTTCTAGGTTCGATAAGAAGATCAATTCCTTTATGTCTCTTACTTGAAGAAGAACTAGAGTTCACCTATGTGTCACGTACCAATGCAGGATTTGACGCTTCATTATTTGATTGTGGATTGACGTTAGAATCACCAAGAAAATTTGTTTCTAATAATTCAACTTCTCTAGATTCTATAATAACATTAGAATCTAAATTCAACAATCTGTATGCTTTTGAGTTTTCTGCATATCCCACAAAGACACTTTTAAGAGCTCTTTGTCCTAATTTGGTTCGTTTAGGACCGGGAACTTTGTAATAGGCTACACAACCCTATACCCTCAAATAGTTTAAGTTAGGCTTTCTTCCTCTCCATACTTCATATGGAGAAGTTTTAAACTTCTTTGAAGGTATTCTGTTGTGTACGTGACATGCCATTAATAATGCCTCTCACCATAAATTAGTCGGTGTTTAGCATGCTGAAGCATAGCGTTAATCATATCTACCAATGTCATATTCTTCCTTTCGGCTAGGCCGTTTGTTGTGGGGTATGAGGTGCACTTGTTTGATGTATTAAACCATTTTCTTCACAAAAAATAAAAAATTCATTTGGAAAGTATTCACCACCTCGATCACTACGGAGGACTTTTATCTTCCTTTCCAATTGATTTTTAACTAAGGCTCTATAACACTTACACAAGTCAAAAGCTTGATCTTTTCTTTTCATCAAATATACTTTAGTAAATCTAGAATGATCATCTATAAAAGTAATGAAATATTTATTTCCACCTCTAGTTAACAGACGATTCAATTCACATATATCAGAATGTACAAGATCTATCAATTCATATATTCTCACTTTTTGGAAAAGGGTTTTTAGTCATTTTCACTTGTATACATATTTCACAATTTCCAGAATTTTCATTAACACAAGGAATCAAATTATGTTTAGACATAAACTTGATTGACTGAAAATTAACATGTGATAAACGAGCATGCCATAAATCAAAAGATGACTCAACCAAGTAAATGGAAACATCCACTTTATTAATACTTAGTTTAAACATGTCATCACAAGAAAATCCTTGTCCAACAAATACACCGTTTTTAGAGAAAATAACTTTTTCTGCCTCTATAACAACCTTTAAGCCCTTCTTGCACAACAGATTTGCAAAAATCAAATTATTCTTCACATCCGGGACATGGAATACATTCGTCAGAATCAGCTTATTTCCAGAGGTAAATTGCAATTCAACAGTCCCTTTTCCCAAGAACCTTGGCCGTGTCATGATTGCTCATCAAGACTTTCTCATCCTTTGTTGTAACCTCGTAATCTTTGAACAAATTTTTGTTATTGCACTGAGGCACAAGACTCATACCACCAATCTACAGATTTTCCAATTGTTGCCATGTTTCATTATGTTATCATACTAATGTTAATACCTGCAACCATAGCAATAATTTATGCAGGATCATATTGATCATCGACAAGGTTTGCCTTCTTTTGCCCTGCACTTCCCTTCAATTTTAATTTCTTATAGAACCTGCATTCCTTCTTAAAGTGCCCTTTTTGTTACAGAAAAAACATGACTTGTTCTTCTTATTGTTGGCAGAATCTGAACTTGAGGCTTCAGCAAAATTTCTCTTATTACCAGACTTAGAATCAGCCTTTCCAAATTTATAAGTGTCTGACTCAATATAGTTCACCATAGTCTCAGACTCAAAAGAAAATTTATACTCACGAACACGAGACTCTTCTTCAATTCGAACATGCTTAATGAGCTGGTCTATGTTGAATTCTTCATAAGTGTGCAATAACTTTTTTCTGTAGTTATTCCAAGTGGTTGGTAATTTCGCAATCACAACAACCACTTGAAGTTATTCAGACACTTCTATATTGAAATCCTTGAGTCCAGACACTAGAACCAATAACTCATCCACTTGATTCATAACAGACTTTTTATTAGACATTTGAAACTCAAAAACTTCATACTAAGAAATATGTTCGTACCTTGTTTCTCAGATGTATACTTATTTTCCAAGGCCTTCCAAATTTTTTGCGGGGATTTCATCGGTCGAAATAGATCATACAACCGATCAGACATCAAATTCAGTATAAACCATCTACATCGGACTTCATCTTCTCCCCGTTTCTTGCGAGATGCAGTCACTGTTTTGGGCTCCTCATCCGATGGTTCAGGAATTTTTGGCAGATGGTCACTCAACATAAATGTAATGCCTAATTCAGTAAGTAAGAACAACAACTTGTCTTTCCAACTTGTAAAATTTGTGCCATCAAAACGCTCCAGTTTAAACACATCAGGATTGAACATTTTGTTGAAGACAACATCAGTACCACTAGCCTCCATCGTTGATATTTTCCTTAAGATTGTTAGAAAACACAATCAGACTTTAATCGTGAATAATCACTGTCCTTAAGGAAAATATGCTCCCACTATGATTACTGCTAAGTTAATAGCAAATTCCTACATGATAACAAAGCCAAACGAAATTCTGACCAGCAAAATCAGAATTTCCCCAAGAACACGTTTTTGAAGAATTTGTTTCTAATTATTTGAAACTGAAGGATATACAGATATTAATAATATCTGAATAGAAACAACTCTTAGCATCAAAGGACACAACTATTTGGGCACTAATTGCAATTAACTACTAACTGCAGTTAACTACTAAATGAAAAATGAAATTAATTAATATACATTAATTAATTTCAACCAAGACCCAAGTGCCCATCTTTTGGAGAAAATATTTAGTGGTTGTCTAACGCCACATCATCAACATACGTGGTGCTAGACTACCACTAATATCACGCCAACCAAGCGAGGGTGGCAAGTTGTGGGCCGATGTCCAGCTGGATCTAAAATTTTAACCATGGTTTATAAAATTAAAATTGATTCGGAAAATTTTGAATTACCCTCCCATCTTTTTCATTTTTCAGGGTAAAACATTTGAATCCATTTTATTTCTTTCTTCTCTCTTTCTTCTCCCATTTCATTTCTTCTTGCCCCTCTTTCATCTCCCCGGCTATATGCGGCGACGACCTCAGAAAAGGCGGACGAGTATAGGAGTTTATCTTCTGGCAATAAGAAAGCACCATCAGCAATTCAACTTGTGCCTTCAACTACTCCTGTTGATGATCCTCCTATGATGGGCATTGGGGGCTCAGACCCTGCTGCGACTGTAAATGGCTGGAAAATGGTATTGAGTGGTTGGAGACCTAAAGATCCTATGCCTCCTGACGCCAGCAGTACTCTGTTTATGGAAGGCTTGCCTGCGAATTGTTCACGCAGGGAAGTAGCTAGTATCCTTTTATGGTCCATTCTTTATGCTATGGCTCCAGTATTTAGGGAACATTTCATAAGGAAGAAAATATTTCCTTGAGATGAAAGTGCTCTGATATTTTTGCTAGTCACTTTCATATTCAAGAGTACTAGTATTGAAGTTTGCAGCAATTGCTGGGGAAATGTAAGGAGAGTAATTACTTAGGATGGTCCTGGTGTGGAATACGGGGCCAATATCATTTACAGGAGCTGAATTAAAAACCTTAAACCATTCAACTTTTTTGCTTCTACAAAGAAAAGAAGGAAAATGAAGTGCACTGTGCTCAGTTTCACGGTGACCCCCTCTGCTCTGGCAATCATCTTTTTGTGTCATGGACTTTGATTAATCAACACGTTCCTTAGTTGCATGATGGGCTCTTCTACTGCTGTAGTATTAAGATGCAATAGTCACTCACTTTCTTTCTCTCTGAACTGGGATGGTGATGGACAAACTTCAAGATGCAGGACCTAAACAACCAAAAGGGTAACAAAGACCAAGTGGTACTTACCGTGGACGGTGGAAACCCTAAATTTAAACATGTTCAAGAAGATCTAAACATCCCAATCTCCCAAGTCCCCTTGGGAACTCAAACGCTTCATCGTCTCAACTTCTCCAAACCGGTTTATTGCCAGTTGAATTGCTGATGAAAGAGAGACCAGAAAGAAATGAAATGGGAGACGAAAGATAGGGGAAAGAACTGGAAATGGATTCAAATGTTTTAACTTGAAAAATGAAAAAAGGTGGGCGGGAAATTCTATTTTTTTTTCCAAAATTTCAATTTTAACTTTATAAACCATGGTTAACAATTTAGATCTACCTGTACATCGGCCCACAACTTGCCACCCTCGTTTCGTTGACGTGATATTATTGGTAGTCTAGCACCACGTATGCTGATGATGTGGCGTTAGACAACCACTAAATATTTTCTCCATCTTTTGACCATTAAATATTGTTATATTTTAAACCCAAATCAAGGTCAAACCATGGAAAGTTTCAAATTTCCCTCCAACGCTTTTCACCATCCAAAGTTAATTGATTTGGTGAGTGAACCTTATAAATGCTTTGCATCCTTCTTACTATTCCAATGTGGGACAACGAACCCACAATTGTCACTAACTATTCCAACATGAGCACCAAGTCCAACAAAAGTAACGCAAACAAAGCCATAAAGTACAACACAAGTGTGAGAAAATACCTAGTTGAATCCTTAAGCATATCCTGCAAAAAAGAAGGTGCAAAGACAATATTTCTAACTTAATAAAGTTTTAATTTCTTACAAAAGACGGTGCTAGCTCTATCAAAATAGACTTTAATCACCTTGGTTTTTCAATAGATCAACACTATCATAAGATTTGACTACCTTGCGTACTAATCAACACTACTTATTATCATAAATAAATGAGATAATCAACAAGTGATGTTGAAAGCTCTTAGATTATACGTGAGATTATGTAAATATTCTATGAAGTTTTATTATATCTAAGATGGATGAACATTTTGCTTACACATAAAAAGGTACACTACAAGAAAAAAAGGCTTTTAGCGACGGAAAAATCCGTCGCTAAAACAATTAGCGACGGATTCACCGTCGCTAAAAGTCTCTCGTATAAAAGTCCGTCACTAATAGTTTAGCGACGGAATTTTGAACTCCGTCGCTAAATATGTAATTTTTTGCGACGGATTGATTTTTAATTAGCGACGGATATTCCGTCGCTAATTATATTTTTAGTATTTTAATTTATTTTCTTTTTTATAAAATTAGTGACGGAATAAATTTTTAGCGGCGGAATATTCCGTCGCTAAAAAGCTTATTTAACAACGGATTTAATCCGTCGCCAAAAATCAATTTTTTTTTGAATTTTTTATTTATTTTTCAATTACCCAGACCTGTAATACAATTTTCATTTCTCAACAACAACGCGCAATAATCAATATAGAAAGAAATATATATAATCAATTATAAAAAATATTTTAATATAAAAAAGACTCATATGTACAAGCCGGGAACCGAATACAACCGGTTAGGGGAAGGGAGAAGAGTACAAGCCGGGCGCGGGGGGGGGGGGGAAGCTAGGAACGGGCACGGGAAGGGGCTCATCAGGGGTCGCCGAGTCCCGGATTTGGATCCTGCTGATTCGAGGTCGGCTCGGCATGTCCAGCAGTGCCTTGCTCTCTGATCATCCTCACCACCACTGTAGCAATGCGCTGGATCTCCTCGTCGTCCAACTGACGCTGAGGAGCCGGTGTCTGTGGAGGGGCAACAGGGGGTGAGGACGCTCCTATCACGGCATGAGCAGTCGTGCTAGGCAGGCCGCGTATGCGGCTTTTCGGCCGATTCACGACCTCCGGCGTATCCAGCCATCGCTTCAACCCCCCAGTACTCGCAGCCGTACTAGTGGACGCTGATGGCTATCCGGACTGCTGCTCGGACCCCCTTAGCTGTTCATACGAGGCCTGCAAAAACAGTGGTTTAACGATATGTTAGGGCATTAATTAACGAAACGTACATTGAGGATAGAAAGACAAAACATTAACAACTTAAATAAATTGACTCACATCGATCCGCCGGGCAATATCTGAAATATAGTCGCCCGCCCGGTGCGCCTCGTCCTTGTCCTTCTTCCGCACGTGCGTCTGACTATAGGTCAGAGCTATGACCTCATCCTCCTCTAGATCCGGGTGCTCGACCGCGTTCATGTGTCGGACGATGTCGTGTGGCACCGACCCCCCCGTGTACATCGGATCTCTATTCTGTCTATTCTCGGCCCCGCTCTTACTCTTGGTGTCCCAGCCTGGATCCGCAGCCCACCGATCTATCATCTCCCCCCATACACGGTGAGATATCCAATGTGGGGGATATCTCGTCATGTCCGTCATCGGGGCACCCGCGGGCAGCGCCTTCTTCGCCCGGTCCCGTGCATCGTGGAGCCATCGGCGGTAATTCTTGCCGATGTAGGCAAAGAAAGCCTGCTGCCCCAGTACCTGCTGCTGAGGCGTGTCAAACGTGAACCCCTCCTGTAAGGCATTCAATAACACAAATTAACAACATAAAAAAAACTGTAATTAAACATTTATTAACGCTGAAAAAAATACTTCACCGTACCAGCCACTCCTCCCATAAGGCCTCCCTCGCAGCGCCATCCCAGTCCTTCCAGTACAGGCGTGGCTCGAAGAATCGGCCCTTCACAAGAACGCCGATCTTCGTCCTCGCCTGAGCCTCCAGGATCCTGCCAAAGAAGTAAATAAATAAATTAATACAGTTCAAATATAAATTAACACCCCAAATTTTTAAATTTAAGGCATGAGGTGATATTTTTAGTACTTACAGGCCCTCATGCGTGAGCGTAACTCTCTGTTTACGCTGGGGGTCGATGCGTACCCCGCGTGTCGAACCACGGCCTCGTCGAGATCCTACAAAACACAGACATTAATACAGTTCAAATATACTTTAAATATAAGGCTAGCGAAAATGTACTAAACACCGTTATCAACTATACCTGAGGTAGAACCCACGGAAGATGGAGAATGCACGCGCATGTGGGATGATCTGCGTCGGGCTGGGGCGACGGCTCGGGCTGGGGCTGGAGCTGGGGCCCCATCTGCTGTCTGCGATCACTCTATGCCTCGTCATCAGTAGGCAATGACGAGGTGGGACCCACTAGGGAGGAAGTAGCTCGGCGTCCAGCCCAGCCACGAATAGCTCGTATCCTATCCATATCTGACTTCATATAGATAAATTACAAAGACATTAACACGGGAAAAACAATAATTTAGGCATAAATCATCATCGGCACTATATATATATATATATAGATATAGATATATATATATATATATATATATATATATACATCAATTGAGACCAAGAGCAAAATGGGGTATTTTGCTAACGCGATCTGGCCGTCCATCCCGAAAGATGGACGACCTAGATCTTTTTTTTTGCGTTTTTTTAAGTACGTCCGCTACATTATGTAGCGAACGTCGTCTTCTTCATCTTCTAATTCATCCTCTTCATCAGTAGACTCGAGACACATCTGAACACTTTCCATGTCTTCCGCTCATCATCTACGATTCTTTCCCACAAAATTTGTTGAAAACTCGTCCGCTACATTGTTAGCGGACAAGTTTTCAGACAGTATTGTCGGCTTGAAATTGTCTTTCTCACTGTCATATGTCTCTGGCAATTTCTTTCTCTTGATGTTGTATACTCTCTGAGATTTGGGATTGGCGACTCCTCCGCAAAAGACTTGTACAACTTGACTAGCAAACACAAAGGGCTCGTCTGATGCAAGTCTTGACTTGACATTGACATCTACAATCCCTTGAGAGCTAACACGGATTCCTCTACTACATGTGACATCGAACCACGTACACTTGAACATTACCAGGCGGTTTTGGGAACCCAGATATGTTAGCTCAACAATCTTATCTAGCTCTTCGTAAAAGTCCATGCAATTCTCGGCATAACAGTCGCCGTTGACCAAGACTCCACTGTTTTGGGTTTGTTTTGTTCGGTCATCATCTTTTACGTTAAACCTAAACACGTTGATGATATAGCCTCCGTAACAGGATGTTTGTTTGTTAGGGCCTTCGGCTAGTAATTTCAAGCATGAGGGCACTGGTCTATCCATTGACTGAACCTATTGTAGATGACGGTAAAAATTAAGGATAAATCAGTATACTAATTGGCCACAAAACTGTATATAACACATAATATAATTTCGTTAAATAATCTTACACGGATTTTGAACCATTGTACAAATTGTGATTTTCGATGAGATTCAAGTCCAGCGGGATCAGTGATTAAAGACTCTGCATGGAACTCACTGCAAACCAATATGCATTTGACTCGCTTAACACACACTTTCAATTATGTACAGCAATGTAAGTGAATTAGGGTTTAATTGTGCCGAGTAGTGCTGATTAGTCCTAATTAGGCTTAATTGGTTATGTTAGGGCTAATTAATGTTAATGAGGACTAATTTCGGATAATTATAGCTAATTAGGGTTGATTATGACTAATTAGGGTTATTTAGTCCTAATTAGGGTTTAATTGTGCCGAGTAGTGCTGATTAGTCCTAACTAGGGCTAATTAGGCTTAATTGGGTTATGTTACGGCTAATTAGGCTTAATGAGGGCTAGTTTCGGATAATTATAGCTAATTGGGGCTGATTAGGACTAATTAGAGTTATTTAGTCCTAATTAGGGTTTAATTGTGCCGAGTAGTGCTGATTAGTTATAATTAGGCTTAATTGGGTTATGTTACGGCTAATTAATGTTAATGAGGGCTAGTTTAGGATAATTATGGTTAATTTGGGTTGATTAGGACTAATTAGGGTTATTTAGTCCTAATTAGGGTTTAATTGTGCCGAGTAGTGCTGATTAGTCGTAATTATAGCTAATTAGGGTTGATTGGGTTATGTTAGGGCTAATTAATGTTAATGAGGGCTAGTTTCGGATAATTATAGCTAATTAGGGTTGATTAGGACTAATTAGGGTTATTTAGTCCGAATTAGGATTTAATTGTGCCGAGTAGTGCTGATTAGTCGTAATTATAGCTAATTAGGGTTGATTAGGACTAATTAGGGTTATTTAGTCCTAATTACTGTTTTAATGGTGTCGAGTAGTGCTGATTAGTCCTAACTAGCGCTAATTAGGCTTAATTAGGTTATGTTAGGGCTAATTAATGTTAATGAGGGATAGTTTCGGACACGTGTCCGACGCCTCTGGACACGTGTCCGACACCTCCGGACACGACGCCCACCGACACGCACGTCCAGACACATCGGCATACGTTAATTTGTTTTTTAAATGTCGGGCACCGTCGATCAGACGTGGTGTCCGTGTCTGCGCTAGCTAACAGGTATCTCAATCCAATTGGGTCACATCATCCGTCAACAACCTCAATTCTGACACATCATATAGGGTGTCGATATGGTGTCCGATACGTGTTCTACACGTGTCCGACGCCTCCGGACACGTGTCCGACGCCCACCGACAGGCATCTACAGACACATCGGCATACGTTAATTTGTGTTTTTAAATATCGGACACCGTCGATCAGACGTGGTGTTCGTGTCTGCGCTAGCTAATAGGTATCTCAATCCAATTGGGTCCCATCATCCGTCAACAACCTCAATTCCGACACCTCATAGAGGGTGTCGATATGGTGTCTGACACGTGTCTGACACCTCCGGACACGTG